>BLBF01000026.1:28206518-28235672 GCA_015471245.1 Laticauda colubrina
TCCTGTTTCTCCAAAAAATATGAGCTACCCTAAAAGTAAGTCCTACCTTGATTTTTATATATGCGTCCAATATAAGCCCTACCCCTCCAAAAAAGCTCTAAATAAGATCCCACCAACTCCAGAGTGGACAAGTAAATATTAAGCTAGGGTGGGATGAGGGATGGAGCTGCCCTACTATTTAACTTTGGATAGTTGTAGCCAGGTCTCACACACTCTGACACCTGCCTTGCTGGCTCATTTCTTCTGCAGCCAACAAAGCTTTCCTGAAAGCCTTTGTAGCTGATAAGAAAGCTCTGGATCGATCTGGAGCTCTGATATCGGCTATAGAGGCCTTCAGGAAAGCCTTGCCAGCCACAGAAGAAAAAGTTTTTGAAGGCCTCTGACAGCGAAAAGGAGACTGGGGGCAACGCACACAAGTGAGGTTAGTCAGTTTTTGATATCCCCTGAAAATAAGACCTGGTGCCTTTTTTGATGGCAAAAAAATTATAAGACAGGGTCTTATTTTCAGGAAAACATGGTAGATTCCTCAAAGAACAATTTATTAGATACATCATATTGGCACAACTGGTGAAAACCGACTCTGGAAGTTCCTATGGTTTTCACCTAATCAAAGAAAGTTGCCCCTTCCCCTCAGGTCATTGGTCACATTGTCCAATGATGGTGCTGGCAGGTTGCTTGGTTACTCCACTCCTCCTCTTCTCAGCCACCTGTTGGAATGACTGGTTCCCACAGGAAAACTTTTTTATTTTGACAGCACAGCTGAGCTATCTAAATTTCCTTCCTCCCTCTCTCCCCTTCCATTTTGTGGCAACCGTGAAGCCTCAAAAATAGCCTACACCAGGTTTGCTTCAGGGTTGACAGAATGAATTTCAAACATGATGGTGGAGAACGTGTCTGCTCTAATTTACTCAGGTTTACTATGTTATAAAGAAGGAACTATTCTACTCCAGCAGTGCAGAGTGTCCAAGCAAGAAAAGGCATTTTGGATTTCAAGGAACCTGGGACATTTATTCACCTATCTGAAAGCTGTGCTTGGAAATCACCCTCCAAATTCTGATCTCTTTCAAAAGAGACAGAAAGCTTTGCAAAATTCAGTCCATTTCTGAATGAAGGAGTGGATATACATGTCCCAGGATAATGCTGCAGGATCTAATCTAGGTTGGTCACTAGGACCAGAGATTTAGTTTTCTGAACTTTCAGACTGAGGAGGATGAGCTCCAGAATGAATCTGAAAGCTTAGAAGACTAAACCTCTGGTCCCAGTGACTGACCCAGATTGGTTTCTTCCTCAGTCTATTCCCTCTGGTCAATCAGGAAAAAAAAAATGCCTTTTGGTCATTACACCAGCATGTTGCCTTACAAATGATACCTCACAAATAACCATGGTGGCACAGTGGTAAGAGTGCAGTACTGCAGGCCACTTCTGCTGACTACTGGCTGCCTGCAATTTGGCAGTTCAAATCCCACCAGGCTCAAATTCAGCCTTCCATCCTTCTGAGGTTGGTAAAATGAGGACCCCAATTATTGGGGCAATATACTGACTGTGTAAACCACTTCGAGGGGGTTGTAAAGCACTATGCAGTAGTATATAAGTCTAAGTGCTATTGCTATTGCAATGACAAACTCAAATCCTGCCTGTATCAAGAAAAACATAGGCTATTAAGAAGTAGAATTCTTCAAGAATGAAGAATATGCTCAGACCAAGCAACATAGATGTTCTCAATACTTTTTTCTAATGATATAGTGTTTTTTTATGATGCTACTGATTGTGAAAACCATAGAAAGTTATAATGAAAATAATCTGAGATACTATAATAAGTTCTATATCATTTGTAATGCTTAACTAACCATAAATATTAGGAGGTTTTTTTTTAGTGTATTATTTTTTTATCACATAATTATATACATTTTATCCATCAACCTAATTAAAGGTGTTAAAAATAGGCACAGGCTCTTAATTAAATGTTTTAATTGCATTTCTCTTTGCATCCTTGAAGTACAGTAAAAAAATTCAAAGGGTTTTTTAATGATATACTTCAGTGAGTCTGAGTTTTTCTAAAAAATATATTAAAAATCAAGCCCAATATATTAATATGATCACACACAATTCTCATGTTAATAATATAAAAATCACAGAGTTTTAATATTGAAAACCAGATGGTTATTCAAAAATATATTGACAATTATGTGGTTTGTTGCTGTTCAAGAAATATGCTTTATGAGACTCACACTTTTAATGATTGCTGATCTTAATGCTTCAGTTGCTTTACAATGTTTAGAAACTGGTTTAATTGCTTTAGTTTTTGTGAAATTTTGAAGTAAGAAAATAGATATACGAATAAAATAGCCATTCACCAGATAATTATTTAAGATGTGTATATGTCTTCAAGTTGGTTCCTGATGACTGCCTGGCCAAGACCCTGAAGTTTTCTTGGCAAGATTTCAGAAATTATTTGCCATTGCCTTTTTCCTTTTGGATGAGAGAGAATCACCTAGTTGGCTTTGTATCTAAAGAAGGACTGGAAAACATGATTTCTCAGTTTGCAGACTGATGCCTTAATCACTACACCAAACTGGCTCTTATTTAGAAGTGGCACTGCATTTAATAAGGTACATTTCCTTGCCAGATAGTAATACAGCTTCTTAAAACTTCCTGTAGAAAATGCTTCTTATAATGTTGTGTAAAGTCTTATGCAGGTATTTGTAAAAGAGCCTGAGCTTATTCCATTTCTGCTTTGCAGAGCTGTAAATCTTGTTCACTGTATTAACAATATTTTATGCTGTTGGATCTTGAAGGTATGATCTGAAAGAAACTCATAGACTTTTATTTTGCCTTAACTCATATTGAGATATCCTCCTCCTCTTCCTCCTCCTCCTCCTCCTTCTCCTCCTCCTCCTCTTCTTCTTCTTCCTCTTCCTCTCCCTCTTCTTCCTCCTCCTCCCCTCCTCCCCCTCCCCCCTCCTCCTCCTCATTTTAGCCATTGTCTATCCCAGACTTAAACACTCAAAGAGCCATTGGAATCCATTTCCCACAGAAAAGAAAACACCACAGCCACAAAAACCTTCCCGTGACTGACTATTTCCTGAGTGGCCACAAAACTAGCATATGTGGTTGAATTAAATGTTCTGTTTTCTTCTGAAACTTTTCTTTTCTTGGATTTGCCCAAAGTTGGCCTACCAGGAGTCAAAAAGTTCAATAAATTGCATGCCAGCAGATGTCACACACATTGGCGGTTATGACACATATTTTGAGCGACCGGGTGCCACAGCAGAGGGATGAAAGAGCCACATGTGGCTCCAGAGCTGCAAATCGTTGGCCCTTGGTCTATCCAGTTCAGGATGAAGGATTCATCCTTCATTGGTTTCCAACCAATGTGGAGATATACTGGGATTATTTTCTGAGGGCGGTTTGCATGATAATGCTATTTACCTACTCCAGGAGAACTGGACTGGATCTAGCCAACTTTATGGGAAAAATGAGTAATGTTTGAAGCAACTGATGACAACGTTGGAAGCTTTGCTGGGTAAATACAGCACATCCTCCTACAGTTCATGCATTTCATTTATGAACTGTCCGCAATTTATTTTAGTATGTTCAATGTTTTGAGTTAGATATTTAGCAGGCCTGACTAATCACTGCACTCCTACAGGTTGGCATCTCAGTAATTAGCATGTTCAGAAGGACTATAAAATATGCAAATGGAGAAGGATATATGCAAACTCTAACATCTGTTCCTGTAGCATTTTTATGTACATCTCACATGGCCAAGAAAAGCTTACTGAAGACAGTGTTTGTTGTTCAGATTGGTGATTTGCATTTAATTCAACCCAGCTGATCAATTTTATATCGGAGAAAAGGTTACTGTATTGGAAACTGTCCATTACAGTTAGAAAGGCTATTTTGATTCTGCACATACTATTGCATACATCCTAAAAAGTCTTCTAACTTTCTGCTTTTTACTCTTACTTACCTTTTGTAGCCAAAAGCTGTCTTCCTCATTTGAAATTCTAGAATATGGTAGACCATTGGGTTTGAAAAAGACTTGCTGTTAACAAAATAACAGAGCTGAAAGGGACCTTGGAGGTCTTCTAGTCCAATCTCCTAGAGCAGGAGACCTCATACCATTCCAGTGGCTCTCCAGTCTCTTCTTACAAACCTCCAGTAATGGAGCAACCACAACTTCTGAAGGCAAGATAGTCCATTAGTTAATTGTTCTCGCTGTCAGGAAATTTCCTTTTAGTTCTAGGTCTGTTTCCTCTTTGGTTAGTTTCCATCCATCACTGCTTCTTGTCTTGCCTTCAGGTGCTTTGGAAAATAGGTTGAGCCCCTCTTCTTTGTGGATATTGGAACATTGCTATCATGTCACCCCTAGTTCTTCTGTTTACTAGATGTAGTAGTTCATCTGTGGACATGGAGATGGCTCTGCAGTCCCAGGCCAGAAGTTCAGAATCTAACACAATAGGGACCCTGTAAATCTATTTTTCTAGTAGGCTGTGGGGATTCTGGGATGCTGTTCATGGTTTTCTATCAGTTTTCTCCAATGCATGTCTTCAAAGCCAGTTGAAACTTCATAGCAGGGGCTTGTCAATAGGTTCTGCTTTTAACAGCTGCAGTTTCTAGTTCCCTTGGCTGCATGTTCACAGTGGCAAAGGGTTTCTTTCATAGCATCTTTGTAATGCTATCATTACAAGGTCTCTCCCCAGAGTTCGGTATGCTAGAGAGCAAGTGGCAAGGCATATAGCACTCATCCATTCTGATGATGTGTCCCACCCATTTCACCTGGGCTCTGATCATCAACCAATGATGATTGTATGCTCTGAGACCTCCATTTGGGGACATAGTCTTGCCAATAAATGCCAAGGATGTGATAAAGACTGCACATGTGAAATTTCTCCAACAGTTTGATCTACTTTGATACAGAGTGTAAGACTCACATTCATCTAGGAAAGAAGAGATAACTACAGTTCTGTAGACAGTTCTGTAACTTTGTGGAGATGTGGCTGTTGTGTTGATTGTATGCAACTTCCCAGTACCTGTCTGGCCTTACAAATCCCAAAATTTCATCACTTGAGATGATGCTTTCCAAGTATTTGAAGCTGTTTACATTTATCAGCTGAGATAATCAATCCAATAAGTACCAGCTATTTTTCTCTCCAAACACAAAGTAAAAAACATTGCAAATTGGTTCACAAAATCTGGAGTGGGCATTATGTACATGTTTTCATGAAAAGAAGTCTATTAAAAGGAAAACTTATATGAATGAGAGAGCAGGGCATTCGGGAAATTGTATGAGTTGATTGTCCCAAAGGTGCTTTTTCAAAAGGCAACTGGACTTTCTTTGTTTTTCCTTGAAGAAATTTTGCTTCTCATCCAAGAATCTTCTTCAGTTCTTCTTCAGAATGGTGGAGGATGGAAAGATATATATTCCTTGCCGAATCCTTTCATTCTCCACCATTCATGAATGAGAATTCATAGATGGTATGTGTTGATTGGCAACAATTTTTTTTCTGAAGGCAGAATAGAACTGGCTTGCCTTCTATCTTATAGTTGCAAAGACTCCCAAGGAATGCAATGAAAGACTGTAAAAACATTGCATGAAAAACTTAAGTAGATTTACCCCAGTGGTGGGATGCTTCCAGTTTGCACTGGTTCTACTGAACCAGTAGCTCCGGTGAGCAGTTGGCCCTGCCCATCCACTCCCGCCCTTTCCTGTCCTATATTTCCTTGTTTTTTAGCTGATTCAAGTGGCAGAGTGGATTGCCATGCCCCAGCTGTTTTACTCATCACCACTGAATATTAGATAAGTTTTGAAGCTTAAAATCAGCAATTTTGGAATGCTGTGCATACGAAGTGCACTCTCATAGAACCGATCATAAAAAAGGTTGAATCCCACCACTGATTCACCCCACTCAAGCATAAAGTAAATATGGATGGTCCAATTATTTTCATGAAAAGGAATATAGACAGAGCTAAGCAAAACAAACTCCTTTCACTTCTTATTTTACACTGATATTTTGATACTCTTTTTTTGTAAGTCTATATTTGAATGTTGGCATGAATCTTGACCAAACAGCTGTTATAAAAACTCATGGCTTTGAATATTGACAGCAAACTGTTCATGAATGAAGGTGTGATATACTATTCATAGTTAGTTATTTAAAAAAAAACCAAAAAGAAGACATAAGCCAAAGTGCAAGTTTAATGCTCCTTCAAAATCAAATCTCCCCTCCCTCTACAATGTCTCTGCCATGCCAAATTAGGCCATATTTTTATGTCACCTTTAAAATAAGCATGATTTGTACTCACTAAACGTCTAACTACACATCCCTGTGCTATTGTTTTATGTTGTCCAATTAATTTTAAGAATATATATGGAATCGGGTGGATTTTCTTTTTTGCAATGCCTACCTTATTGATTTATAGAAGAAAATGGTTATTGTTGGCTGGTCTCCAACCTACCATGTAGAGAGGCCTAGAAATGATCCAAATTGAGATGGATAATTTGGGTTCCTTTCAGTTGTGGTTCAAGCTGCTTTGGTCCCTTTCATGTATGTGTTATGGCAGAATTTGAGGTATCTCTCCTAATCCTGTTAAACTTTTAAGGAATGTTTGATACCATCTGCCATGCTAAAATCCTGGCCCATCTGTTAGGGCAGGTGATTGAAAGATCTATTTTGAAATTATTCTGTTACTTTCTCAGTGAGCAATTGGAGTTGGTATCTAGGAGAAGGTGAGATCAAGCCCAAGGGCTTGGCTCTCTTCTCATCTTCTGAAATAGCTAGATGAAACTTTTGGAGAAGATCATATGTTGGTTCTGATGAGATGGGCTGCTATGTAAATTTGATAAATAAATACATTTGCTATATTATTACTACTACACTCATGTTAAAAGCATTTATCAAGAGATTCTAGGTTGAAATTTAATATCATTAGTGTTCTAATTATACCCTACTTCACTTCTCTATTTCAGGTTGAGTAGGAGATGATGGGGAAGACTCAATCCAATGCACATAAACTGTGTGATACTGAAAGAGGTGAAACAGTCTAAGAATGAATAATTTCAAGATGGAATTACTATTGGAATTACTTATGGTTCAATCAATGTTTCATTGATTGCTCCAATTGGAACTGTATTTTCCCTAAAAGTGCTGGTGGAAAGGCTGGGCAAGGAGGGTTCTCTAGATCTCATACCTCCTGCTGAAAAATATGAACTTTTGTACTTATTCATGCACCAGGAGAGATTTGAAAAGCACTTGTGGATCATGTTTTTGTCACCTTTCATTTCAACTACTGTAATTTGGGAGGAAGAGGAAAATACCTCTAAGGCAGGGGTGTCAAACTCAAGGCCCACAGGCTGGATTTGGCACATGGTGCTGAGATCTGACCCATGATGCCACCCTGGAAACAACAAAGGACCAGCCTGTGGTGCCTCTGCCAATGAAAATGGAGCTCAGGGGACCATATGCGGCCCTCCCATACTCCATTTTTTCTGGCAGAGGGATATCAAAACAAATTAAAAACAAACCAAAAGTGTTTCCCTTTTGCATTTGAGCATGGAAAAAGGGACAGGAAAAGAGGAAGAGAAAGAAAAAGAAAAAGAAAGAAAGAAGGGAAGGAAGAAGAAAGGAGAATGAAGAGGAAAGGAAAAAGAAGAAAAGGAAGAAAAGGAAGGAAGGAAAGAGATTACAATGCTAGTGAGGGAGAGTCTCAGGGAAGACCTGCTTTAGCACTCAGCCACCACAGGTGCCCCCAAGATGAATGACATTGATCTGGCTGTGCCTACCAAAACCACACCTATCCCTCTGCCATGCCTCCTTAGACCTCCTAGGTCAAACACAACCCTGATATGGCTCTCAATGAAATCTAATTCCCCCCATGCTCTAAGGGAAACCCATAAGTTGCAGTTGGCCTGGAAACCAACTACCCAGTTGTTGACTAATGCCAGCTGTCAGGACTCCAGCAATTACCCCATTTAATTACCCCAATTAAATCATGAGTCTCGAGCCAAACTTCCAGCATATTAACTCCCAATAAATCATGTTTAGTTTTGGAAGTTTGACTTGAGACTCATGATTTAATTGGGGTAACTACCAGAATCCTGACAGCTAACCGATTCTGAGACACATAATTCACTGTCACTCTTGACCCTGGTTTTTCCCCACCCCTCTGGATGTATCATAATTCATATTCTCCAATGAGACACATCCATAGCCAAGAGTCATCAATCATGTTCTCCAGTTAGATTTTTGCATGGCGGAAACTTCAGTCACCTGGTTACAATCTCTGAAAAACTATGTATGGAATGCCCTTTCAATTTCCAAGCTGCTGAACTGCTCTTTCAAAACCCTTCTCTTTTTGTTGGCAACTATAAAACAACCATAGAAATATTTTATGAGTTGACACCAGCCAGTTCAGCAGAATGATATCTATCATTCAGGACCTTTAATGATAGCTAGTAGACTTTCAATTCACTGGCCTAGCCATTACCTACAAAGTCATGCAGTCCTTTTTTCATTTTTTAAACAGTCTTCTGGTAGAATTTGGCAGTCCTACACTGTCTACCTGGGAGAGAATACTTCTACTGTCACCCCAGATAATGGCTTACTTAGGGGCAGCTCCTTCATTTGTTAATAGCTAAATTTCTGAGGTTACCCCACCCTTTTGTCTTTAGGAAACTAATAGAACCTCATTCATAAGATTTTAAAAGAGCCCCTATCTTTTCATGATGTTCCTTATATGATAGCCCAAGAGATGCTTTGCTCTCCCTGGTTATTACCAAATTTGAGGGTCATATTATATTCACTTTAAAAAAAACCAGGATGTTACCACTTCAGTTATATTCCAGGGTGCCTTTATCAACACATGCAAACTTTGTCTCAGATCTGTTATTCTATTATTTTATGATAATTTCTTGCTACAAGAATGGGTTTGCTGCAGCAATCTATTTCCTTTCTCTTATCTGTAATGCTGGTCAAATACCATAATAAAGACATTTCAATTGCAACATCAGTGGACATCAGTGCATATAATTTTAATATTGCACTGTTTTCCTTTAATAGATGCTTGAGTGCATATATGTATCTGGTAAGATATTAGGTTGTACAAGTTGACATCAGGCAAATATTTGTAATAAATATACACCGGTTCCTTGCGATGCATCTGTTTCTGAAAAGCCTACAAGGTGCAAGACATATCCGTTTTGAAGCAGAAAGATCCGGCACAGTTTATAATGCCATGCATTCCCCAGTGACAGAGCCTTAATGTCTCCACATGTTCCAGTATGTCCAAAGCAAGAAGGAAAGCAGGTTGCCATTGTGGCTGCATTTGCTTCATTTTCCTCTTGAAAATGGTTTGTGAAGTAGTTTTCTTTTTCCCTTTCAATACTTTAAAGAATTGTCTACTCCAATTATATCAATTTTCCCCTTTTCCAAATTAGCAATTTGTTTTAGCATACACATACAAGGAAGGTTTGTCTGTTTGTTGTTTAGCTTGAGTGTGAATAGAATACTTTTTAGCCTAACTGTTGTGGTTTGCTGGCAGCCTGTGCAGATGGCAGTGGAATCAGACAGTGGGGAAGAAAGGGGATCGGTCTGGGAGTCTGGAGAGGACTCAGATGAGGGTCCTGCGTCTGATGCAGAGATGGGGCCAGGACCATCTGGGAGTGGGGTGCTGCCTCTGGAGCCTTCGGAGTCTGGCAGCAGCAAGGCAGAAGACCTAGGGGAGTCTGTTCCCAGTGTGCATGTGCGCAGAGCTGCTAGAAGATGAGAGCAGCTGAAACAAAAGGGGCAACTCAGGAGTAAGGCTGGGAGGTGATTGCCCCTCCCATAAGGTATAAAGGACAGGAAAAGATGATGAAACCTTTGAAGGAAGCAAAGTTGTTCGTTTGGTTCAGATTCATTCTTGAAGTTCTTTGTACTTTGGTCTTTTTCTAGTTCATCTGACACTTCTGTTATTGACAGCACTTCACAGGAAAGAAAATTGGGTGCTTATCTCAAGGGACTGTTTGAGATTCATTACTGGCTGAGAATGAAAATAATTCCCAACATTGCAATAAAAGAAGACTTGTTTTTAAAATAAGTGTGTGTATAATTACAGTCTTGGAAGCCTTAGTCAGAACACTTACGTTTAACTATTCCTAGCCCCTGCACATGAAGTTGTTGCTTTTAACAGTGCCACTCCTATTTTTTCCACCCAGTAGAATGGCATTTATGTCCCAATTCTTCTTGATTCTGGCAAACACTAAGTGTGCTATTGTCAAGTTGCATAAGACTCCTCATTCCTTAGAAGTTTGGTTTCTCTACAATTTATTGAAAAAGCATGGATTCCTAAATTCTCCACATAATTATATTATACAGTTGAGTCAACTTTCAAGATATTATGTAGAAACATTTTGGGTACTGTATATTGATGGTTATGGCCAGGTTCAGTTTGGTTTTGTTTTTTTCATCACACAGTATCTTTGTAATTGATTTAGATTATAACAGATGGGTGAAATTTAGAATAAATTATTCAAGCAAATAAAGAACCATCAACTATAGAAACATTTATTTTCAAAGTGGTTGGTATGAGTCCCATCAGGACTTAGATTAGTAATGGGCATCACGAGGGTTATCTTCACCTCTATAATTGTCTGGCTTGGCATTGCAACCCAACAAGACAGACACAGACTTCAAGGGATAATTAGGACTGCAGAAAAAAAAAAAATCTACCAACCTGCCTTCCATTAGGATCTGTATGCTGCATGAGTCAAAAAGAAGGTTGTGAAAATATCTACAGGTCCCTCACATCCTGGACATAAATTGTTTCAACTTCCACCCTCAAACAATGTTATATAGAGCACTGTACACCAGAACAACTAGACACAAGGACAGTTTTTCCCTGCATGCCACCATTCTGCTAAACAACTAATTCCCACAACACTGTCAACCTAGTAATGAAGACTGTATTAGTATTATTATTCTCATCCTTCCTATTACCTATCTCCTCCGTCTTATGTCTATAACCTTGCTGCTTGTATCTTTATGATTTATATTGTTTTTAGTTTCCTACTATGATTTGATTGCTTATTTAGTATCCTATGACTATCACTAAGTGTTGTATCTTATGATTCTTGATGAATGTACTTATGATGATCTTGATTCATCACTATATATTTTATTTTCACCAAGAGCTTATGCACCAAAGACAAATTCCTTGTGTGTCCAATCACACTTGCCCAATAAAGAATTCTATTCTTTTCTATTCTATTCTGTTCTGTTCTGTTCTGTTCTGTTCTGTTCTGTTCTGTTCTGTTCTATTCTATTCTATTCCAGAAGCACCTTTAGATGAGATTGGCAGCACACAAATCTGACAAATAAATAATCTCAGCTGATCCATGAGGCCAAATGGCATATTGCCACCTGTTAGGACTAAAGTTGTCAAATCCTTCAAAAAGTGGGGACCCATCTAGCATCATAGATAATTGTATTATGCAATTCTCATTGACTGCAGAACTGCTCATTTTCTTCTTTGTTTAACAACAATGTTCATCTTGAATGTGCTATAGTATGTAGATATGTCACAAGTGATTTGTTAATGTATTAACAAATTCATTCAACTGAATGCTATTATCTTTGCACTCTCTACCCTTTTGCTCCTTGAATAAGACTAAAATGGACTCCTCTCTATGAAAACTTAACCATTGTTAGACTTTAAGGAGCCATTCTACTAGCAGCAAATCCTTTTGCACCAACAGATATACAATCAACGTTTGTGACATAAAGTATTACGTGCTGCAGAGATAACATGAATCAATAGGGAAAAAGAAAAAAGACAAGAATAAGAGGCTCATCTTAGAGCATAGCTTGATATCATGATGATAGCTGTCTAGCCCTGGCTGCCAGCTAGGACTTTAGAGGGGGGAATATAAGGAGACAGCGCTGTCATCAGCCAAGTCTACCAATAGTATATAGATGTTGGGGATTAAAACCCTAGGCAAAACACCAAGTTGTTAGGGAAATGTTGCAAACAAAAGCATGGTGGGAGGAAAGAGAATATGATACAGAGGGAAAAGATGGAGTAACACATTGCCATTTTTGACCCTGAGCCACTCTGATGGAATGAGATAAAAGGTCCTCTTGGAAGGATTGTGTGGGAAGTTCATGGTAGAGAACAGAATAACAGAGTTGGAAGGAATCTTGTAATCCTTCTCGTCCAGGGGTATCAAACTCAAGGCTTGGGGGCCAGATCTGGCCTGCAGGGTGCTTAGATCTGGCCCACAGGGCCTTCCTGGAAACTGTGAAGGACTGGCCTGCAGTGCCTCTGCCAGTGAAAATAGAGTTCAGGAGGGCTTTCACTGGCAGAGGGTTGCAGGAGGCCATCACAGCTGAAAATGGAGTTTGGAAGCCCATTTTTACTGGCAGAGCGCTCAGGCTACCAAAGGCATCCTTAACACGAGTGATGATGAGCTTACCATGCTCACCCTGGCCATGTCCATCCCCCACCAAGCTCAAACACAACCCAAATGCGGCCCTCAGTCATATCAAGTTTGACACCCCTGTTCAAGTCCATCTTCCTGCTCAGGCAGGAAATACTATACCATTTCAGACAAATGTTGTCCAATCTCTTCTTAAGAACTTCCAGTGTTGGAGCATCCACAACTTCTGGAGACAAGTTGTTCCACTGATTAATTGTTCTAACTGTTAGGAAATTTCTTCTTAGTTGTAGGTTGCTTCTCTCCTTGATTAGTTTCCACCCATTGCTTCTTGTCCTGCTTTTAGTTGCTTTGGAGAATAGCTTGACTCCTTCTTCTTTGTGGCAACTGCTGAGATACCGTCCCTTAATGAGAGAGAGAGAGAGAGAGAGAGAGAGAGAGAGAGAGAGAGAGAGAGTTGTACCAATTCCTGGTTCCAGAAGACAATAAAGATGTTAGCTAGAAGGTTCCCTGGTAGAATAGAAGTAAAAACACAGAAGGATGTGTTTTACCTAAAACTTAACACAGATGGGAAGAAAGAGAGGTAGCTGTCTGCAGATAAGCAGACTGGTAAAGGCTGGATAGAAGACCCAGGAGGAGGTGGATCTCACAACATCTACACCAGGGGTATCAAATTGGCGGCCCACAGGCCAGATGCATCACATGCAGGTCATGCCCTACTCAGCTCCATGAATGAGAAAAACATTGTGAAACATTACATGATGGCAACAAGATGCAGTGAGTTTGACACCCATGATCTACAGAGAGGGATGTCTGTCATGGTTTGCAAATGTATCAAGAAAAATTTAAGCACCCACCAAATAATGTAGCCCCATCACCTCCATGTCTTCCTTAAAGTTATACACAACCCGAGCTATAAAAGAGCTCTCAGCCACACTGGGAAAGAGATTTATTTTCTCATCTATATAAGTTTGGAATGTTAGATCAGCCTATTTAACATAGAGGGAAAATCAATGTGTCGCATGGACTGAACAAGCAAGTTATGACATGAGAAAAGCCAAATACATATCTTACCAAAATTGAGTTCCCTTCTAGCACAACAACCCAGGGAGATTAATGCATTTTTCTGTCAACCTCTGCATTTGTCTGGAGGCCAGGCATTCTTTTTCTGAATGGTATTAATAGTATTCTTCAAACTGGACTTCAAACGTTGGTCAGCTTTTGAAATAATTACCCTTAGAAGGTGTACTTGCTTTGCATTTCTTCAGTCCTTTATTTTTGGATTCTAATCAACTGTTTGCTTTTGTGTAAGCTTTTCCTCAGTGTATTTCCTTCCATATGGTAGTACCAAAAGTCAGCATAGTTAATGAGTTGTAGTTTGTGTACCCTGAATTCATTATCTCTACTATTTCATTAGCATGCTTGCTTTTAAAAAGATGAGATGGGGGTGAGAGGTTGAATATATTCCTTTGCAGGATTACTTCTTTCTATAATATGTTCTCGAATTCCCTGAATGCTTGTTTTTTTTCTTTCCTTTTATATCCAGTGGCCTGTTTTTTTTAATGTTGCATTTTGTTTCTTCTTTTAAGAAGAAGATTTGCTGTCTAGTCTGCCTTCATTAGCGTGCTAGGCATTCCTAGCATGGTGCTATCCTGGATCTCAATTTTGATTCATTGATAATGGTAATTGAAATTATGGAAGGCTACACTTGAGGCTATACATGAGATGCACTTATAATAGAATGGTAGTTCTAAAACAGAGCTGCCGGTGCTTCTTCACAAATAAATTAATTGACTAGTAATAGCCTTCAGCAAGTCCAAGGAACTCATTCATAGCAGGGCAGCAATTCTGAGAATTAATGTTTTCGATGGATAGTTACATTTGAAAGGATGGGCCTATGTCACATAGATAGCCCTTTTCTTAAAAGGCTCTCAGAAGGAAGTCCATTGTTGGAAGATGTTCTGTATTTGAGAAGTTCTGCAGTCCAAGTCCAGCTTTCAGCTCAAGAGTGTGAGAAGGAAAATCAGTCTATCAACAGTGAGCAACTGAATATTATAAGTAAAGTAAGTTTGGAGTAGAAATCAGAAGACCTGTGCTAAAAAGAGTACATTCTAGTTCTAACTTAGGCACAAAGCCAGCTAGATAAATTTGGGCCAATCACTGCCTCTCACCATAGAGTGACAGCAATTGCAAATTTCTGAAAATGAAAACTGTTCATGTTCTTATCAAAAATCGGTTTTGAGTGGAACATGCCAAAAAGTATATTTATAGTCCACTGTTCTACTTTTGTAAGCCCCCAAGCTGGTTTTAAACAATAAAGTACAAAATATAAATGGTAATAGTGTTATCATCACATTAAATTAATTTAATAATGACAAACTCAGGAAAATGGCATTTTTGCCATTTTCTTAAATATTGGGAGAAAGGAACCAAACCTTACCCAGAGTTACCTTAAGGTAAGATGGAAGCCTATAAAATAGATAGATAGATAGATGGATGGATGGATGGATGGATGGATGGATGGATGGATGGAGAGATAGATAGATAGAACCATTGTGTTCAGGAACTAGGGCTAACTTTACATTAAACCACTTATCCATGCTTGGTTGACTTGATATAGCAAGTTAGAAGAATTAATAACCTGGGTCATATATGGTTAAAAGCAACTCTCTCCAACCTGATGAACTGAGTTTAGCAATTTATCTGTTGATTAATCTACCTTAGCCCATGTACTGTAAAGTGTCCAGGATGATGAAAACATAAATGTGTAGGAGAGGAATAATAGAAAATCTGGTTTTAGTACTGTTTGTATCTAAAAGATTTTACTGGAAAGAATCCTCCTTACCCTCTCTATTAAAGGGTCACAGAAGTGGTTGAACTGTAAGTTCATGTAGACAATGAATATATCTTTATGTGTGCTCAATATTTGGCCCAAAGACAATTTCAAGAAGCACTGGACCAAGGAAGCAGATGAATGAGCCAGAAAACAAGACAGTTTCTGTTTCCTTCTCTACCCTACCTCCAACTGGTTTCAGAAAACCTCTGCCTATCAAAAAAAAAACCTTGCACCATATCAATCCTCAGCATAGAAAGAGAAAGACAAAGAGATGAGATTAGATTTGAGCAGAGGTGACAACTTGTAACTTTAGTTACAAAATAATTTATTGTGCTTACACCTGACCAAAGAGTGCTTGTAAATCCATATATGGAATTCCTATAATTGAATTTTAATCTCGGTCAGGCACTAATTATTTACTGGCTATAGCAACATCTATAAAACGCTAGGCCAAGTTATGAGCAATTCTTCCATTTTGCTCATTTATTAAGTGTGATAACTTGTCAGAATAGATGGCACTGTCAGCGTTCCAACTAACCAACTTCAAACCAATAAAGTTTCCTCAATGTTCCATTTTATTAGAGTTGTCATATTGGCACATCTGGCAAAAGCTGAATTTGAGAGTTCCAGGTTTTCCCTTCTCAAAAGAAGATCAAATTCATCCCCTGCATTCATCAGTCCATAACATGGTCCAATCAAATCTTTGTCTCAGCTGGAGACATCCCTCCAGTCACTTCCCTCCAGGTGGAGGGCAACATGTCCTTGACTCTCTGAGAAAGAATGTTGTTGTCTAATTTTCTACCTCACTATGAAATCCCTCTTCCCAAATTCTCAGGCACTGAATGTGACAGCCTTGAAGCTTCCAAGTAAAAAATTGTTTCCAAGGCTGATAGGAACATTGGTTTGGTTGGAATTAAAGACCCCATGGAAAAATGGGAGTTTCTCCCAAAGGAGAAGGATATTGACTGTGAATGTGGCACTATTTAAACAACTATCCACCTTTTACTGTGCCCCCTGGGACTGACATGCACACAGAATGACTTGCTGGTCAGAAATACCCCCACCACCAATGTGGCCCGGCATTGGGATAGAACTATATAAATGTATGTTTTTATTAAAGTTTTTAATCTTTTAAATTAATAATTTTCCCCTTTCAAATCCCTGTATTTTTGACACAAGGCGAGACAAGACTTGTCAGGGGCAGCCCCATGCTGTAAATTGGAGATGGTGTTGGATTTAAATGGCATGTGTGCAAATTATCCTGAGCTGAAATGGGAAGTGAATAAAAGAAACAACTTAACTGAAAGTGTGGCATTTTTGTCTGCCAAATTTAGTGAGATATATTGGTATAGCAACTACATTGTGAACTAGAATGGAGAAGATGCAATTTCTAGTCTACTCTTGAAGTTTGCTGGGTGACTTTGAGACTATCCCTTTCTCTCAGCACAACTTTGTTGTTACAGGGAAAAGGAGGAGGAGAGACAGGGGTGGAATTCTGGTGGTTCGGACCGGTTTGGACGAACCCTAGCTCCAAAGATTATCTGGGAGTGAACCGGTTTGCTCCAAAGATCATGTGGGCCCACCCACCTGCCCACCCTTGTGCTGTACTGACCTTTATCATCCCAGATGATCAGTATGGAAGAGCAGATTGCCGCACCACAGCTATGCTAATTCCCTGAAGTAACATAGCAGGTAAGGATTTTTGCTTTGCTGTTCACGTGTGTGATAACTGAACCGATTGTTATACCAGCAGCATCCCACCTCTGAGGAGAGACCCCCCAAATATCCCAGTTGAACTCCTTAATGAAAGTTGGAATGTAAATCTGTTGATAGATAGATGGATAAAGAGATGAAATGTGCAAAATCAGTCAAGAAGCTTGCTCAAAAAGAAAAATAATTTCCAGGTTTGCCATATGGGTGAAATGCAGCCTTAAGATGCATGCAATCTTGCTGGGTAGGCCTAAAAAAAAACATATGTTCCTTAGCCTACCTTAGTTTGTCAGTATGTTGGAAGAAAAAAAAAAAAGTAACATTATGAACTTTAAATAACATTATGTACTTTCAAAGAAGAATCAGCAGCAATTCTTTTTATCCAAAGGAAGTCTGTGCATGTATAACTAAAGGCATAAAATGCCACATTTAAGCCCATGTCACACTGGCCAATGGATGCAAAAAGGACACAGCGGACGAGCAAAATGTTCCATCCGTTGTTATCTGCTCTCAAAAGGGGCAAAAATTTGCATAACCGGAGCGGATAACATGGACGTGGGGAGGACGCAGGGCGGAAGTAAAGTGGATGCGGACCGGAAGCCTAGTGGATGGAAGTGGATGGGAGCAGATGGTGCAACCGCAAGGCTTCCGGGGGCCTCAGCAAAGCGGACGCGGAACGGATACAGCGGATGCAGAACGGACGCCAAACGGATGAAGTGGATGCAAAGCGGATGCACAGCAGATGCACAGCGGAAGCCTCGCGGATGCCTGGCATTAATTGCACATGCGGGGGGGATGCATTGCATCAGCCCCGCGGATTTAACGGAAGCAGCTCAGAAGCAGATCACCATTCAGAGGAAAGACCTGCTGCTGGATGGATTGGCTGCCTTGCCAGCCCTGCCTGCATTTCTGCCTGCCAGCCTTGCTGCCAGCCTTGCTGCCAGCCTTGGTTCCTGCCAGCCTCCCTGCCAGCCAGCAACCCCACAACCATGCGGAAGCACAGCAAGCCTAAGCCATCTGCTGCCAGCCCTGGCAAGAGAGAAAGGGCTACCATCCAGCCCCCTGGCCCTCACTCTGGTTCTGCTGGGGCTTCTGCAGCACGGGCACGCTCTTCTTGGGCTGGTGCTTCTGCTGATTCTGCTTCTGGAGGAGCTGATGACAAGCACTCCAGCACCAGCCACCTGCACAGCACATGGACCCTTCACCCCTGAGACTGAGTGACCAAGAGGAGTGCCAGAGACTCATTTCTGTTTTATAGCTTCTTGTTAATAAAGTCTATTTTTGCTTGCTTCATTTCTTTTTTTTAATAAACTCTTGCTGGAAACTTTTAGAAATGGTTTAACCCTTTGCATGCTTATGGGATGGGTAAGGATAGCTTTGGGTTAGGATACCTGTGGAATGGGTTAGGATACCTGTGGAATGGGTAATAGCTGTGGGATGGGTTAGGATAGCAGTGGGATAGATAAACCTCCAGTGCAAGCATAGTGGGACTGTATGGTCCACCCTCCCAGGTGCCACACCTATGGCCCTTTATTATTCAGTAATAAAGTAATAATTATCCACGCATGTCAACATAAACACAACTCTTTATTAAACGCCCTGTTCATTGTAGGCCAACCAAACATACATGGCACAATCTCATCCGTGTGATGAGACAGGCTGAAGGAAGCATCCATTAAGCATCTACCATCCTGCCTTGCCACTCCACTGCTCCAGCTGGGGAGTTGCACCATTGTCTCAGGAGGTTGCGCTGCTTCTTCGCTTCATGTGAGGCTCTGTTGGGGCCTTGCACATCCTCAATGTTGATCAGGTTTCGCCCGTGCCTCCATTCCCCAGGCTCCATTTCCCCATTGCCTTGCTGGAGGTCCACGAGCCTGTTCTGCAAGACTGGGTAGCGGGTGCGCATGAGATTGTGCAGGATGCAGCAAGCTTCCATGATCCTCCTCACAGTCTCTGGGCAATGCTGCATGGTGGTGAGAAGTACCTGGAACCTGTTGGCCAGGATGCCAAAGGCGTTCTCCACCACCCGCCTTGCCCTGGACAGCCTGTATTTGAAGATCCTCTCTCCATGGGGGAGGAGTCTGGAACTGTAGGGCTTCATGAGGTATGTTGTGAGGGAGAAGGCGTCATCCCCCACGATGAAGTAGGGCACATCTTGCATGTCGTTGGGCAGAGGTTCTGGATCTGGGAAACCCACGATGAGGTTGCCTTCCAGCTCCTCCTTGAGGTGACAGGCGTTGTATACCTGGGCATCTGAAGATGAGCCATTGCCTGAAGCATCAATGTACATGAACTTGTAGTCAGCATCGACCATGGCGAAGAGGATGATGCGGAAGAAGCCCTTGTAGTTGAAATAAGTGGACCCCGACTTGGCTGGCGCTTTGCAGGCCACATGCTTGCCACCTAAGGCTCCAATGGTGTGGGGGAAGTTACACTTCTGATACCACTGCTCTGCAACTTTCTTCCATCCTTCTTCAGTGGAGGGGCACTGGAGGAGCTCCTCCTTGTATTCTTCAATGATGGCCTGCACCACTTCTCTGACCACAATGCTGATGGTGTTGGATGGCACCCTCCAGCCGTACTGCATGCTCCTGTAGGAGGTCCCTGAGGCCAGGTGGTGCAGAGTGAGTGCCACCTTGAGCCCAGGTTCCAGGCTGGGGCAGAAGCTGGTGCTCTGCTTGGTCAACCTGGGTGTCAGCCGCTGCACAACTTCGTCAAACATGGCTGGAGGCATCCTCATGAAATTTTGGAATGCACGAGTGTCTTCGTTCCTGAGCTCTACCATCAGCTTGTTGTGCAGTCCGTCCTCTGCTCTTCTGGTGAACCATCTTTGGATCCAGACTCTTTTTGGATGGCTCCTTTTCTTCTCGCAGTAGAGTTCACAAAGCCTGCAGATGGCTTCGCACTGTTGCAGAACGATGGTGGCTGCCAAAAGGACTTTGTTACAATCCATGGTGGACATGACTGGATGCTGTGGAAGAGCAAGAGGCAGATGAAGGCTGCAGAGGTCTGAACCGCTGAGCTGCTGTTCTGAAAGTGAGATGCAGACGAGTTGCTCCCCCTTTTTATAGGCAATATAGGTTTTCCACTCGGCATCCTCTAGGCATCCTGTAGACATCCTTAATATCCGAGATAGGTCCCCTCTGCGAACGTTTTTTCCGTTTTAAACGCTTTGTTTCCATTCTGCATCCACTAGGCATCCATTCTGCATCCGTTCCGTGTCCGTTCCACTTCCTCCCTGCGTCCGGGTGGATGTGAGTTGCGCGGATGCGTAGCGGATGCCTAGCGGATATAGCGGATGCATAACGGATGCGTAACGGATGCATAGTGGATGCGTCGTGGATGCAGAACGGATGCAGAACGGACGAACTGGATACATTTTCCATGCAAAAGTTTTAGGCAGCCCAAAACTTTTGAAGCAGATGAAACGTCAATAAACGGATGCTGGACGGATAGAGAGGAAGCAAAATGGAGGCAGTGAGTACATCGCGTTTTCGAACGGAGCGCAAGGTTTTTTGTCCGTTTTACATCCTCTTTGCATCCGTTGGTTCAGTGTAACATGGGCTTTAGATTGGAAATCCAATCATTATTCCAGATTTTTAAATTTGTGTGAGAAAGGAAGGGTGGCAAAGAGCTTTTTGGAGAATGGAAAAGAGAGGGTGTGGAGACCTTCATGTTAACTCAGAAATATTAATATTGTTTTAATTTTTTAGGAAATAAACTTTGTTCTGGACTGGGAAGAAATTATTCTTCACTTCATATGATGCACTTTGTGATACATGAATAATAATAATAATTAATATTATTATTTCTAATTGGTATTATTATTTCCAACCAGTTTCATGGTCTCCTTCCTTCTACCTTTTAATTTTTCTTTTTCTGCTATTAAAAAAGAAATACGGTTGTTCGTCAAAGAAAATTTTACTATGGAAATTTTGAGTCCTCTATTAATTAGTTATAGAGCTTTGGTGAAGATACTTTTTCACTGAAATGTTAAATAGATTAATTAAGCAAGGCAAAGGAAAGAAAATACATTTAGTGCGGCATTTTCATCTATCAATCAATAGTATCATTTTTCAACCCAAATAAATGTGTGGGTAAGGAGCTAGAACAATAATCTGATTATCAGTCTTAAACGTGAATTCAACATTCAATTTGTACCCTCTTTTTTTAATGCCCTGAAGGAAAATTCTGGATATTATGTATATCCATCATTGTATTACGTACCCTTAAAATCTACAAATAGACTCCAAGATGAAAATATATCATATAGTTTGTTTCTTCTTCAATTTGCTGGATTAAATGTTTCTGAACTGTGAAAACTTGCCATAATTGTTTATTACTTCAGTTGGCCTAATAAAACTAGTGGTTATGTATATATTTTAAATAATTTATGGAAGATTGGAAGACATGTTTGGAATGCATCATATTCCTCAAAGGTCTTCATGTTTGGAAGTGGAAAATGTATTTTTAAGCTTTTTTGGGGGCGGTCTGGATAGATGAATGGGGGAAAATAGAAATACATTTTCAAATCATAGGCATTAAAGTCAAGAGCTTCCAAATACCAAAATCCGTATAGTAGGGATTTTTCTGGTCCTCTAAATAAATACTGAATACTCTTTCAAATGAAATAATACCTTTCAAAATTGAACAGATAATCTTTTTTATATTGTGTGTTCCTGTAGATTTGTCCATTTCTATGAATCTTTCCAATAAGATCATAACAACTTAAATAGATTTTGTCTGCTCAATTGCATTCATATTAATGTACACCATTAGAAGGAATGGATAAAAAGTTGATAAATTCTTAACAAACATCAGTATTAAAATGCCTGAGAGAAATCAGCAAAAAGCCAGCAATGTTAAATATTCAGCTGTCTCTCTGAAAGAACATTGTCCTTCAGCATTATGTTGATTAAAATTAAAGTTCCCAGAGCGACAATTCTTAATTCTTACTATATAACTGACTTAAAGCCCATGTCACACTGAACCAACGGATGCAAAGAGGATGTAAAACGGACAAAAAACCTTGCCGTCCGTTCGAAAATGCGATGTACTCACTGCCTCTGTTTGGCTTCCTCTCTATACGTCCAGCATCCGTTTATGGACGTTTCATCCGCTCCAAAAGTTTTGGGCTGCCCAAAACTTTTGCGTGGAAAATGTATCCAGTTCGTCCGTTCTGCATCCGCGACGCATCCGTTACACATCCGTTATGCATCCGTTAGGCATCCACTATATCCACTAGGTGTCCGCTATGCATCCGCGGAACTCCATCCACCCGGACGCAGGGAGGAAGCGGAATGGACGCAGAACGGATGCAGCACGGAAACAAAGCGTTTAAAACAGAAAAAACATTCGCAGAGGGGACCTATCTCGGATATTAAGGATGTCTAGAGGATGCCTAGAGGATGCCTAGAGGATGCCTAGCGGAAAACCTATACTGCCTATAAAAAGGGGGAGCAACTCGCCTACATCTCACTTTCAGAACAGCAGCCCAACGGTGCAGACCTCTGCAGCCTTCATCTGGCTCTTCCTCTTCCACAGAATCCAGTCATGTCCACCGTGGATTGTAACAAAGTCCTTTCGGCAGCCACCATCGTTCTGCAACAGTGCGAAGCCATCTGCAGGCTCTGTGAACTCTACTGCGAGAAGAAAAGGAGCCACCCAAAAAGAGTCTGGGTCCGAAGATGGTTCGCCAGAAGAGCAGAGGACAGACTGTACAACAAGCTGATGGTTGAGCTCAGGAATGAAGACACTCGGGTGTTCCAGAACTTCATGAGGATGCCTCCAGCCATGTTTGATGAAGTTGTGCAGCGGCTGACACCCAGGTTGACCAAGGCAAGCACCAGCTTCCAGCCCAGCCTGGAACCTGGGCTCAAGGTGGCACTCACTCTGCGCCACCTGGCCTCAAGGACCTCCTACAGGAGCATGCAGTACGGCTGGAGGGTGCCATCCAACACCATCAGCATTGTGGTCAGAGAAGTGGTGCAGGCCATCATCAAAGAATACAAGGAGGAGCTCCTCCAGTACCCCTCCACTGAAGAAGGATGGAAGAAAGTTGCAGAGCAGTGGTATCAGAAGTGGAACTTACCACACAACGTTGGAGCCATCGATGGCAAGCACAAGGCCTGCAAATCTCCAGCCAAGTCGGGGTCCACTTATTTCAACTCCAAGGGCTTCATCATCATCATCCTCTTCACCATGGTCGATGCTGACTACAAGTTCATGTACATCGATGCTTCAGGCAACGGCTCATCTTCAGATGCCCAGGTATACAACGCCAGTCACCTCAAGGAGGAGCTGGAAGGCAGCCTCATCGTGGGTTTCCCAGATCCAGAACCTCTGCCCAACGACATGCAAGATGTGCCCTACTTCATCATGGGGGATGACGACTTCTCCCTCACAACCTACCTCATGAAGCCCTACACTTCCAGACTCCTCACCCATGAAGAGAGGATCTTCAACTACAGGCTGTCCAGGGCAAGGCGGGTGGTGGAGAATGCCTTTGCCCTCCTGACCAACAGGTCCATGGTACTTCTCACCACCATGCAGCATTGCCCAGGGTCCGTGAGGAGGATCACGGGAGCTTGCTGCATTCTGCAAAATCTCATGCGCACCCGCTACCCAGTCTTGCAGAACAGGCTCATGGACGTCCAGCAAGGCAATGGGGAAATGGAGCCTGGGGAATGGAGGCAAGGGCGAAACCTGATCGACACTGAGGATGTGCAAGGCCCCAACAGAGCCTCACATGAAGCGAAGAAGCAGCGCAACCTCCTGAGACAATGGTGCAACTCCCCAGCTGGAGCAGTGGAGTGGCAAGACAGGATGGTAGATGCTTAATGGATGCTTCCTTCAGCCTGTCTCATCACACGGATGAGATTGTGCCATATATGTTTGGTTGGCCTACAATGAACAGGGCGTTTAATAAAGAGTTGTGTTTATGTTGACATGCATGGATAATTATTACATTATTATTGATAATAAAGGGCCATAGGTGTGGCACCTGGGAGGGTGGACCATACAGTCGCACTATGCTTGCACTGGAGGTTTATCTATCCCTCTGCTATCCTAACCCATCCCACAGCTATTACCCATTCCACAGGTATCCTAACCCATTCCAAAGCTATCCTTACCCATCCCACAAGTATGCAAAGGCTTAAGCCATTTCTAAAAGTTTCCAGCAAGAGTTTATTAAAAAAAAGAAATGAAGCAAGTGTGTGAATCAAAAATAGACTTTATTAACAACAAGCTATAAGACAAAAATGAACCTCTGGCACTCCTCTTGGTCTCTCAGTCTCAGGGGTGAAGGGTGCAGGTGCTGTGGAGGTGGCTGGTGCTGGAGTGCTTGTCATCAGCTCCTCCAGAAGCAGAAGCAGCAGAAGCCCCAGCCCCAGAAGAGCGTGCCCGTGCTGCAGAAGCCCCAGCAGAACCAGAGTGAGGGCCAGTAGGCGGGATAGTAGCCCTGTCCCTCTTGCCAGGGCTGGCAGCAGATGGCTGAGGCTTGCTGTGCTTCCGCATGGTTGTGGGGTTGCTGGCTGGCAGGGAGGCTGGCAGGAACCAAGGCTGGCAGGGAGGCTGGCACCAAGGCAAGCACCAAGGCTGGCAGGGAGGTAGGCACCAAGGCTGGCAGGCTGGCAGGCAGGAAGGCAGGCAGGCACCAAGGCTGGCAGGAAGGCTGGCACCAAGGTAGGCACCAAGGCTTGCAGGGAGGCAGGCACCAAGGCTGGCAGGAAGGAAGGCAGGCAGGCACCAAGGCTGGCAGGCAGACATGAACCAAGGCTTGCAGGAAGTCAGGCAGCAAGGCTGGCAGGCAGACTGGCTGGCCGCAAGGCTTGCAGGCAGGCTGGCCGCAAGGCTTGCAGGCAGGCTGGCCGCAAGGCTGGCAGCAAGGCTGGTAGCAAGGCTGGCAGCAAGGCTGGCAGGCAGACATGCAGGCAGGGCAGGCATGGCAGCCAATCCGTCCGGCAGCAGGTCTTTCTTCTGAATGGCGACCTGCTTCTGAGCTGCTTCCATTATATCCGCGAGGGTGACACAATGCATCCTCCCCACATGCGCAATTAACGCCAGGCATCCATTAGGCTTTCGCTGTGCATCCGCTGTGCATCCACTTCATCCGCTCGGCGTCCGCTCTGCATCTGCTGTATCCGTTCCGCGTCCGCTTTTCTGAGGTCCCCCGGAAGCCTAGCAGATGTGCCATCTGCTCCCATCCGCTTCCATCCGCTGGGCTTCAGTTTCGCGTCCACTTTGCATCTGCCCTGCGTCCTCCCCGCGTCCGTTTTATCCACTCCGGTTATGCAAATTTTTGCCCCTTTTCAGAGCGGATAACAACGGATGGAACATTTTGCTGATCCGCTGTGTCCTTTTTGCATCCGTTGGGCAGTGTGACATGGGCTTTAAGAACATGATATATTAGAGAAAAACAATGACAGAGGAAAAAAGATGCAGCTTCAAATAAGACAACAGCCTAATCTGTTTCTGGTAGCACACAACTTCGTGCTGACCCAACTCTGTAAGATTGTCAAAGCTGGTGAACTCTGGGAGTTTTTCAATAGTTGGCTGGCACTTGTGACCTGACCTGCTGGCTGGCTGTCTTTAAGGCAGAGAAGAGAAGCAGAAAGCAAGGGTCAAACTAATAGATGAAAATATAAAGGAAGCGGATTCCAGCTAAATATGAAAAGAAATGGCCTAAAAATGCCATGGATGGAATTCGGAAGGAACTCGCTCAGTTAAGAAAGTAATGGTTTGCAACTTTCTTTGGGTAAAGAGAGAGATAGAAAAAAAAAAAAAACAGGTCCAAGATCACCCAGCTGGTTTTGTGCCTAAGGTGGGAATAGAATGCCTGGTCTCCCAGTTTCCAACCTGATGCCTCACCATTACACTAAATTGGCTGTGATGGTTAGAAAGAACAGCAAATAAGCAGGCTGGTATCTTTTTCCTGCCTCCTCTATCCCAGCCTTTTGGGGATAAATATAAAAATCTCCAAGCTCTAGGGATATTATTTTCTGTTGACTTCTTCGAGCTTCTCTATTATTGGTTGGCTCACAAGTTTTTGTATGTTTGCTTGTTTGTTTAAGGTTAGGTCCCATTGGCCGACAGATGCAAAACGTATGCAAAAAGGACACAGCGGACAAGCAAAATTTTGGGGGTGGCTCCATCCGTTGTTATCCGCTCCCATAGCGGATGCAAAGCATTCACTGCACATGCGAGGAGGATGAATTGCATCAGCTCCGCGGATATAAAAGGATGCAGCTCGCAAGCAGTCAGCATTCAGAGGAAAGACGTGCTGCCACAGACATCTTCGAATAACACCATAGTTCATCAGTCAGGGAAGAAGAGAAAGCCTGTGCCTACTCCTGCTAGCCTTGACAAGAAGGAAAGAACCACCATCCCACCCCCTGGCAAAGACTCTGAAGCTAATGGTGCTTCTGCTGCTGCTGGTGTTATTGGTGTTGCTGCTGCTGGTGCTTCTCCTGATGTTGCTGGTGGTGCTGGTGGTTCTGCTGGTGCTGAGGGTGCTTCTCCTGCTGGTGCTGGTGCTGCTGCTGGTGGTGCTGCTGCTGTGGTGGACCAGCCCCAAGGCCCTCAAAGCCCTGCTGCTCAAGCCCCTGAAAGCCCTGATGCTCAAGCTCCTGCCAGAGGGAGGAAGAGGCAAGGGAAGGAGAAGGGAGAGAGGAAACAGTACATCCTTTCCGAGGACCATGAGGAGGAGGTGCTGGAATGTCTGAGGGAGAACGAGTACCTGTGGAGAAAGGGCCACAGACTCTACTGCGACACCAAGAGGAAGCAGGCAGCTTGGAGAGACAAGGCAGAGAGCCTGGGCTACACTTCAGACCTACTTCTTGGATGGTGGAAGCACATGCACACCTGGTATGGCAAGCTACACCTCAAAAAATCTGGGCAGGCCGCTGTCAAGCTCACTGACCGGGAGATGTACATCATGGCCAAGTGCAGCTTCCTGGAGGGTGAGGTCCACCACCGAGGAGCAGTCCCTCTGACAACCCTCTCCCTCAGACAGCCCACAGACAGCCAGTCCTCTTCCAGCCAGGAGAAAGCTGTCCTGTCCAGGCAGGTGTCTTCGGAGGGCCCCATGGGAGATACCCCCCGACAGCTGCACTCCCCATGCCAGAGGACATGGAGGATCCCCTGTCACAAATGGAGGAAGAAGTGGCAGCCACCAGAGACCAACCCACCCCCACCCCCAGCTCCACCTCCACAGAAAGCAGGCAGAGGCAGAGGCAGACTGGAGGGCCAGAGCCACACTGTCCTGTTGGAGATCAGGGAAACAATCAAAACCAGCACAGATGTTCTCTCTCAGCTGGTCCACAGCGACATACCATCCTTGAACCGGAAGCCCTTCATCACATACATGATCCAGACTCTCATGGACCCGCCCGAGGCCCAGTACCAGATGATGAAGCAGAAGATCACAGCACTTCTGCACAACCCTCAAGGCCCAGCTGAACCAGCTCCTACCCAGTTCAGGTCTTCCCCTCCACCCCAGTCGATGGCACAGCCCTTCCACGGCTTTCAACAGCCCCTCACCTCCCAAGGCTATGAGTACCAGGACTTCCCACAGCAGAGGCAGCACTTCCCAGTCCAAGCCCAGGTTCATCGCACGCCACAGACGCCTCACCTCACCCCGCTGCAGACCAGACAGCCCCATTGCACTCCTCCTTCCTCCACCCCACAGCCAAACCCCTCAACAGACAATCTGTCTTCAGTCTTGGGCCTGACATCCCAGGTCCTTGACGAAGGGCCTCTCAACCTCACGGGACTGAGTCAGCTCTCTGAGAGCTTCCTGAACACACCATCCCCTGTTGTCCTCTCGGGGCCAAGCACCTCAATGGCACCTCAGACTAGCACTCCAGCCACAGCCACCTCCACAGTCCCTGGCCACTTGACAGCTGAGACCGTGGACATGCCTCAGAGTTACTGACAATAGTGCCAGAGACTGAGTTGTTACATGTTCACTTTATCTTTGCTTAAAGACACTTTACTTGGTTCATTTTGCTTTTTTAATAAAGTCATACAGTTTACTTAAGACAGTTATTAATAAAGGTTATCTTTGCTTCACACACTTGGTTCATTTTTTTTACTTAATGAAGTGTTGGTGAAAACTATGAAAAAATGGTTAAGCCTTTGCATGCTTGTGGGATGGGTAAGGATAGCTGTGGGATAGGTAAGGATAGCTGTGGAATAGGTAAGGATAGTTGTGAGATGGGTAAGAATAGTTGTGGGATAGGTAAGGATAGCTGTGGGATAGATAAACCTCCAGTGCAAGCATACTGGGATTTTATGGTCCACCCTCCCAGCTGCCAAACATATGGCCCTTTTTTATCAATAACAAATTATTCATTGATCAACACATTTCAAAATAAACAAAGCTCTTTATTAATGCCCTATTCACTGTAGGGCCACTCAACATACATGGCACAATCTCATCAGTGTTATGAGAGAGGCTGAAGGAAGCATCCATTAACCATCTATCATCCTGTCTTGCCACACCACTGCTCCAACTGGGGAGTTGCGCCAGTGTTTCAGGAGGTTGTACATCGTACGCGGCGGAAAGTTCATCTGCTCAAAAAGTTTTGTGCAGCTCAAAACTTCTTGTGCAGATGAAATTGCAGTGGACGGATGCTCAATGGATAGAGCGTATGAAACACGTATGCAGTGAGTACACAACGGATGCATCGCGTTTTCCAACGGATGGCAAGCTTTTTTGTCCATTTTACATCCTCTTTGCATATGTTGGTGCAGTGGGACATGGGCTTTAATTGTCTATCAGCATCAGTTCTCCTTTGTCTTTGATGATGGTCACCATGTGGTATTTTGGCATTTCCCTATAGAGAGATTCATTTTCTAATTTGAGTGTTGCACAAGCTTTTTTTCACCAGACAGTTATGGACCCCAACACAAACACACACACATACACACACACACACAGAGAGAGAGAGAGAGAGAGAGAGAGAGAGAGAGAGAGACAGAGACAGAGACAGAGACAGAGACAGAGACAGAGACAGAGACAGAGACAGAGACAGAAACAGAAACAGACAGAGAGACAAAGAAAGAGCAATACAGTGAAAATCTACCATCTGTCTATTATTTATCTTTTTCTCATCTATCATCTGTCATCCATCAATCATCTATCTATCTATCTATCTATCTATCTATCTATCTATCTATCTATCTATCTATC
>BLBF01000026.1:28243732-28272411 GCA_015471245.1 Laticauda colubrina
CTGCCAGCCTTGCTGCCAGCCTCCCTGCCAGCCTTGCTGCCAGCCTCCCTGCCAGCCTTGCTGCCAGCCTCCCTGCCAGCCTTGCTGCCAGCCTCCCTGCCAGTCTTGCTGCCAGCCTTGGTTCCTGCCAGCCTCCCTGCCATCCAGCAACCCCACAACCATGTGAAAGCACAGCAAGCCTCAGCCATCTGCTGCCAGCCCTGGCAAGAGGGACAGGGCTACCATCCCTCCCCCTGGCCCTCACTCTGGTTCTGCTGGGGCTTCTGCAGCACGGGCTCACTCTTCTGGGGCTGGGGCTTCTGCTGCTTCTGCTGCTGGAGGAGCTGATGACAAGCACTCCAGCACCAGCCACCTCCAACGCACCTGCACCCTTCACCCCTGAGACTGAGCGACCAAGAGGAGTACCAGAGACTCATTTTTGTCTTATAGCTTGTTGTTAATAAAGTCTACTTTTGATTCACACACTTGCTTCATTTCTTTTTTTTAATAAAGTCTTGGTGGAAACTTTTAGAAATGGTTTAAGCCTTTGCATGCTTGTGGGATGGGTTAAGATAGCTTTGGGATGGGTTGAGATAGCTGTGGGATGGGTTGAGATAGCTGTGGGATGGGCAGGGATACCTGTGGGATGGGTAATAGCTGTGGGATAGATAAACCTCCAGTGCAAGCATCGTGGAACTGTATGGTCCACCCTCCCAGGTGCCACACCTATGGCCCTTCATTATCAATAATAATGTAATAATTATCCACCCATGTCAACATAAACACAACTTTTTATTAAATGCCCTGTTCATTGTAGGCCAACCAAACAAAAATGGCCCAATCTCATCCGTGTGATGAGAGAGGCTGAAGGAAGCATCCATTAAGCATCTACCATCCTGTCTTGCCACTCCACTGCTCCAGCTGGGGAGTTGCACCATTGTCTCAGGAGGTTGCGCTGCTTCTTCGCTTCACGAGAGGCTCTGTTGGGGCCTTGCACATCCTCAGTGTCGATCAGGTTTCGCCCTTGCCTCCATTCCCCAGGGTCCATGTCCCCATTGCCTTGGTGGAGGTCCACGAGCCTGTTCTGCAAGACTGGGTAGCGGGTGCGCATGAGATTGTGCAGGATGCAGCAAGCTTCCATGATCCTCCTCATGGTCTCTGGGCAATGCTGCATGGTGGTGAGAAGTACCTGGAACCTGTTGGCCAGGATGCCAAAGGCGTTCTCCACCACCCGCCTTGCCCTGGAGAGCCTGTAGTTGAAGATCCTCTCTTCATGGGTGAGGAATCTGGAGGTGTAGGGCTTCATGAGGTAGGTTGTGAGGGAGAAGACGTCATCCCCCACGATGAAGTAGGGCACATCTTGCGTGTCATTGGGCAGGGGTTCTGGATTTGGGAAGCCCACAATGAGGTTGCGTTCTAGTTCCTCCTTGAGGTGACTGGCATTGTATACCTGGGCATCTGAAGATGAGCCGTTGCCTGAAGCATCGATGTACATGAATTTGTAGTCAGCATCGACCATGGCAAAGAGGATGATGCTGAAGAAGCCCTTGGAGTTGAAATAAGTGGACCCCGAGTTGGCTGAAGTTTTGCAGGCCACGTGCTTGCCATCTATGGCTCCAACGGTGTGGGGGAAGTTCCACTTCTGATACCATTGCTCTGCAACTTTCTTCCAGCCTTCTTCAGTGGAGGAGTACTGGAGGAGCTCCTCCTTGTATTCTTCGATGATGGCCTGCACCACTTCTCTGACCACAATGCTGATGGTGTTGGATGGCACCCTCCCGCCGTACTGCATGCTCCTGTAGGAGGTCCCTGAGGCCAGGTGGCGCAGAGTGAGTACCACCTTGAGCCCAGGTTCCAGGCTGGGCCGGAAGCTGGTGTTTGCCTTGGTCAACCTGGGTGTCAGGCGCTGCACAACTTCATCAAACATGGCTGGAGGCATCCTCATGAAGTTCTGGAACGCCCGAGTATCTTCATTCCTGAGCTCCACCATCAGCTTGCTGTACAGTCCGTCCTCTGCTCTTCTGGCGAACCATCTTCGGACCCAGACTCTTTTTGGCTGCCTTTTTTTCTTCTCGCAGTAGAGTTCATAGAGCCTGCAGATGGCTTCGCACTGTTGCAGAACGATGGTGGCTGCTGAAAGGACTTTGTTACAATCCGTTCTATGTCCGTTCCGCTTCCTCCCTGTGTCCGGGCGGATGGAGTTCCGTGGTGCATAGCGGACACCTAGCGGATATAGCGGATGCGTAACGGATGCGTAACGGATGTGTAACGGATGTGTAGCTGATGCAGAACGGACGAACTGGATACATTTTCCGCGCAAAAGTTTTAGGCAGCCCAAAACTTTCTGAGCGGATGAAACACCAATAAATGGATGCTGGACGGATAGAGAGGAAGCCAAACGGAGGCAGTGAGTACATCACATTTTCGAACGGATGGCAAGGTTTTTTGTCCATTACATCCTCTTTGCATCCGTTGGGTCAGTGTGACATGGGCTTAAGAAGCTGGAAGGCCTGAAGGAGAAACTAGAAAGTGTGTGGAAAGTAAAGGCCAAAGTTGTCCCAGTCATGGTAGGAGCATTTGGGGCAGTGACTCACTCCTAGGCTGGAAGAGTGGATCCAAGAGATCCTAGGAATGACATCAAAGCTCTCCATCCAGAAGAGTACAGCAATAGGAACAGCTAAGATACTGAACAGAACCTTCAAATCCCCATTCCCTCCCCACCCCACTAAACTGCTTTCCAGCTCCATTCTGCTGTGCAGTGCAACAAAGAAGACCCAGCTGATCAGCTGGGGGTGAGGCCAGTCAGAGGTAGTATTTCCTGGGTCTCCGAACTACTCAAAATTTCTGTTACTGGTTCTCCAGAACTGGTCAGAACCAGCTTAACACCTCTGCTTTCAACTCTGTTAATCTGTAAAGGAAGACTCATTACCACCCATAGAGATGAGTACGAGAATTTTTCTTACACGGCCCCCTGTCTCTGCCCTCTTCTCTCCCTCCCCCCCTCCAACCTACCTGGTCACAGATGCAAGCTGGCTAAGTTAGTTAAATTAAATTAAATTGGCTAAGTGAAATAAATTATCAGCTCAGATGAGTTTCTACTTCCAAATATCCCAACCTTTTGAAATTTTCCCTAAACTTTACCATTTTAATCAAGCCAAATTCTACTTGCCAGTTATATTTGGCAGTTAACTAAAATACCACAGTGGACCGATTAGCAAACATACCGAAAAAGCTGGAAAGTGTCTGGTAGAAAACTTCTACCTGCTGGCCTGCTACCAAACCAGCTGCTTCGTTCCACTCCCCAAAATAACTCTCTCTCTCTTAATCCCCGCTACAAGAACCAAACTGAAAAGATCTTCAGAGTGATGCATTAGGACAAGGGGTCCCCAAACTTGGCAACTTTTCTAGGAGTTGAAGTCCACAAGTCTTAAAGTTGCCAAGTTTGGAGACCTCTGCATTAGGAGCAGGGGTGGGCTTCAAAAATTTTAGCAAGGAGTTCTCTGCCTGGATACCAGGTGGGCATGGCCATTGTGGGCATGGCCTAGTTGGCCTCCTGCACCACAGCAAGGGGGTTTGCCATCCCTGGGCTTTCCTCAAACCTCCGTGAGGGCGAAAATGGCCACCCCGAGCTCCGGAGGCTCCCTGGAAGCTGGAAATGGACCCATTTCTAGCCTTCCTGAACTTCTGGGAGGCCTGTTTTTTGCTCTCCCCAATCCTCCAGGTGGGCCCTGAACTTACCTGCATCCAAAGCAGGCCATGTGGGGACTCCTGGGAGAAGGGGGGGAGAGGGGGGTGGGGTTAGCCAGGAGTGGGATTTGGGGTTTTCTGAACTGCACAGAACCTTAACCAGGGGCTCTCCAGAACCCCTGCAAACCCCCAGCAGCTCACCCCTGATTTGGAGGTAGTTTTGACACATGCATTCAAAGGCAGCTGTTTTGGCTACCTGATCCTTAAGGTTCTTTGTGGTCTTCTCGGAATAACACAGAGCATTCCAAAAGGCTAAAAACAATACGCTGAACGGTTCGTGACAGGTGGAACATAGCAGGCACAGAGAAGATTATAGTAGATTGTCCATCTGCCTCAGGCAGCAGATCTTCTTACATCCCTCTTCTCAGTATTAATCACCTGCTAAACCTCAGCTTTCCAATATTTATTTATTTAATTAATTACTTTTTATACAGCTGCCAAAAAAGCGAACACAGTTCTAGGCTGCATTAGCAGAGGGATAGAATCAAGATCATGTGAAGTATTAATATCACTTTATAATGCCTCCTCTATAATCCTCCTCTGTGATGGAGTACTGCTTCCTCTCTTCCTTCTCCTTGCCTTGCCTCTTCCTCCCTCTGGCAGGGCCTTCAGCAGCAGGGCCTTCATCATCAGGGCTTTCAGGGCTTTGGGGCGGTCTACCTCAGCAGCAGCAGGAGAAGCAACAGGAGAAGCATCAGGAGAAGTAGCAGGAGAAGCAGGACCAGCACCAGCAGCAGGAGAAGCACCACCACCAGCAGCAGCAGCATGAGCAGCACCAGCAGCAGAAGCAGCAGCAGCAGCAGCAGAGTCAGTGCCAGGGGGTGGGATGGTGGATCTATCCCTCTTGCCAGGGCTGGCAGAAGATGGCACAGGCTTCCTCTTCTTCCCCATGGTGTTCTCTCAAAGATGTGTCTGGCAGCAGGTCTTTCCTCTGAATGCTGGCCTCGTGCGAGCTGCCTCCTTTTATATCCGTGGGGCTGACTCAATGCATCCTCCCCACATGCGCAGTGAATGCTACGCATCCGCTCTGCATCCGCTACGCATCCACTCTGCATCCGCTACGCATCCACATCATCCGCTACACATCTGCTCTGTATCCGCTCTTCAGCTGCTACGCAGCCGCTACGCAGCCGCTTCATCTGCTACACATCCGCTTCATCCGCTACACATCCGCTCTTTCCGGTACGCATCCACTTTGCTATGCTCTCCCGGAAGCCCTGCGGACGTGCCATCCACTTCCATCCACTTTCATCTGCTAGGCTTCCATTTTTACATCCGTGCTACGTCCTCCCCCCGTCCGTTCTTTTCTGTTCTGTTTATGCAATTTTTTGCCCTTTTGAGAGCGGATAAGAATGGATGGAGCCACCCCCGGATTTTTGGCCGTGCGCTGTGTCCTTTTACATATGTTTTGCATCCGTCAGGCAATGTGACCTAGCCTTAATATATAAGGGGCTGCCACAAATAAGGGAGGGGTCAACCTGTTCACCAAAGCACCTGAGGGCAAGACAAGAAAAAATGGGTGGAAACTTATCAAGGAGAGAAGCAACTTAGAACTATGGAGAAATTTCCTGACAGTTAGGATAATTAATCATTGGAACCACTTGCCTCTAGAAGTTGTAGGTGTTCCAAAATAGGAGGTTTTTAAAAAGAGATTGCACAATCATTTGTCTGAAATTGAGCAGGGGGTTGAACTAGAAAGCTTCCAAGCACCCTTCCAACTCTGCTATTCTATTATGTTCACTATTGAAGTGTCTCTAAGCAGTTTCAACAGCTTCAATTGTCTTGGTTTTTGTGGATTAAATACTGCAATTGATGCCTACAAGAAGCATGGTGTTCAATGGATATACTTTTTATGCAATATTATAGCAATATTAAGCAAGCTAATTACTTCCCTAACATATTGAAGTCATGCATAAACTTTCTGCATAAACTTTCCCATTATTTTCAATTATTGAGGGTTACACTCACTAGTGCATTGATTACTTACTTATTTCTAAAGGACTTTTACCACTAATTGTATGTTGCAGTTTAGTTAATATTGAATAATTGGGTGTTTTATCATTGTGCTGAAGGTTTTACATTGTCTGTTCCACTTTTTGTATAAGCTCTTGTGTTATGGATAAAAATCAGGATAGAAACAAGAGAGAAAAGCTTGTCTTGTCTGAATATGTCTTTGCAGGTAAGCTTTAATACACACAGAGAGACTTATGGCTGTACTACTATGTGGATACAATCATGATATAGTTTAATCATGAGATCATGTTGTACCTAATTGTTTGATGTCACTGCTGTATCTTTAATGAAAAGAGATAATATTCACAAAATGCCCCACAAAAGCACATGACTTAATTATCCATAGCACAGGTTGGCCTAGTTTGGAAAGACTTTACCAGTGAATGTACATTTGAATGTGCTGCATTTATGTTTTACCGACAAAAAGAAAAAGAAAAAGGGCGACTAGTATAGATCTAGTTCAAGCTATTTAACTCTGATCAGCTGGCCATACCCGGACTATTTGCATATTAGGTAGATGTATTAACCTCTAAGCCACTGGCTCTCCTTGCTTTAGACTGGTCTCACCAGAAAAAACACTTAATCTCTCCCCTGGTATAGCCAACAATGAAGTAAAAGGTTTGGGAAGCACTGTTACAATGCATGAATGAAAATGGGTAAGGTAGAAGCCAATAACCCTCAGCTAGAGGATTATTATGCAACCATATCTCAACACCATTAAGAGAAAGTCAGGTCATTTTATAACTTGGGAAGATGAATTTAAAAAACCTACAAGTCATTAGTATTATTAGCGTATAATATTGTGGTTACAGTAGCCAGAAGATCACAATGCTTATTGTAGAGAAATAGTTTGGCTTGCCAAGGTACCAGTCCTGTTATAGGATGCCCTAAGGTGTGCCACAGGTAGCTTCACACCAGAAAGAAAGATGAGCAGCCTTTCCTGCAAGCATCACCCTAGGCCCCCTCCCTTCCCAGACCTACCTCGTAGATGGGCAATGCAACAAGGAAGGCTCAGAGCTGCCGGGAATCTGACTGCCTGCACTGAACACCAACTCATCTCCTCACCATAGTGGTACCTATCTATCTACTTGCATAGTACATGCTTTTGAACTGTTCGGTAAACAGAAGCTGAGATGAGTAATAGGAGCTCACCCTGTTACTCAGTGCTTGTGCTCCAACTGCCGGAGCAGAGACCGTCCCCAGTGTCATTAAGCCATTGTGCTGCTGAGCCCCTCAGCCCACATATTAAACTCTAGGATATATTTAAGCTCTCACATCTATTCCCTAAAATGAATAATTAACCAGTTAGAAGTACCTATTTCTGGATAGAAGTAATGCAATTAACATAGTAATACTATAGCAATTAAGACTATATTTGGTCTTATATTTGGATTTTATCATCAAGCGGAATTCCTGGATTAATTTGGACCTGGAAATCTACTTGATGTCTCCAAGAGTTGTAATTCATTGTCATATTATGCCAGGCACAAAACCTAGGTCACATAAGTTGTAGTATGGAATACGTAGACAAATTCACATACATGGAATTTAATATTCTCAGAATATTCAATATGGAAACTGCCTGTAATGCACTGTTTAATTTTCCATATACAGGTCTGAGACCATGAGCAGATGATAATGTTGCTTTGCAGAAGCTAAACAGATCTGGATTTCAACAATATTCAAAATTAAGAACAATAATATCAATAGCACTTAGACCTACATTCTGCTCCACAGTGCTAAGTGGTTTACAGAGTGAGCATATCGCCTCCAACAGTTTGGGTCCTCATTTTACCAACTTTGGAAGGATAGAAGGCTGAGACAAGCTTGAGCTCATGAGAGTCGAACTTCCGGCAGTGAGCAAAATTAGCCTGTGATACTGCATTCAAACCACTGCACCACCATGGCTCTTTCTTGCATTTCACCTTGAGTTTCACAGTGGAAGATAACAATAGGTACATGAAAAGTGCCTTCTTAACTTAAAATGATTATGAAGAGAAGAACCAGAATATTTACTGTTTGATATGCTTTACAAATGAAATTAAGTTTTATATATAAAAATGAAATAGTTAAATGTTTAAATTGATAACAGCAAGCTTTTGAAAGTGGATTTTCAAATGCTGCTACAAAAAATCTCTATCTCCCTCTCTCATCTCTTTGTACAATTGAATGATCTTAGTATATCTCAGGGGGAACCTGACATTTTGTTGTTGTTTCACCATATTAAATCTACTGAGCCACATACAGGATGAAGATAAACAAAAGTCAGCTCACCTCTGGATGGATATTTATATTTCTGAAATCTGCATGTAGCCACTTTTAAAAACATCAGATTATGTGGATTTATAGACAGAAAGAAACCTAGCAAAATCTGCATCATGTATGCCTATCTGATGTGATCTTTCTATGTGTAAAAATCAAAATGTTAATTCAACAGTTCACTGTTGCAGAATGTCAGATAACTTCCACCATAAGCATTTAATAGGAACAGTTAGTTGGAACAGAACAATTAAAGCTTTGGTTTCATTGTATGAGCTAGTATGCAATTGCATGTATATCCTGTGTATATTTTAAACTATACCAAGATTTGTGCTATACTGAGATTTATTGCTGGAATATAGTGGGAGCTTCAAGTTCAAATCTTCCATTGACTACAAACAGTGGTGGGATTCAAATAATTTAGCAACCAGTTCTCTGCCCTAACAATTTCTTCCAACAACCAGTTCACCAAACTGCTCAGAAAGTTAACAACTGGTTCTCCCGAAGTGGTACGAACTGGCTGAATCCCACCACCGACTACAAATCTCTCAATCCAGCTGGAAGAATTATTATAAGAATGAAATGGGAGTTCAGGAACAGTATATTGTAGCTTGACCTCCTGGAAACAACCAAGTGGTTTATTTATTTATTTAACCACATTTACAGACCACTGCAATCCCAAAGAGTTCTCCATGGTTTGCAACATAAAATATATAATAAAATATATACAAGTATTCAAAAACACTCAAATTAAAAGTTTACAAACCAATTAAAGGCTATGTCACACTGCCCAACGGATGCAAAAAGGACACAACAGACGAGCAAAATGTTCCATCCATTGTTATCCGCTCTCAAAAGGGGCAAAAATTTGCATAAGCATAGCAGATAACACGGAAAGGAACGGATGTGGGGAGGACGCAGAGCGGATGTATAGAGGATGCAGAGCGGATGTATAGAGGATGCGTAGAGGATGTGTAGAGGATGCGTAGAGGATGCAGAGCAGATGCAGAGCGGATGCAGAGCGGATGAGCTGCATCCGCTTTCATCCTTTCTCCATCCGTGCTACTAACGCTGCACGTCCGTTCTGCTTCCTCCCTGCGTCTGTTTACCGCTGGAACGGATTTGAGTTGTGCGGATGCACAGCGGATGCCTAGCGGATATAGCATATGCGTAATGGATGCAGAACGGATGTCCCCCGTATGCCTAGAGGATGCAGAACGGATGCATTGGATACATTTTCCGCTCAAAAGTTTTGGGCAGCTCAAAACTTTCTGAGTGGATGAAACATCAATAAACGGATGCTGGACGAATAGAGAGGAAGCAAAACGGAGGCAGTGAGTACATCGCATTAACCAACAGATGGCAAACTTTTTTGTCCATTTTACATCCTCTTTGCATCCGTTGGTGCAGTGTGACATGGGCTTAACAAACATAACAAAGAAATTAAATAGCAAAGCCAAACCATAACCCAACCAAGATGCTATCATGGTCCAATGCCCTTCAGAAACCTTGGTTTTAAGCCTCAGTTGCTACCTTTAGTCTCTAATGGTCTGGGTCCTTGGTACCTAAGAGAACAGGTTACTCTCTTGGTGGACATTTGCTTTCATGAAATGAAATTTGCTTTCACTTGATCCATCATGGAAGAATGGGTCAGCCTATTCTCCAAAGCACCTGAAGGCAGGACAAGAAGCAATAGATAGAAACTAACCAAGGAAAGATCCAATCTAGAACTAAGAAGAAATTTCCTGGCAGTGAGAACATTTAATCAGTGGAACAACTTGCCTCCAGAAGTTGTGAATGTTCCAACACTGGGAGTTTTTAAGAAGAGATTTTAAGAAGAGATTGGACAACCATTTGTCTGAAATGATACAGGATGTTGTGGCCCGCTGGTGGTTGACGGAGCTGGCAGCAGAGTTGGACAGTAGTGAGGAGCTTGGGGGAGAACCTGGGCCAGTCTTAGAGGCTGAAGAGGGTTTGGACAAGGGCTCTGCATTGGAGGCAGGGATGGAGTCATGGCAGGCTGGCAGTCATCAGCTGCCTTCAGACTCAGATTGCAGTGAGGCAGGGGAGTGTCTAGAACCAGTTCCCAGCCTGCACATGTGCAGGGCTACCAGAGGGCAAGAACAATGCAGGGTCAACTCAGGAGTAAGGCAGAGATTATTGGCCCCTCCCATAGGACATAAAAGAGGAGAGAATGGGACATGAGCTTTTGCAGGAAGCAATTAGCTCATCTGGTCGATTCAAGTTTTGAAAAGTTCTGTTTGATTCTGTGTCAAGTTTGGCCTTGCATTTGGCAATTAGTTCTCTGGCAACATTCCAAGTATAATAAGGTGGGTGTTTATAAACATTCCCCTGAAAGACTGTTTGTGAAGCCTTGAAGCTATGAATGAACGTAATTCACAGCCGTGGAAATAAAAGAGGTTTTGTCAGGAATAAGATTTTGTTTTATACTTTGTAAGGAAGCCTAGGTCACAACATAGGGTTTTCTTCTTGGACTAGATAAACCTCCAAGGTCCCTTCCAACTAGGGGTGGGCTGCTGGGGGTTCGCAGGGATTCAGGAAATCCTCCAGCTAAGATTTTGCACAGTTCGAAGAACCACAAAATCCCAATCCTGGCTGGTTCCACCTACCATGCCCTGCCCTTCCCCACTCAGCCATTTTTGATGCAAGTAAGTATAGGGTACATGTGGAGGTTTGGGGAGGGTGGAAGCTCCAGAAGTCTGGAAATGGACTTTTCATTTCCAGCCTCCAGAGGGCCTCTGCAGCCTGGGGAGACCATTTTCGCCGTCCTGGAGGCTCAAGGAAAGCCTCCAGAGCCTGGGGAGGGCAAAAACGCTCCTCACACCATGTTGCAGGAGGCTGACTAGGCCATGCTAAGATTTTACCCTGTAAAATAAGACCCATTGCTAAGATTTTACCCTGTTTCCAACCCTGTTATTCTGTTCTATTATTCAGTCATTTCATTTATGTATTGGAATAGCAAACCAGAGAAGGAGAGAGAGAGACATGCACACAATTATTTTTTTTGCCTTTATCTCAATACTCTGCAAAAGACAACAGCCCAGATTCATGATGAATACCAGAAAATGGTGGACAAACAGAACAAGTTTATAGCAGAGGGGAAAAAAATAAAAGCATTTTAGAAACGGCATGATTATTCTTAATTGGATGCATTCTGATTCAGTCCTGGATGTGTAAAAAATCTAACTATTTTTTTTTTCAACTTAAAAGAGTTCAATATCAGTCTTTGGAACCTAGTCCTCAGCCTACTTGGGAGTTTCTGAACATTTTAAGAAATTTACATCTCATTTCTCTTTTCGCTTTCATTCTTTTATTTTTCTTACTCTTGCCTCTGTCTTCTCTTTCCTTTTGATTCATCTTGACACATTCCAAATCAGCAGTCCACGGAAGAAGTTAAAGACAGAAAGGCAGTTCATGAAGGTGGATGAAGCCAGGCAACCCATGTGCTGAAAAAGACAACTAAAGCAAGAAATAAACATTATGCTGCCCTTTTCCTGAAAACTTGGATTAATTGATGTATAGACTGCCACTGCATGACAAGATCATTCAAATGATGCTCTGTCTTAATTCTTGAATGAAAACAGAAATACCCAGGGATGTTTTAGTTCATATCTCTTTATTAGCTCTGCCACATATATTGATCCATATTTTCTTTCTTTCCCCCATCTGTCTGTGCCTCTCCACCTCCTCTTTAGTCTCTCCATAGAACAGGGGCAGCCTTTTCATTTTATAGCTTATTAATAAGCCTACGAGTTCCTGACTAAATTAAATCTAGATTCTGCCAATGTCCTTTGGGGTTGCATTTGTTTGTTTGTTTTCAAAATGAGCTCTTTTTATGGAGAAAGGGAGGGAGAAGAGGAGTGAAAGCAGCTGTCAATTAGGTTTTAGAACTCAGTGCTGGCAGAGACATTTTTTTTTTTTTGCCGGCTCTGCAGTCAGGACTGTCTTCAAAGTAGCTCAAGGTCAAATTGCATCAGTCTTCCTCAAATAAACAATGCATCTTCTCACTGTATACTGACAGGAAACCAATAATGTCCAACTGAAGGGATCAGGGCATGTGCAAATTTCAGGAGCGTGTGTGCTTCTGGGTCTGGGCTTTAAATTAGGCCCCGCTCCCCCCCCCCTTTTTTTCTTTTTTCTTTGCCTTCATAGCCTTAGAGAAGTGATACTAATGCATCAAGAATTACTTAGCAGAGATGGCATGACTACTTCCAGAACAGACTTTGAAGCTCAGTTTTGCCTTCTGATGAGGGAACAGGATTGTGCGGGAGATGACAATGATGATGATAGAATGGATGGACAAGGGGTTTTAGTCAGGGAAAAAAACTTTATCAGTCCCTTTGTCTTCTGCTAGAAGAGGGGTGTCAAACTCAACAGCACTGAGGGCAGCATCAAGGTTGTGTTTGACCTTGGGGGGCTGGGGGGGCATGGCCAGGGTGGGCGTGGCCAGCTCAATGTCACTCATGTTGGGGGTATCTGTGATGGCCTGAGCGCTCTGCCAAAAAAAATGGGGTCCTGAGCCTCCTGCAGCCTTCTGCAAAAATGGAGCTTCATTTTCACTGGCAGGGGCACCATGGACTTGTCCTTTGCTGTTTCCAGAGCAGCCCCGCAGGCCAGATCTAAGCACCCTGTGGGCTGGATCCAGCCCTCAGGCCTTGAGCTTGACACCCCTGGGCTAGAAAGTAAGCTGAAGGGGGATAGGAAAGGAAGAGAAGAAGTGGGCCTTACTGATGAGTAATCCATCCATGAAAACAGGTTTCCATGCATTGTGTTTACTTTTAGCGTGCAGACTCATCTAAATTCAATACATACAGAACAGAACAGAACAATAGAGTTGGGAGGGACCTTACAGGACTTCTAGTCCATTCCCCTGCTCAAGCAGGAAACTGTACACAATTTCAGACAAATAGTTGCTCAATCTCTTCTTACAAACCTCCAATGATGCACCCACAACTTCTGGAGGCAAGTTGTTCCACTGATTAATTGTTCTAACTCTCAGGAAATTTCTCCTTAGTTCTAGGTTTCTTCTCTCCTTGATTAGTTTCCATCCAACTAATCTCCTTGATTAGTTTCCATCCATTGTTTGTTGTCCTGCCTTCCAGTGCTTTTTAGAATAGGGTGATCCTGCCATCTTGTTTATAGCAGCTCCTTAGATATTGGAATACTGCTATTATGTCACCCCTCACACTTCTTTTCATTCAACTAGATATACGCTACTGATGCACACGTTCTTTGTATGATTTAGCCTCCAGTCCCCTAATCATCTACTATTCTCTGCATTCCTCTTTGTATCCTTTCTAGAATCTCAACTAGGAATGGGATTCAACCAGGTCAGGGTGAGATTCTGCTTCTGGGGTGAGTTTCTGCTTCTGAGTTTCTACTCTTTTTAGAGGAAATATTCTGCCTTTTTCATATTTCCTAGGTTATTTCAATTTTCTAGGAGAGGGGTGGGTGCTAACTTCCTACAGAGCAAACTCAGTCTCAGCTACTCTTTGGCACAAATGCAGGGAGAAAATAAGACACTCTTCACTTCAGTATCTTGAAACACAAAAGCTTATTGTTTATTCCTTCCTTCGCAAGGAGTCCGAGATAATAGCTAAGCAAACAAAATAAATTTGGAACTAACCCGAGTTTCCTGGGACTCAATATTTATAATGATTTCCCCTCATTACCCTTCATTACCCCTGATTACTCTTATTATCCATGATTACCATTTTAATGATAATTATTCATATGAACTCAATCACATGAATCGTGGTTAATGCACAGAGTTTCACCTCACAGCATTTTACATAGACCACACATATAATTATGACACAGGGTTTATTTTGATGAAGAGGAATGCCATCCTTCAGGTTACTGTGGCTTCGATGCAAACGCATGTGTTGCGTAGTCGTGACACTCAGGCAGAAGTAGACACGTTACAAGTTCAGAGTTTCAGCAGCAACTCAGCAGCTCAGAAACTGACATCAGTTTCACTTTAGTTCAGCAGAGAAGAGAAGTAGTTTCATTTTCAAAAGACAGACTCAGAGCTCAACATAGCTGAAGAGCTGCAGAACTTAATATAGAGCCATGTCTAGGTTACTTTTAGTTTCAGTTTCCAAAACAGTCCTCATTGGCTGACTCAGTTGCTATGCCTATTCATTGGCTGACCTTATTATCATTACCTTATTCCAGGTCATGAATATACTCTGAGAAGTCATATGCCCACACCCTCTCTGGATCCCTAGCCGGAAACTCAAAAGAAGCTCCCTTACACTCTCTATGACATAATTAAATAAGAATTTTTATTGCATACAGGAATGAAATTGCACTGAGCAGTTTATTATCAGTTCTCAGTATGAGAATGCTGTTTCCTCTTAATATCCACTGCCACTTAAATCCAGCAATTTTCTCCAATTTTTTATGCCTTGATGAACACCTTGCACATGAGTGACAGTCCTGCTCTAAGAAAATCCAGCTCTCTATCTGTTGTTTTTATGGGTAACTTTTTTTTAACGTACCTGCCTCTTTCTGTATCACATTCTTAAATATCCATATTTGGGTATACATACACATTGCTTCTATTAGTTTGTGTGCCAAGAACCAACAACAGAAAAATGCAACCTTTTGCTCTAAATCAGGGGTGTCAAACCTATGGCGTCACATTGTCATCATGTGACATATCCCAACTTTTTCCCGCTTCGCTAAACCAGGGATGGGCATTGCCAACGTGTGACGCACCTGGCCTGCAGTCCACGAGTTTGACACCCCTACTCTAAATTAAATCCATGCCAGTTTCTTTCTTCACGCTCATTTTTTTACACTCTGAATTGATTTGGGAGCAACTAATGGGCCTGGCAATAGAAATCCAGCATGAGAGGCCTACTGTTTCGTTCAAAGATAAATCCTCATTTCCAGTATCCTGTTTTCCAAAGGAGTTAATCATTTAATATTTGGAAAAGAGACATCTTCTAGCAGTTCATACCAGAGGTGGTATTCAGGCAGTTCTGACAGGTTCTGGAGAACTGGTAGCAGAAATTTTGAGTAGTTCAGAGAACCGGCAAATACCATCTCTGACTGGCCCCACCCCCTTCGATTCTCTGCCTTCCAAGTCCCAGCTGATTGGCTGGACCTTCTTTGGTTGCCCTGCACAGGAGAAAGGAGCTGGAAATCAGGTTAGTGGGTTGGGGAGGGAGTGGAGATTTTACACTATCCTTCACCCAGGAGTTGGGAGGGAATGGAGATTTTGTGGTATCCTTCCCCTGCCATGCCCACCAAACCACACCCACCAAGCCAAGCCACACCCACAGAACCGATAGTAAAAAAAAGTTGAATACCACCACTGGTTCATACCCGCACTTAAGTTGCCACACAGAAATGGCTAGGCCCCATACAGTGAATGTAAATAGTGCTGAGCTAAATATAGGTAGTCCTCAACTTACAGCCACAATTGAGTCCAAAATTTATGTTGCTAAGCGAGTCATGTGTTAAGTGAAATTTTGCCCCATTTTACAACATCATGAAGATGAGTTGGTTGCCAACTATCTGAATTTAATCATGTGACACAATGAGGACGTGGCAATGGTTGTAAGTCTGAAAAATGGTCATAAGCCACTTTTTTCAGTGAAGTTGTAACTTTGAACAGTCACTAAATGAACTGTTGTAAGTCAAGGACTACCTGTATTTCTTCCATATGAGAGAAATACATCCTACTTCCTCTGGTCCTTAGATATATTGTGGCCCACCAGCTGCCAGCAAAGCTGGTAGCAGAATTGGATGAGAAGGAGGTTGGGGAGGAACTTGAGCCAGTTCTGGAGTCTGGGGAAGGCTCTGATGAAGGCTCCACACCCATTTGCACCACACAAGTGACCCTGATGACACAGATAATAAACCTCCAGGTGACCTTAATGATCAGCTAAAAGAATGCAAATGACCAGTTATCTGCAAGGAATACAAATCCTTCCGTCCCTCACCATCCAGTCAGAGCTGAAGAAGCTTCTTGGATAAGAAGTGGAACATCTTCAAAGAAAAACCAGAAAGTCAAGTTGCCTCTTGAAAACAAAAGCACTTTTGGGACCTTCCTCTAGGCCAGAAATCTCCAAACTTGGCAACTTTAAGACTTGTGGACTTAAACTCTCAGAATGGCTGAAGAATTCTGGGAGGTGAAGTCCACAAGTCTTAAAGTTGCCAAGTTTGGGGATCCCTGCTCTCTGTTTTCCAGCTTTGGAAAACTAGATTGTTCTTGTTTCCCTGCTGATTAGATTTTTCAGATTGAGAGGCTGGGTGAGATGATGCTGCTTGCACATCTGAGGAGACATTAAACTACAACGCATTAATGGTAGGTATGAGAGAGAAGCATGGAACTATGTAAAGCAATTTAGATTGAATTAGAGAGTAAATTAAGTTGTAATTGGTTCCCATTATGATTATAAAACAGTATCAAGTATTCCAAGTTACAATTTACATCCTGATTATTCCAATGGTTTACAAATGGATGGTGAACAAATGGCTGCCAAATCTCCTCATATGTAAATCTCACAGGGATTTGAGAACCCAAATTTGCCCTTAAATGCTTTCACAACTTTAAGGCCTGGTCCCACTGGCCGACGGACGCAAAATGTATGCATAAAGGACACAGTGGACGAGCAAAATTTCAGGGGTGGATCCATCCATTGTCATCCACTCCCAAAAGTGGCGAAAATTTGCATAAACAGAACAGAAAAGAATGGACGTGGGTAGTATATAGCGGGGATGTTAAACGGATGTTCATAGGAACCCTGCAGGTGAAAGAGGATGGAAGCAGATGATACCTCAGAAGGGGTTCCGGGGGAGAATTTTGAAGCGGACGCATAGCGGATGAAGTGGATGCATCACGTATGCCTAAAGGAAAGAAAGGGGATGCCGCGCAGATGTATATCGGGTGCAAACCATTCACTGTGCATCCTTTCTATTTCAGTGCTACTAACGCTGTGTAGACGTTCCATGTACCTTTTGTTTCCTCCCTCTTTCCATTTTCAGCTGCAGCAGATGTGAGTTGCGAGGATGCCCAGAGGATGCAGAGAGGATACAGCAGACATTTAATGGGTGATAAACAGACATAGAACGTTTGTTGCTCGTATGTCGCAGATTTACATCGTACAAGGCGGAAAGTTCATCCGTTCAGAAAGTTTTGTGCAGTTCAAAACTTCTTGCGTGGATGAAATCACAGTGGATGGATGCTCGACGGATAGAGCGTATGAAACACGTATGCAATGAGTACACAACGGATGCATAGCATTTTCCAACAGATGGCAAGCTTTTTTTCATGTTTTACATCCTCTTTGCATCCATAAGTGCAGTGGGACAGGGCCTTAAGACAATTTGATCTTTCTGACAACATCTGGGGAAGGAAAGTGAGTATTAGCACTGAAAGCCAAATCTGGCTTAGGTCCTGCCCTCAGTTTACCTTCCCAATGAGCAATTAAGTTGGAAGACCATGTAAAAGCAGTTTATTTGGGTGACCTGATAAAGTGGGATCTCTCTATGAAAAAAAAGGAGAGTGAACCTCAAGCCCCATGTTACATTCATTTTTATAGTTAACACAATAAAGAAAATGCAAGAGGAAAGATGATTGGACAGGATAAAAGTAACATCCACTTTGCATAGGAAACCAGTTACATGTAGTCAAGTATATTACCTATTTACATCCCATAATATCACATGTTCATTCAAATGAAGCCTGATGTCTGAAAGGCCATAATTGTAAGGAAAAAGGTTGTTTAGAGTTCACTAAAGAAATAACCCAGATCCCAAGTTGTACTAAAAAACAATTTTTTTTTAATCTGGAGGTAGTCTCCAGCTTATTGTTTTTATTTAGTTAGTTGGTTTGTCAAGCATGTATGAGAAAACAAGTATAAGTATGAACATAACATATAAGTATAAACAGGTATAAGTATATACATAATAAATGAGTACGAATAAATGGGAACAGTAGGACAAGGATGGTAGGCATGTTGATACGCTAATGCACATCCCCTTACAGACCTCTATCTTAGGAATGGAGTGAGGTCCACGGTAGACAGTTTAAGGTTAAAGTTTTGGGAGTTTGAGGATGTAACAATAGAGTCAGGTAGTGAGTTCCAGCTTTTTTATCAGTTTAGGAATGTTAAAAGCAAATAAAACTGAACATCATTTAAAAGAGAGAAAATAAATCAAATTAAAATTAAAAGTAATTATGTTAGTCAACAAATTGCAAAACCCATGTCACTTGCTCCTCAGCACTCTATCTCCACTTTATTTTCCATTCCACTCCTTATTAGCTTTCACTTTTTCTGAGTGAAAGCTCAGTGAACCTTTTTTAAAATATATATATATATGTTTGAGCTCCATACACAAATGCTGCATTTGCATACAGCAAGCAAACTCATCCGGGGAACAAATTCTTGATATCTTAATATTTGATGCACTTTGTAATGTAATCATGATTTGAGGTTTACTATGTTACTGCAACTAGAAAGAGCTGGGATTTAATAGCCTGGTTTGTGCTGTTGGAAGAATTATCCTTTTGGGTTCAGTTCTGTTCTGTATAAAGAATAGTAGACTCCTAAATACAGGTTTCTGATTGGCTAAAGAACTTGAATGGGGATTGGTTCAAAAGGAACCAATCCACATAGCTGCTCAAAGGCGGCAAATATTAAATACCTGTCATTGGCTACAAGCCAGCAGAGAAAAACCTATAAAAGGCTGCCGCAGCTTGAGCCAATGTTCCGTTTTTCAACTGTGTTATAAAATAAAGACTTTGTTGTTGGAACCCGGTCTACCTCGCGTTTTTCCGGACGGAACACTGGCGACGAGGATGGGATCGTCCTAAATGCGAGACTGAGCATGCGGTGACAGATAAAACCAGACGAAGAACAATGGCTGGAAACAACGCGCCTCCCGCACCCTTCAATCCCAATGAAGAGGATTGGGAATCCTACGTAGACTGTTTCCAGATGTACCTGGAGAGCAATGAGATGGAGGAAATCTCAGACCAGCGCAAGAGAGCTGTTTTCTTGACACACTGTGGGCCCGCAATCTTCAAAATGGCCAAGGCTTTGGCGAAGCCCCGAGATGTAAAACAATTGACTTGGACAGAGCTCCAAAGAACATTAAAGGCCCACTATGCCCCGGTGGTGTCAAATTTAATAAAGCGGCATGAGTTTTATCGGAGAGACCAGAAAGAAGGCGAAACCATCGCTGATTTTGTGGCAGCCCTCTGACAAATAAGGGGAGCGTGCGAGTTTTTGAACTTAGATGAAGCAATGCGGGATCGAGTAATATCGGGGTTAAGAGACTCTAATATACAGAGCAAGCTACTGAATAAACCCAACATATCAGTAGCTGAAGCTATCGTAGAAGCCTCGGCCGCTGAAGCCGCGAAAAATCGGCAGATAAAATGAAACAAATGAACGCAAACAACGACGAAACAAGCCCGGCCAGAGGGAAAAAACAATCTCCCACCACCACTCATTACGAAGAATTCGACGAGATGTCAGAATCCGGGGAGGAAGATGATGAAATCCACCGCATATACGCCAACAAGAAAGGGCACAAAAATAGAAATTGGCGGGAATGCGCTGGCTGCGGGGGAAACCATCCTTGAGCCGATTGCAGATTCCCCAATGCCATTTGCAGAGCATGTAAGAAAAGGGGGCATATCGAGAGAGTCTGCAGGAACAAAAAGAATTACAGCCCAAAAAGACACAGCGACTCCCCAGCAAAGACTGAGCCAAAATTATCCGAGAGAAAGTGGCAGCGAAACAAGCAAGCCACTAACCGAGAGAAAGCATACCAGACTTTCACTATCAGAAGCGCTCAGACGGAAAGCGGGAAGAAGGTAAAAATAATTGTAAACATTGAAGACAACCCCTGCGAAATGGAGGTTGACTCTGGATCTTTCCTATCAATGGAGTCATGGGACACCATCAAAAAACTGGTCCCAGACATCAAGATCAAGGAACTCCAGAGACAAAAACTAACCCTCAAGGACTATCAAGGAAACCGAATTCCTGTTGTAGGCCTAGGACATTTCCGAGTCGCCTACAGACAACATGTCGCAGTACTACCATTAACGATAGTTGACCGAGATAGACCAAGCCTCCTGGGTATTGAATGGTTCGTACCATTGGGCATCAGGATGACTGGAGTAGACCGGGTGGCCGCAACTGACTGGGAAGAAGACGTGATCCAAGAATTTCAGGACGTTTTCAATGGCTCCCTAGGCAGGTATCGGGGGACCCCAATTTCTTTTAGTCTAGACCCCCAGGTAGCCCCTAAAAGACTAAAGGCCAGACGAGTTCCTTTTGCTCTAAAAGCAAAAATAGAGGAACAACTAAATAAATTCATAGATCAAGGGGTTTTAGAACCGGTCGACCATGCTAAATGGGAAACACTAATTGTAACGCTGATTAAACCAGACGGGTCGGTTCGAATCTGTGGCGACTACAAGGCTACCCTAAACCACGCGCTGCAACAAAGCGCATACCTAGTGCCAGTCGTGCAACACCTATAACACTCTCTTGGGGGAGGAAAAGTTTTCGTAAAACTAGACCTAGCACAAGCTTACCAACAGCTCCCAGTAGACCCCATAACGGCTGAAGCAAAAACAATAGTGACTCACAAAGGGGCATTCAAATGCAACAGACTCCAATTTGGAGTAAGCGTAGCCCCAGGCGTTTTCCAGAGTCTCATGGAATGCCTGTTAAATGTTATAAAAGGAGTCGTACCATACTTCGACGACGTCCTAATTTCGGCCAAAGATGCAACCCAGCTTAAGAAAAGACTTAAAGATGTCCTAAATAAATTCAGAGAATCTGGCCTTAAAGTAAAGAAAGAAAAATGCTGTCTAATGACTGATCCCGTCGAATTTTTGGGATATTTGATAGAGGGAGGGGGCATACACCCTACAAAAAAAAAAGTCAGAGCTATTAAAGATGCACCAGAACCAAGGAATAAAACTGAACTGCAGGCATTTTTGGGACTAATAAATTTTTATAACGTGATCCTACCCCACAAAGCAACAATAGCGGAACCATTACACCGATTACTGGATAAGAAAACAATTTGGACATGGAGGTATAGAGAAAAGAAAGCTTTCCAAAGAATAAAAGACTTATTAACATCAAACACCGTTCTCATCCAGTTTAGCAACACGCTGCCATTGACGGTAACCTGCGACCCCTCACCATTTGGAGTCGGTGCCATCCTGAGTCACCAATTGCCAGATGGAAGAGAGGCACCCGTCGCATACTATTCAAAGACTCTGTCTAAAGCTGAGCAAAATTATAGTCAATTGGACAGGGAAGCCCTGGCAATCGTCGCCGGAGTAAAACGCTTCCACGAATATCTATATGGAAGAACATTTTTGATTGTAATGGACCATAAACCGCTACTTGGAATTTTGGCGGGAAACAAACCAACACCGAACATTTTATCCCCGGGAATGACTAGATGGTCAGAATTCCTAGCAGCCTACTCGTATACTCTAACACATCGCCCTGGGAAACAAATCTCCCATGCAGACGCTTTGGGCAGAACTCCGCTACCAATTATAGAGGAAGACCCGGCACCAACGATGACCAACTTGCAGATAGAGACATGCCCAAATCTGCCCATATCTGCAAATGATGTCGCCAGAGCCACCACAAAGGACCCATTGACTGCCCGTGTACTGAACTGGGTAGGTAAAGGCTGGCCGGAAAACCAAAAAACTGAGAACTTTAAGCCTTTCCGGACCAGACAAACTGAACTTTCAATTCAAAAGGGTTGTTTGTTATGGGTTGATCGGGTTGTTATCCCCTCCAAATTACAAACGAGGGTACTCAATATGCTTCACGAAGGCCACCTGGGAATTGTTAAAATGAAAAGCCTTGCTAGAAGCTATGTCTGGTGGCCGGGTATAGATAGGGACATCGAATACTGGGTAAATTTGTGTAATAAATGCCAAAGAAATAGGCCTTCCCCGCCACAAGCACCCATAAGGGACTGGGAAACCCCACGAGGCCCCTGGTCATGAATCCACATTGACTTTGCGGGTCCTACTAAGGGACATACCTTCCTCATTGTCGTAGATGCATACTCAAATTGGCTAGAGGTTAAAATGATGCCATCTATGACAACTGAAACCCTTATTAAACAACTGGACAAACTCTTTGTGACCCATGGCCTGCCGGATGTCCTAGTGTCCGACAATGGGCCACAGTTAACGAGCATTCAATTCAAACAATACCTAGCCTCCCTAGGTATCAGACATGCCCTAACCGCGCCGGCCCATCCTGCTGCATAGGGCAGGGCAGAGAGAATGGTTAGATTTACAAAAGAAGGGTTAGAAAGAATGGACATTGGGGATTTCCAAGATAAAATAAATTGCCTGCTCACACTCCAGCATATCACACCCAGTACCATAACAAACAAAAGTCCGGCGGAACTACTAATGGGGAGAAAACTAAGGTTGCAACTAGACAGATTGCACCCAAACTATACACCAGAAACCCCCCCCCCGACTCCTCCACCCGTTTCAGGACATTTGAAATAGGCGACCTAGTCTATGCAAAAAATTTTACCGGGGACCCATTATGGCTACCAGGAACAATCATGCAAATTACAGGCCCCCAGTCCTACTGACTAACCATCGACGACGGCAGGGAATGGAAGCATCGAAAGAAGTACAAACACAAAACCACAAATATTAAAAAACGACGAAAACCAAACCAAAGAGGGGGGGGAAATAGGAGAAAATAATAAAGAACCATTCAAATTAAATACAGAATACATTAGCAATCAAAAAGAACATAAAAGAGACTTACAGTTAGAAGACAATCGTGGGGAAAGTCCAGACGAAGGGGCCAGACAGGCCAGCTCGACCTACCCGGAGAGACCAGGAGGGAGTGGCAACACCACCGGCCTAAGAAATCTAGGCGGCAGTAAAATGGCTGACTCACCCTTCCAGGCAGTTCCATGGGAAAGAACAAGAGAGACAGCAACCCCATCCGAACCGGTCGAAGTCTTCAACAGGAATGAACCGCGCAAGTCCAGTCGAGTCAAAAGAAGCCCCACCTACCTGCGCGACGACGTCACCACGTAGGACTAAGCCAAGAGGGGAGAGGTGTTCTGTATAAAGAATAGTAGACTCCTAAATACAGGTTTCTGATTGGCTAAAGAACTTGAATGGGGATTGGTTCAAAAGGAACCAAACCACATAGTTGCTCAAAGGCAGCAAATATTAAATACCTGTCATTGGCTACAAGCCGGCAGAGAAAAACCTATAAAAGGCTGCCGCAGCTTGAGCCAATGTTCCATTTTTCAACTGTGTTATAAAATAAAGACTTTGTTGTTGGAACCCGGTCTACCTCGCGTTTTTCCGGACGGAACAAGTTCCAAGTGGGGAAAGAAACACTGGGAACATGGAGGCTGTTTGGAAAGATGATTCAATGGTGGACAGGACCACATGGCTTGGAGCTCCAAAGTGAAAAGGACAATCACATGCTTCAAGATGTTGGGTGAAGGAAAAGAAGGAAAAAAGGGGCAAGATGCTGAGAGTGCAATTGTTTTATATACACTTTTGGGCTTCAAATTTGAGCTTGTATTCTGACTAGTTGTCCGACTCCCATGGGGCCATGCAGGGGCAACTCTGTAGGCTGTCCTAAGTCCAAGGCTTGGTTGAGCTTTGCTGGATGATGATGTAATGAAAGGGCTTTGGGCAATTCTTATTATAACTCTACCTGGAGTAGATCTTTGTTATGTAAAATAGACTGGCCTAGGCCAGAGTTCATTAGCAAGGGCCAGATCCATTAGCAAAGGTGATGAGCTTCTGCTTCTGAGGTAAGTTTCTGCTTCTACTCTTTTTAGGGGAAATATTTTGCCTTTTTAATATTTCCTAGGATAACTCATTTTTCTAGGAGACAGGTGGGTGCCAACTTTCTACAGTGTAAAACACAGATGGCAGAGGTAAGCACCAGATAAGACTGTGGTATGCATACTTGTTAGCCAAGAGTTTTGGTTTAATATATCATGTGAACAAAAACTATACAGAATCCTGATTATACAGCATTTTTCCAGACACAGAGAATTGCCTCAGTGGGAGAATCTAAATTGTTTCAAAAGCTGATTTTGAATGCAAGGAAGTTGATTAGAATTCAGACAAAGACGAAACAAGATTCTTGTCTTCATCCTTACCTATTTTCCTCCTGGGCAACAATAGGATTTGGAATAATTAAAGGTGTTTGCTGAAGCCTTTCCACCAGATAAGAAACGAGAATGATGCAATCAAAATAATACACATCTCACTGATTTCAAAGACTATGTCAAATCTTTCCCAGTGAAATTAGAGAGATTTTCCAGTGGGAAAGCCACTTAAAATATTCAGGTAATGATGGCTTCTATCAACACAAAAGCTTTAAACTACGGATGAATAGAGCGAGTGTTCAACATATAATAGTTCATTTAGTGACCATTCAAAGTTATAACACTGAAAAAAGGGACTTATGACCATTTTTTACACTTATGACTATTGTAGCATCCCTGTGGTCATGTGATCAAAATTCAGATGCTTGGCAACTGACTCACATGTATGACAGTTGCAGTTTCCAAGGGTCACTTCTTATGATGGTTGCAGTTTCCGAGGGTCACTTCTTATAACTTCCTGACCATCAAAGTCAATGGGGAAGTCAGATTCACTTAACAACTATGTTACAAACTTAACGACTGCAGTGATTCACTTAACAACTGTGCAAGAAAGAGGCAAAATTCACTTAACAATTGTCTCATTTAGCAAAAGACATTGTGGGCTGAATTGTGGTCATTAGTCAAGGACTCCCTGTAACTTTTTTATGGCTGATGCTCCTCTTTTGGTCTTTGCATGACATGCTGGGTTTATCCCTGACTATTAATCAGTAAATTGCAAAGCACGGAAACAAGCGTGTTTCATAAAGCATGTTGGTTCAAGCATAGTACGTTTCCTTGAAGGGCTACAGACAGGGGTGGGCTGCTACTGGATGTTAATTTTACATGTGGTTCACCAAACTGATAGTTGCAATGACTGGCTGGCCCCACCTACCCTGCCCGTCGCTTCCAGGAGTCTCCATATGGCCTGTTTTGGATCCCAGATAAGTGCAGGGCTTGCGCAGAGGCTCAGGGAGGGTGAAAACTCGACTCCCAGAGTGTCGATCTCAAGGCAGCTGTTGTCTGCCATGCACACCTAATTTTTCATCTTCATAGCACAACTATTGTTGGAAGAAATATCTATCTGGTTCAGTTCCAAGCTGGGAGTAAGACACTAGAAACATGGAGGCTGATTGGGAAGATGGTTTAATGATGAAGCAGAACCACATGGGTAGTTCTGGTGCAGCTGACCACATGGAGTTGAGAGTGAGGGGCTTTCTCTTGGGCTTTGAACTTGAATTTCCTGTTCCTGTGGATTCTATTGGCTGTTGTAGGAGTCATAGCTGGCTCTGTGAGTTGTCTGAGTTAAGTTTGGTTGAAGTTTGAAGCTGATGCAATGAAGGGGCTTGTTGGGCAATTCCTATTGTGACTGAGGGCTAACCCTACTTTTGTTCAGACCTTGCTGCAGGGAATTTGTTTATGAATAGCACAAGCTATCTCTTTATCTCTTAAGTGCTAACATCTACTGAAGACTATTAAGAAAGGTGGGGGCTATTAAGAGTGAGTCTGCTTCCTGAGTTTAACAAAAAACATGTTTCTCCATTTCTCATCCAGGGAAATATAGTATTCTGCCTTTTTAATATTTCTCAAAATATTTCATTCTTCTAGGACAGGAATGGGTGCTGACTTCTACACTACGTTGGGCAGAAAAAAATAATAATGTATAGTTTAAAGCCAATCAGTTTCAACTCCTATTGTATTCTGATGTTGGCTACATATAGACCTGTTTGGCCAATTCATCATCTGGAGAACTGCTTTTTAAAATTATAATGACACACATGCATTATATTTTATGAAGGCATATTTGTGAAATGGGCTTGGAGAACAGATTCATTTTTATCTGTTAAAAGCCCAATCAATGAATAAATAGACAAGTTAAATCAGCTCCTCTGAAGGTTTCGTGAACATTTATCATACTATATCCTTTAGAACTTTTTTGCCTGCTATTTCAGGAACTATAATATAAAATTATGTTTCCTCAAGGCTTCATGAATAGTTCTTCCCAAGTATTTCACTTTATTCTCCTTTTTCTTCTGGTGTAGGAGGGTTTTCACTTTTGTTTCTTTTTTAAATTAATAAATATTTATACATTTTAAAATCGAATGATCAATCCATATTCATAATTTTCACAATCATTTTGTAGAATGGAGCTAATATCCTAAGGACATTTTTGGGAAAAAAGGGAAAAAAAACATAGCCTGGATTTTTATATAAAACAGATCTTGCATTTTGATTTATGTTTTTAGAAGAAAACCTCTTCCTCCCGATTGGTGGAGTGGGAAGAGAATAAGGCTAGAATTCTTGAACCATAACTTCCATTCAAATATGAAGAACATTAAATGGCTTTAATCCAGTCATTCTCATTCAAACTAGCCTACTTCATGAGGTGATGACAAGGATACAATAAAAACAGCTCCCAGGGCTTCCAGGCTTAAATTAAATCTCAAAGCAAGCTGTCAAGAGAGAATGTATCCTGTGGGGGTGTGTTTGTTTTTTTTCAGCTGGTGGCCCTATTAGAATCACTAAGGGGAAATCCTTCACCCTGAGAGACATTTGAATAATTTCTATTTCCCCTGTTGAATATAAGTTGAAAAAAATCATCCTCCCCAAATTCTCTGCCAATGAATTGGGTGAAAATTTGTGAAAGAGCAGCAATAATGAAAAATATTATACAATGGATGATTAGAAGGAACAGGATATATTTGGCAGGAGCTAATCAAAGAAGGATACCAGGCAAGCTTTTTGTTTTTGTGCTAAATTATAGATGAAGAGAACTCGTTGGGATTTTTTGTTTTAAGAGAAAGAGGGGTTTGTTTTAGGAGAAAGAGCCTCAGAAATATGAGGCAATGTCTTTGAATGCTAAAAGACAGATGATAGACAGATCTACATTAAGATGGTAGAAGAAGTACCCTCTATGAAAATAGGTGCTGGTTGTCACCTTTGAAGCCCTTCATGGCTTGGGACCAGGTTATCTGATGGACCGTCTCTTGCCGGTCACATCTACCCGACCCATCAGAGTGGGGAGGCAGAGAATGTTGTAGGTCCCATCTCCTAGGGAGATACACCTGATGGGACCCAGAAGAAGGGCCTTCCCTGTGGTGGCTCCCACTCTCTGGAACATCATCTGCACAGAGATTAGAATGGCCTCCTCTCTAATGCTCTTCCGGAGGGCACTGAAGACCTGGTTCTGCCAGTGGGTGTGGGGAACTCAGAAAAGATGGAGCCTATTAAATGGCTCATGTGAGGTGATTTTTATTATATTAATTTATAATGAATCATATTAATTTTATTATTATATTAACAGTCTCTCAGATAATCTGAAGGGACCATGAAGAGTTTTAAAGGTAACAACCAGCACCTGTTTTCATATAGGGTACTTCTACCATCTTAATGTAGATCTGTCTATCATCTATCCTTTCGCATTCACAGACCTGGTTCTGCCAGTGGGCCTGGGGAATCCAGAGCAGGATGGAGCCCATAAATGGCTCACGTGAAGTGCTGTCACCGGGGTGGGAGGCGTGGGGTTATTTTATTATATTAATTTATTATATGACTCTTCTTTTATTAATTTTAGTGTTTTTATATGAGGTTTTATATTCTGTAAGCTGCCTTGAGTCATCATGTGTGAATAGGCGGCAATATAAATTCATTAAATTAAATTAAATTGAATTAAATATCTTCACCTAGGGCTGGAAAAATTCTTCCTTGAAAATAACTGGAGATCTTCTATCAGTTGTTAAAAACAACAAAAAACAACTGCAGGTATCCTGAATTTGCTTTGCTTTCCCCAAGCTAGAGAAAGACCAAGATAGGGTCATTCTTTTTAAAAACGCTATAGCATTTTTCAGCCACTGCAAGGCTGCAAGGAATGTGATACTATTGTTACTGGAGGAGGTGTGGGTTGCAGTATTCAACATGTTTTCAAACAATTTTTGGTGTTCCTTTTTTAAAAAAAATAAATATACTAACCGAGGTTTATCTAATCTGTTTTAGTGATTTACAAGTAAAAAACAAAACGGCATGCCAATTGAATTGGCGATATTGGGGAATTCAGAATTGCAAACATCGGGTGGGGTTCACAAGATGAGCACAGTGTGCATTTTCCCTAAGTACAGGCAGTCCTCGACTTATGACCACATTTGAGCCCAAAATTTATGTCATTAAGTGAGACATTTCTGAAGTGACTTTTGCCCCATTTTATGACCTTTCTTGCCACAAATGTTAAGTGAATCGCTGTAGTTGTTACATTAGTAACACGGTTGTCAAGTGAATCTGACTTCCCCATTGACTTTGCTAATCAGAAGGTCACAAAAGGGGATCACAAGACCCCAAGACACCACAACGATCATAAATATACCAAGAATTTTGATCACGTGGCCACCGGGATGCCACAATGTGAAAAAATGGTCATAAGTCATTTTTCAGTGCTGTTGTAAGTTTGAACAGTCACTATGTTCTGTATGTAAAGTGGATGACTCCAAACCTACCATTCTGATTGG
>BLBF01000026.1:28277046-28292942 GCA_015471245.1 Laticauda colubrina
TAGATAGATAGATAGATAGATAGATAGATAGATAGATAGATAGATAGATAGATAGATAGATAGAATTATTTATTGGCCAAGTGTGGTTGGACACACAAAGAATTTGTCTTGGTACAAATACTCTCAATATACATAAAAGAAAAAGATACATTCATCAAGATGCAAGAATCATAAGGTATAACACTTAATGATGGTCAATGTGTACAATAAGCAATCAAATCATACTTGGAAACAGTCAATATAAATTGTAAGGATACAAGCGACAAACTTACAGTCATACAGTCACAAGTGAGAGGGGATGGGTGATAAGAAGTGATGAGAAGATTAATAGTAATAGCAGTGCAGACTTTGTAAATAATTGAACAGTGTTGAGGGAATTATTTGTTTAGCAGAGTGATGGCTTTTGGGAAAAAAAACTGTTCTTGTGTTTAGTTGTTCTGGTGTGCAGTGCTCTATAGCATCATTTTGAGGGAAGGAGTTGAAACAGTTTGTGTCCGGGATGTGAGGGGTCTGTAAATATTAACTGATTAATAAAGAGCAAGTAGAAGGTTGGCTTGGTGTACGGTTAAGGCATCTGTCTAGAGATTGGCAGAATGTGACCTGGGTGATCTTGGGCTCCTCCCTGTCTCAACCCTAAGAAGAAGGTAAGGGTGAACCACTTCTGAAATTTGTCAACCAAACTGCAGGGACTGGTACAGGCAATTTCTAAGAATCAGCCATGATTGAATGGAGGAAAAATAAAAGAGAAAGGTTGAATATGTTGTGAGGTAAATAAATGAAAAGATAAGAGTTTGGATGGGGCTAGAATTTGCTGGTAGATCTAAGTGAAGAAAACACCGAAAAAAATTTTTTTGGTTGTATGCTGATGTGTGTTATTAACTTTTGTTCGTAGGACAAAACTTGGAGGGTTGAAGAACATAGTGGACATTCAGATGGAATGGTGAAGTTACCCCCCAAAATGGATTATTGATTAATTTGATTATTGCAATCAGGTCATTATTGACTCTTAGCAACCACCTAAAAAGATTTTTCTCAATGGCAATCTGTTCCTCACCTGGTTTTTCAGATGTCCAAATGGTACGCTCGTTGCTAATTATAACTGAATTTATCTCTCTTGCTGGATCTCCTTTTCTTCTAACTTTTCCAGCATTAGAGCCTTCTCGGGAGAGCTAGATTTTCACATAATGTGTCTAAGGTAGGATCACTTGAATTTGGAGTGAAAAGTCTGGGTTGATTTTTTTTTTTTTTTTTAGTGATCCACTTTTTTTTTTCTTGGCTGTCTAAGGTAGTTTCAGAAGTCTCTAAAACCAAAGTTCAGAAGCATCAATGCTCTTCCTATCTGGTGTCTTCAAAGTCCAATCTCCACTGTACTTTCCAATTTCATACTTTAAAAAACCTGAATCCTAGTAGCAATTTTTAGTGGGATTCTGGCAGTTACATCCAACTTGATAGCTGATATAAACTGACATAAACTTGCAGGTTTATAAAATTCCACACTACAAATTCTGCACTTATTTAAGTGTATATTGCTTCCTGAAAACTTGAATTGAGACAGCATTGGCTCAGCTGTACATTTAGAGGCACAGGGTTTTAATCTTATCCTGGACCCTAATACCTTTCCAGGCAAGATGGGGAACAAAAAAAACTTGCAATATTAAATTAAACGGCAACAAATTGTGGAATTACAAGCAATAAAGGGAGGGACATTCATGTTTAATTATTGGAATTCCCAGGCTGTCAAACAATCATTCTCAAAGATTTGACCCAGAAATAAACATCACTTTGCAGCATTCTTCAGTAGAGTGTAAGATCCCACCAAAACCTGGATTTTAGTGTAGCACTGAACCCTTGGAACTATCCACAGTACTGCAATCCTAATCCAACTGTATGAACTTCCTGTTTCTGTAGGAGATTAACTGTCAGTGGAAGAGACTCTATAAGCCTACATGTGCACATTACAGACATTCTGAAATATTTTTTATTGCTTGTGTATACTGCCTAAGGCCCAAATGTTGCAGCTAGCAAACAGACTCAGTCTTAATACTTCCTTAGTTTTAACAGCACAGGACTCACAAATAAAATGAGGATTGTTAGATGGTGCATGGCTAAATGCTAGAGTACATAATTTATGCAATCTTGAGCTCTGGGATTTGATTCTAATCCATTAATTGGTCTTAAAAGCACTCATCGTAAACTGATACTTATCCTGATACTTATCTGGCTTTACTTAAGGCAAAATATTCAGTGTCTGAACTCTTACGGACTTCAGTAGGGTCTATCCCCCTACTAAAAAAAAAGATAATTGCTATTATAGACTAATTATTTCCTACGGTAAGTATAACACAAGAGTAGAACTCAAGGGAGAACTTCCTGTTTATGTAATTGGTGAATATTGATGTTTTCATCTGGAAATTCAAGTCTTCAAATGTCCCAAATCCACCTTCTCCTAAAACCAATGCATAATATTTTGTGATTCCTAGAATTGCAGTCTTTCTCTGGAGTTCTCTAGTACGTCCCCCCCACCTTAGCTATACTTATTTATAGTAAACTAATTATCCTGGACTTCAGAGAGAATATATAAAGCTACTGATACTTTTCATGACAGCAGGAGATGGTTATTGTTGCCTAAATGTCTATAAGTTGTCCAATAAAGCACGGAGCCCACAAACCTTATAAAGAAATGAAATTATTTTCCTGATTGAATATCTTCAAAATCAATTTAGATGCTGTTGACGATTGTGAAGAATGCACTGTTTTGTGAAAGATGCATTTGACTCCACATCAGATAGTTAAAAGAGAAGTAAAGGAAATCCTATATTTGGTGTTACATATACTCTGGGTAATAGCATAAGAACTGTTCCCCTTAAAATTACAGTATAGTAGATCATCCAACAATGTTTCAAGTTTTAGAGCACAATTTGAATTTGTGCTCTTCCTTCAACAGAAAGAAGTAATAACAGCACTTCTGCTTCTCTTGAACTCCAATTAATTGTTCCCATTTTCCAGTTAATGGTTTATCTTTACTGCCTTCATTTATCCTTTTTTTGCAATTTATCATAAGCTATGCTTATGGAGAGAGAAGCTAACCAAATGAATAGACAAAGCGTAACTACTTTTTCCATGCTTCATTCATGCACATACAGTGCTCTTATATGTCATGAGTTGGTGCTGCCTGATGCTGTACTTCAGTATTCATTGAAGTAGGCAGCACACATTTACCAAGCTGAGCAGCAATAACAATGGCAAGAACACTTGAACATATATACCACTTCATAGTGCTTTACTGCATCTGAAAGCAATTTACAATGCCAGCATATTGCCCCTGAACAATTTGGGCCCTTATTTTACCAGTGTCAGAAGGATGGAAGGCTGAGTCAACCTTGAGCCCTATCAGGATCAAACTCCAGACTGTGGGCAAAGTTTGCTTGTGATACTGCATTCTTACCACTGCTCCAAGTAAGGGGCAGTGAGAAGGTAGTAAGGACGAGGGCTATTTTGATAAACTAGGAATTGCAACTGTGCCAAGTATGAGCCTAAGACTGAATGAAAAAGTACAAGGCATTTTAAAGTGATGGTTATAGAAACCTTTTGGAACACCTTGCTCCCTGTGGGCAGATTGACGTCCTCTATTTACTTTGCCTAAAATCAATTTTCTGAAAGATTTCATCCCTTACTTCTAGTTCTTGTCTTCTCTGGACATACTCCAGATAATCAGTGGGGCATTTCAAACTTAACACACTAGTCCACAGCATCTTCTTCATGCTTTAGAACAGGGGTGTCAAACTCAATTTCATAGAGGGTCACATCAGGGCTGTAGTTGACCTTGCGGGGGCTGGGGGGGCATGGCTGACTGGGTGGGTGTGACTGATTAGGTGGGTGTGGCCAGCTTGACAACACTCCCCAAACTGCTGGCATGTTTCCTCTTTGCATTGAGAAAACTGGGCCGAAGTAACGCTGGCTTAATTGTGTAGACTGGGCTGAAGCTACATTGGCCTGATCTTTCCTCTCTGCATTGGGTAGACTGTGCCAAAGCAATGTGAGTAGACCAGGCCAAAGTGATGTGGGTAGACCAGGACAGTCCTGAAGACTGAATCCAACCACATTGTGGGCCAGATGCAGCTCTCGGGCTTTGAGTTTGATACCCCGCTTTAGAAGATGACAAATCATCCAGATGTTATTAGTCAGATGGTCTCAGTTCTTTATATAAATATAAATGATATGATCTACTGTGTTAGGATTTAACAATATGATGGACAGAACTGAAAATCATTTGCAGATGAAACGTACTTCCATTAACAAAGAGCAAAAATTAAACAACAACCTTTAAAAGGACAGCATTTTCATCTATTTTTACAAGTTGAATCAAATGTGCCTTATAAAGAGGGAAGTTCTAGAGATTTAAATAAGCCCCTAAATATGAGTTAAAATATAATCCATTGGCAGCCTTTTAATTATAAAACAAGCATATTATAAAAAATAAATTACTTCAATTTTTCTACTGACATCTTTTTTTGACCCTGTCATATGTATGAAGCTGGTTATTAATTTGAAGGTCCAACATGAGAGCAATGTCTTTTCTCTCCACTTTGGGACTAATAAAATAAAATAACCTGTTCTATGATAGCTATTAAAATTTCTGAAGTATGAATAGACAGCTGGGGTCTTTTTTTCTATTATATAATAGCATGAGATTGACCTAAATATTAGTTTGTATTGAATCTAATAGTTCAAGAAACTTGATATATTCCAATCTGCTGCTTTCAGGGCCTGGAAACTTTACTCTGGAGTCAAAGAATAATAATCATGTTCCATAAGATTATCCATTGGAGTTGGTTAATATTACACTTCCCATTGATCAAATGCGGATTCAAAATAGACAGTTTGAACAGAAGTTCTTCCTTTTTGCAACTGTTTGTGATGGAGTTTTTTCTCTAGTCAATGATAATTGGACCTTTGAAACCAAGTTGAAGGAATTAAAGGGACTTCACCTGTTTTTGTGACTTTGTTGCTTTTGTATCCCACCCTGGGTAATCACAAGTTGCTCCACCACTGACTTTCTCTCTGCAAGCTTCCCACAAGTAAAGTAAATGGAAAAGGTGGAAGGAGAGGGAGGAATGAAGGAAGGAGGGAAGAAAGGAAGGAAAGAATGAATGAATAAAGTAAGTAAGTTTTCTGATGTTCCCTGACAGCTTCCAACAGGGATACCCAATGGGGAAGCCATCAGGAAGTCAGAAGTCTCTCCTGCTTCCACTGGCTTTTTGTCCATTTGTGATCATTTTGTTAGCCTGTTTAAGTAAAGTAAACAATGACCCAATGGGCATGGGTTATCAGTACACTTGTATATTATTCTATTTAATCCTTTTGTAAATCATGCTTTATGGCTTATGGGATTCCATGATGAAATCTAAATAGAAAAAAAAAATAGACCTAAGGCTTCAAATAGGTATAACTCAGGGGGAGCAAAACTTGAGATTCCAGGAATGCTTGCTAACCTTATAAAAGCTTTGAAGGCAGCTCCAAAGGCCTTCCAAAACTCATTCCCAATTATAATTGTCAATGTGAGGGATGAGGAAATTCATTGTACAAAGAGCTGTAGTGGCATAATGGTTAGAATGCAGTATTGCATTCTATTATTCAAGGACTTAAAACCTTCAGCCTTTGACTGTTTAACAAACCTTCTGTAGTTCTTCGAGTTTCTAGCTCATCTTCTTGCTCCACACCTCCCGCAAACAGTTATCCCAATTTCCTGTGGAATAAGTTTCAGGAAATTCAAAAGCCTGGCTTTCACATTGAGATTTAGATTGTAGTTTGACTAAAAGCTGTGCATTTCTGAATTTCCCTTTCTGTAAAGCCTATTGTGCAGTTGGATAACTGGCAGCATATGCTCTTTTGTTTTGAACAAAGAATAAAGTGCGTGTGAGTGGATGTCAGAGCTAATGTCAGATGGATGATGATGGAGAACTTCTGAAGTGAAATATATCAGAGGATCATGACAGACACATAGCAAAGCCGTAATGGGGCTTTGATTATATTCACTGAGCAGTTCTGACTCTGCAGAGGCTGCCCCTCCAAGTTCAACCTTCAAACTCCATTTTGTGCCATCCGTCATTCCGATTCCAATGCATTTCAAGCACAATAACGCAAGGGATAAGAACCTGATCCAAACTTCACTCAGGCAAGTTATTAAGATTTGCTGCATGATTAATCTGAAAGCAGAGGCAGGAAAAGGGACACCTGGCTGGGGATGGGTTACGTGTTTCACAGAAATCTGAGTCAGAAAGTTCATTGTCAGAGAATATTCTTCCTAAACGGAGGTGTTATTTTCAGCTGTTTAGAGGCAGAGGAAAGCAAAAAGAGAGAATCGGCTTCATAAGGCAACAACATTATTCATCGAAAGAGGTGGGAAGGAAACTGCTGCACAGAATCAGAATCACAAAATCAGTGCAATAACTTGCCTCTGGAAGTTGTGGGTGCTCCAACACTGGAGGTTTTTAAGAAGAGATATGATGACCCAGGATGGGAACAAATACAGTCACAGAAAACTGATGAAGCCCCTTTTATTCATTCACTTTGCTTCCAAGCTCCAAATATTCTTGACGGAAGACAAAAAAACTCCCACACAAACAGTTACAAGAAGAAGGAAAAAAGCAACACAAATCAGGCAAGATAAGGGCTGGAGGACATCCACAGATAACACAGAGAACAGAGTGGTCAATGCCTGGAATACTCTCCCTGACTCTGTGGTTTCTTCCCCAAACCCCAAAAATTTTAACCTTAGACTGTCTACTATTGGCCTTATCCCCTTCCTAAGAGGTCTGTAGGGGGTATGCATAAGCGCACCAATGTGCCTACCATCCCTGTCCTATTGTTTCTTTTATTTTTCTTATATGTACCCATTTCATGTATTCCTAACTATGTATATACCTATTATCTTGTAAGCGATTGACAAATCAAAATAAATAAATAAATAAATAAATAAAATAAAATAAAATAAAAAATAAAGTAAAGTAAAGTAAAGTAAAGTAAAGTAAAGTAAAATAAAATAAAATAAAATAAAATAAAATAAAATAAAATAAAATAAAATAAAATTAAATTAAATTAAATTAAATTAAATTAAATTAAATTAAATTAAATTAAATTAAATTAAATTAAATTAAATTAAATTAAATTAAATTAAATAAAATTAAATAAAATTAAATTAAATAAACACACTGGGAAGGATGCCAAACTCAGAGAAGAACCATAAACTAGAGATATTTCCACGCTTTGTTTCCAGCGTTTGTCCACTGCAGCCTATGAAGAAGATCAAGGCCTTCTCCTCCTGAGTAGACCACATCTCTCCCTTATCCTCTCCTCCCTGCGTGCTCTAGGATGTATAGGGGATGGGTCTGGGTCCTCCTCTTACTGTCCAGCCAACCTCTGCCCTTCCCCAGCCTCCTCCACAACCTCTGGAGCCACACTTCCACTCCCTGTCGGCTGTTCCTCCTCTCCCTCAGAGTCAGTCTCCACCAGGGGCATGAGAAGAGATGAGATAACCATTTGTCTGAAAATGGTTCCAACCAACCTTGGAAGAATGGAAAACTAAGTCAACCTTGAGCCTGGTGAGATTTGAACTGCCAAATTGCAGTCAGACAGCAATCAGCAGAAGTCACCTGCAGTACTGCACTCTAACCACTGCACCACCACAGTTCATGTGATCTTTTCAGGAAAAAGACTGGCTTGAGTTTATTGCTAGTGACCCCTTGAAAGGTTGATAAGGTTCCCACAGGTAAAGGTGCTTTCTTCTTGCACTTATTAAATGGTGTATTTTTCCTTCTACAGTGATCATTATGCAAGACTGTAACCTCCTTGGCTTCCCCCTACTTCCACATAATTCCATCAGGAAAAAGATCAGGAAAGAGTATTTTTTTCAGGCTGGTAATATTTTTTTTAAGCCATTGGTGACCACCTTTAGTTCAACTTGCACAATAGGATGAGGGCCAAACAAAGAACTGCAATACTTACTAGAAAGACACGTTCTCCAGAGAATCTTGGAACCATTAATACTAAAATCAGAATGGGTTTGTCTCACTGAGTTTCCAACATTCCAATCATTCAGAAATCTGAACCATCAAAACCTTGATCAAAAAGATGCATATCAAACAAATCTACTCATAAGCTTCTTTCTACCTTATTCATAAATTTTTAGAAGTCTTTAGAGGAGAGGGGTATATTGTACACAGGCTTGTATATGTGCCACGTGATCCAGGAGTTGAATTCAAAAAATTTTACTCGTGGTTTTGTGGGGGTGGCTTGGTGGGCAGGGCAGGGGAAGGATACTGCAAAATCTCCATTCCCTCCCCACTCCACTAACCTTCTTTCCAGCTCCGTTCTCCTGTGCAGGGCAACTCAGGAGGCAGATAATAGATATTGGCAGGGCCAGTCAGAGGTGGTATTTGCAGGTTCTCCTTAGGTAAGACTGCAGGGCAATTAGACTGAATACTGCAAAGTAGAAGTTGGTTGTAGAAACTATACAGTATAATCATTGTTGCAGAATAATATCCCCAATTCATTGGCCAGGAAATTCATTGAAAGCTTGGTGGCTTTCTACTTAGGTGATAAATAGAAATCATGAGAGTGCTATATTGTCTTTTTTTAACATTTTTTATCAATTGCATTAATTTACCAGTACAATCAATTGATTGAAGAAGGCTCAGTGACAAATGTACTATATAATTGCTATAGAGGTTTTTATGTGAGAATTAAGGTTTGGGATCCATTTTTTAAAAAAAATAAGTGTACCTGTGTTATATATGTTATTGTCATGTTACATGGGCCTGGTAGCACAGTGGTTAGAATGCATTACTGGAGCCTAATTCTGCTGTCTGCCAACTGCGAGCAGTTCAGCAATTCGATTCTTGCCAGCTCAAGTGAGACTCAGCCTCCCATCCTTCCAAGGTGGGTAAAATGAAGACCTAGAATGTTGGGGACAATAGGCTGACTCTGTAAACCACTTAGAGAGGGCTGTAAAGCTCTGTGAAGTGGTTTATAAATCTAACTGCTATTGCTATATTAACTAAAGTTTATCCATGGAAATTCTCTAATCTCTTCTTTTTTACAATGTTGAATTTTTTTATGGCCCCGTTTAACTAAAGAAAATATGTTATTTATAGCACAGGAATTGTAGAACTTCAGGTTTTATTATTCTAATTTAATCATGAGCCCCGAGCTAAGCTTCAAAAGAATCCAAAAGATTTATCAGGAGCAATATGTCGGCATTAACCTAAATGAAGCCAACTCTGGCAGATGTAATTCACAGTCACCTGTTACCTTGTTTCCTCCCTCCCCCCTGGGTGTTTTATAAATCAGTTTCTCCAATGAAACACATTCATGGACTGGGTATCATCAATTATATTCTCCAATGAAGGATTTCCACGAGCAGAAGATCCGGTAGCCTACCTACAACCTTTGTAAGATAAGTGTGGAATGTTCTGGTTTGAAACTGCTATACTGCTCCTTCAGATTTTCCCCCAATTGTTTATGGCAACTCAAAAACAGGCATAGGAATGTTTTATGAGTTGACAAATGAATGGTTGTATCTGTATATTTCAATTGCCAACCAGGGGTGCGAGACAATATTCCAGAGAGTGCAAAATGTTGGGTTTAGAAGTTTCAAAATTATAGTGTAGATGTATAATTAAATGCATATAATTATTTATTTTTAAGGGGTGTGAGAATATATCAGAAGAGTTCTAGAAGTGTGGGGTATAGAAAAGGTTGGGAACCCCACACCCCTAGAGTACTTCTGATATATTCTCGCACCCTTTAAAAGTAAATAGCTATATGCATATAATTTATACATATGAACTATAATCTTGAAACTTTTAAACCCAACTTTTTCACACCCCCTGGAATATCATTTCATACCCCAGGGGTTTTGAGCATCCCCAGTTGAGAACCACTGATGTAGACTAAGAAAAGAGCTAAAACAGTACTTACTCATCCATGCCTTTGAAAAAAAATAAAATATCATAGAAGTAAAATCTAGACTCTACATTAAAGAGAAGGCCTTATTTCAACTGCACTTCCTTGACAAAAGGATGGCAAAAGTTTGTTTATTCTTTTTTGCTACCCTTCTCCCCCCATCCCCATGGCTCATCTTAACTTTGAGTTAAAGTGTATTTTGGTGTAGTTTAATCCATCATCTTTATTACCCCACAAAAGAAAACTGCCATTCTATGCTTGAGTGAAATATTGGCTAACCTGAGAGAACCAGTGCAGAAATTTCCAACTTCGTTTTGATTTCTTTGTAAAGATTGTGTTTCCTGGGAACTCTGAGAGAACTTGGTAAAATGTCACTTTGTATAAAAAAGTAAAGAATACAAGAAAACGGAAGCAAGGTCTATGGAATAGTAAGAAGGCTCTCGCATTGTCCAAATCAATCCTGAATTATGACAGATCCCTCTGTGATGCCACAGAGTGAAAGAAATGTTCACATCAAGCAGCAATGAGCACTTAGTTCTGAATGGCTTATGCTCTATTTACTAGAGGTTTCTAAAGGGCAAAAATCTGAAAAGCCACGATGTAAGTTGAGGATATGTGGAATGAGCTGAACTTGACTTCTTCTAAACTGAGCATTCAGAGCAGATTTGGATAAAATCCAAAGAAGCTGACCTGAAGTAGCATTATTTATGAGAGTCTAAGACAATGTGTCTGAAACTGAACTTAAGAGGGACTTTATTGGAGTCGGGATATGACCTTCCCTGTTACATGTTGATGAATTCTCATCAAAGTTGGAAGAAGTGACAACAGTAAAAAAAGAAAAAGAAATTGCTAACATTACTTTCCTGAATATCCATATTTCATGGAATTCACAATGCAGTGTACCTACTCCATCAATCAACAGCTCAAATGGATTGCACTCAGGCTTACAAAATAACTGCTGTCTGGCAGGAAACATTTTATTTATGAAGATCTCTGCTTCATTGCTGAAACGTGAATAGATTAGATTGTATGTGTTGATGGGAAATAACTGTCAATATTGATAGCAGTGTTCCAATATCTAAAAGGCTACCCAAAGAAAAGGGGACCAATTTATTCTCCAAAGCATCTGAAGGCAGGACAAGAAGCAATGGATGGAAGCTAATCAAGAAGAGAACCAACCTAGAAATAAGGAGAAATTTCCTGACAGAACAATCAACCAGCAGAACTGCTTGCTAGAGGCTTTTAAGAAGAAATTAGACAACCATTTGTCTGAAATGGTATAGGGTTTCCTGCTTAAGCAGTGGGTTGGACTAGAAGACCTCCAAAGTCCCTTCCAACTCTGTCATTCTGTTATCTGTTATCTCTGTTATAATCCAATGCCCATGGTCCCATATTGATGCTTGTTTGTTAATTTGCTATTTTCATTACATTCAGTACAAGGCCAGCCTTCTCCACTGCAAGTTATGGTGTTGCCCTTGACCAGCAATCTGAAGCTTTAGTTCACTGCCTAATGAGATATAGTGATGATGGCTGCATCATACTGAACTGGCATTTCTTCACTGGCTTCTGATGAGCTGTCCAGTCTCACTGTAGGTGTCAGATTTTCCTATGAAATCTTTGTGAGCCAGTCTGCAACTAATTCGACATTAAAAACTCTACCATGGTGCTATATCATTAATCAATCTGTAAGTGAGAAAGAGTAGCAATAGCGTTTAGACTTATATACCGCTTCACAGTGCTTTACAGTCCTCTCTAAGCGCTTTACAGAGTCAGCCTATTATCCCCCAATAATCTGGGTCCTCATTTTACCCGCCTCGGAAGAATGGAAAGCCGAGTCAACCTTGATCCTGGTTTGTTGATCTGCAGAAACTAATAGGTTTGGACTATGGAATGTACTGAGGGAAGATAGATTAATGAAAGAGATAAAAGTAGTAGGTGGAATGGAATGGAAGCAAAGCACATGTAAAAATAAATTGGGTCTTTATCAGAATGGCCCAGCAAGGGAAAAATATGTGATATTTCCTTGATTGTTAATATATTTATGGATTAAAATGTAAGGCTGGCTTGCATAACATATCAAATGCATGGTCAAATGCAGCTCAAGGGGCAGGTTTGTACAGACCAGGGGTGTCAAACTCAAGGCCCATAGGCTGGATCCAGCCCACAGGATACTTAAATCTGGCTCATAGGGACAATCTGGAAATAGCAAAGGACCAGCCCATGGTGCCTCTGCTGGCAAAAATGGGGTGCAGGGGGGACTGCACATGGCCCCCTTTGCCCCATTTTCAGTCTGGACATTTTCAGCCTGGATGGCCTCCTGCAGCACTCTGCTGGCCAAAATGCCACACACACACACACACACACACACACACACACACACACACACACACACTACGCCAGCCTGAAGAGGAGAACTACATTGTTCATCTGGTACTCAAAGAAATCCAGTTTGACGCCCTTGATATAGACATCTGGCATTTTTTAAAAAAGAAACAAATCCAGTTGCCAAACATTACCACTGCCAGGAAGAATCTGCTGCCACCATCAAGTTATTTTGCAGACACACTTCCTCCAATGACCTCAGGTCTCATGAATGCTGCCAGATCCATCACTGCTACACACCGTTAGCAACAGCTGATCACCATACCGGCTATTCTTTGTGGCTTGCAGTTATATTTAAAGTCTCAATGTGATCTCTTTCCTTCTACGAGTTGTACAGGCCTGGTGTAACCAATGCTTATGGTAATACTAGTATAATGTATGGGAATAAAACATTGCATGTGGTTTTATATCCAGATGATGTAAAATAGTTTGTTCAAAAATCTAAATGCTTACCACTGAATGTCAAATGTATAATCCAACAAGAAAGATGGATATGAACATTAATGTATTGAAGAGCAATATAATTGTGTTTCCAAGCAAAAACAATGTGAAAGATTGCAAGTTATACATTAATGACTAAAAACTAGAGCCAATAGATGATATATGTTCCTTAGTAGAGTATTTTCAGCTAGAAAAATGAATACAGAAATTTAAGGACATGGGGATCCTGAGAGAAAGGCAGTGGGTAGAACCCAATCTGTAAAATAATGTTTGTGTTATGGGTGCTTTAAATAAGAGCAAATGTTTGTGTGCAGTATTGTACTGCTGATGATGTTACTATATGGAAGTGAAACTGGGATATATACAGAAAAATATAAAATTAACCATTGGGAGGAGTTACTTAAGAAGAGTGTTTAGTAAAATAAGGAGAAATTGGTTCTTCCTGGGGAAATGGATTGCTGAATGAAATTGGAATGAATACAAAAAGAAGAGACATTGCCAGTGGATTTGGAGCCCCTGGGTATGGTTAGGAGGAGGGTGAATACTTTATGAGCCTGCCTTATCTATATTTTCTGGTAAAATACATGGGAAAATCCCATTCGTGGAAAATGCACTTAGGGTTAGGTCTCAATTAATTCAGATGGACATCATAATTGGTTTTGGAGCCCAGGGTATGGTTAGGAACATCCATAATTTTTCAGAATGCCTGATGTGTGTGTGTGTGTATATATATATATATATTTCTTAGGCTTTCGCGGGTACTTACATGTGTGCTGTTTAGCTTCCTTCGGGTATTATCCCACGTCATTGTAGTTCTGTTAAAGTTGTAGCAACGTTTCAGCAGAATCTCATCTGCCATCATCAGGCTTCTGTATGGATATGGGTCTTACAGCTCCTGGTTTTAAATTTGAGGCTGGTCCATTCTGATTGGTTGGGAGCCTGGACCTGTTTCATTGGACTTGGAGTTTGATTGATTGGTGTTCCTGGTTTCTTCTGTCTGTTTTGTGGCTTTGATTAGCTGGCAACACTCTGTCCTTGTGTTGGAGGCTTTCAGTGCAGCTTGGCTCCGTGTGAAGGGACGGCTGCTCTTCATTAGCAAGCTGCTATTCATTAGCAAGCTGGGTTTCACCTGGGAGCCTGGTGGGGGGGTTAGGTTGGAGCTATCAGAGGGAGTCTGTTTTTGCCCAGGTGTTTGCCTGGCTTGTGGCATGGAGATCTTTCTATTTCAGAGTGCAGGCTTCCAAATGATTGACAGTCTGGTGGAATCATTTCTTCTATTCATGCTGTCAGGTATTTTTTCAATCTCTATGGCTTCTCTGATGATTCTGTGGTTGGGGTTTTCTATAGTGGCTAGGGTTTTAGTGCCATTGAAGTTGATGTTGTGACCTGTGGTTTTCATGTGTTGGACTAGTGAGGAGGTGTGTTCCAGCTTTTTTACTGCATTTTTGTGTTCATCTAGGTGGGTACTTATTCTTCTATTGGTCTGTCCAATGTATGTAGCCGGGCATGATGTACAGGGAATTTCATGTATGCCTTGGTTTTCCAGGTTAATTTTGTCTTTGGGGTTCCTCAGGATGGCTGCTATTTTTTTGTCTGTGTTGAAGGCAGTCTTGATGTGATGCCTGTGTAGTATCTTACTGATTTTATCTGTGGTACCTCTTATGTAGGGCAGGACAGCTGTTCCATAGATCTGTTGATCTTCTAGGTCTCTGTTATGTCTTGGTGTGTTTTTGTGGATCAAGTTGTTGATTTTGTTTTTGTGGAAGCCATTGGCTGTCAATACTTCATTCAGGGTGCATAGTTCAGTCTTTATATGTGTCTTATCTGCCAGGAGGAGCACCATTACAAAACCTAGCTAAATACTTAGCAAAACAACTACAGCCCCATGCTGAAACCGCAGCTTCATATGTACAAAACTCATACCACTTCTTAGAAATGATCAAAGATCTACACGTAGAACAAGAAGATCTGCTTGTAAGTTTCGATGTGGTTTCACTATTCACTCAAGTCCCAATAAAAGAAACTCTTGAAATCATCAAAAATAAATACCAACCAGCTAAAGACCTCATGGAACTAACAGAACACTTCGTAACCAACACTTATTTCATATACAAAGGACAAAGATACAAGCAAATTGAAGGAGCCCCTATGGGATCACCACTGTCACCCGTCATTGCAAACCTGTTCATGGAAGAATTCAAATCCAGAGCCCTGGCTAATGCCACCCACAAACCCAAACTATGGCTAAGATACATCGATGACACATTTGTGATTTGGCCCCATGGAAAAGAAAACCTAAACAATTTCCTAACACACCTAAACAACACACACCCCAAAATCAAGTTCACCATGGAAACGGAAATAAACAAACAACTACCATTCCTAGATGTACTAATCTACAAAAGAACAGATGGCACACTGGGACACACCATATACCAAAAGAAAACACACACCAACCGCTACCTCAACGCCCAATCCCACCACCACCCAGCACAGATAAATTCCGTAGCGAAAACACTAATTACCAGAACCAAATGCCTGGCAGACAAGACACATATAAAGACTGAACTATGCACCCTGACTGAAGTATTGACAGCCAATGGCTTCCACAAAAACAAAATCACCAACTTGATCCACAAAAACACACCAAGACATAACAGAGACCTAGAAGATCAACAGATCCATGGAACAGCTGTCCTGCCCTACATAAGAGGTACCACAGATAAAATCAGTAAGATACTACACAGGCATCACATCAAGACTGCCTTCAAAACAGACAAAAAAATAGCAGCCATCCTGAGGAACCCCAAAGACAAAATTGACCTGGAAAACCAAGGCATATACGAAATTCCCTGTACATCATGCCCGGCCACATACATTGGACAGACCAATAGAAGAATAAGTACCCGCCTAGAGGAACACAAAAATGCAGTAAAAAAGCTGGAACACACCTCCTCACTAGTCCAACACATGAAAACCACAGGTCACAACATCAACTTCAATGGCACTAAAACCCTGGCCACTATAGAAAACCCCAGCCACAGAATCATCAGAGAAGCCATAGAGATTGAAAAAAGACCTGACAGCATGAATAGAAGAGATGATTCCAC
>BLBF01000026.1:28297942-28313223 GCA_015471245.1 Laticauda colubrina
ACCACGTCATTGTAGTTCTGTTAAAGTTGTAGCAACGTTTCAGCAGAATCTCATCTGCCATCATCAGGCTTCTGTATGGATATGGGTCTTACAGCTCCTGGTTTTAAATTTGAGGCTGGTCCATTCTGATTGGTTGGGAGCCTGGACCTGTGTTCATTGGACTTGGAGTTTGATTGATTGGTGTTCCTGGTTTCTTCTGTCTGTTTTGTGGCTTTGATTAGCTGGCAACACTCTGTCCTTGTGTTGGAGGCTTTCAGTGCAGCTTGGCTCCGTGTGAAGGGACGGCTGCTCTTCATTAGCAAGCTGCTATTCATTAGCAAGCTGGGTTTCACCTGGGAGCCTGGTGGGGGGGTTAGGTTGGAGCTATCAGAGGGAGTCTGTTTTTGCCCAGGTGTTTGCCTGGCTTGTGGCATGGAGATCTTTCTATTTCAGAGTGCAGGCTTCCAAATGATTGACAGTCTGGTGGAATCATTTCTTCTATTCATGCTGTCAGGTATTTTTTCAATCTCTATGGCTTCTCTGATGATTCTGTGGTTGGGGTTTTCTATAGTGGCTAGGGTTTTAGTGCCATTGAAGTTGATGTTGTGACCTGTGGTTTTCATGTGTTGGACTAGTGAGGAGGTGTGTTCCAGCTTTTTTACTGCATTTTTGTGTTCATCTAGGTGGGTACTTATTCTTCTATTGGTCTGTCCAATGTATGTAGCCGGGCATGATGTACAGGGAATTTCATGTATGCCTTGGTTTTCCAGGTTAATTTTGTCTTTGGGGTTCCTCAGGATGGCTGCTATTTTTTTGTCTGTGTTGAAGGCAGTCTTGATGTGATGCCTGTGTAGTATCTTACTGATTTTATCTGTGGTACCTCTTATGTAGGGCAGGACAGCTGTTCCATAGATCTGTTGATCTTCTAGGTCTCTGTTATGTCTTGGTGTGTTTTTGTGGATCAAGTTGTTGATTTTGTTTTTGTGGAAGCCATTGGCTGTCAATACTTCATTCAGGGTGCATAGTTCAGTCTTTATATGTGTCTTATCTGCCAGGAGGAGCACCATTACAAAACCTAGCTAAATACTTAGCAAAACAACTACAGCCCCATGCTGAAACCGCAGCTTCATATGTACAAAACTCATACCACTTCTTAGAAATGATCAAAGATCTACACGTAGAACAAGAAGATCTGCTTGTAAGTTTCGATGTGGTTTCACTATTCACTCAAGTCCCAATAAAAGAAACTCTTGAAATCATCAAAAATAAATACCAACCAGCTAAAGACCTCATGGAACTAACAGAACACTTCGTAACCAACACTTATTTCATATACAAAGGACAAAGATACAAGCAAATTGAAGGAGCCCCTATGGGATCACCACTGTCACCCGTCATTGCAAACCTGTTCATGGAAGAATTCAAATCCAGAGCCCTGGCTAATGCCACCCACAAACCCAAACTATGGCTAAGATACATCGATGACACATTTGTGATTTGGCCCCATGGAAAAGCAAACCTAAACAATTTCCTAACACACCTAAACAACACACACCCCAAAATCAAGTTCACCATGGAAACGGAAATAAACAAACAACTACCATTCCTAGATGTACTAATCTACAAAAGAACAGATGGCACACTGGGACACACCATATACCAAAAGAAAACACACACCAACCGCTACCTCAACGCCCAATCCCACCACCACCCAGCAAAGATAAATTCCGTAGCGAAAACACAAATTACCAGAACCAAACGCCTGGCAGATAAGACACATATAAAGACTGAACTATGCACCCTGACTGAAGTATTGACAGCCAACGGCTTCCACAAAAACAAAATCAACAACTTGATCCACAAAAACACACCAAGACATAACAGAGACCTAGAAGATCAACAGATCTATGGAACAGCTGTCCTGCCCTACATAAGAGGTACCACAGATAAAATCAGTAAGATACTACACAGGCATCACATCAAGACTGCCTTCAAAACAGACAAAAAAATAGCAGCCATCCTGAGGAACCCCAAAGACAAAATTGACCTGGAAAACCAAGGCATATACGAAATTCCCTGTACATCATGCCCGGCTACATACATTGGACAGACCAATAGAAGAATAAGTACCCGCCTGGATGAACACAAAAATGCAGTAAAAAAGCTGGAACACACCTCCTCACTAGTCCAACACATGAAAACCACAGGTCACAACATCAACTTCAATGGCACTAAAACCCTGGCCACTATAGAAAACCCCAGCCACAGAATCATCAGAGAAGCCATAGAGATTGAAAAAAGACCTGACAGCATGAATAGAAGAGATGATTCCACTATACTGTCAATCATTTGGAAGCCTGCACTCTCAAATAGAAAGATCTCCATGCCACAAGCCAGGCAAAAACCTGGGCAAAAACAGACTCCCTCTGATAGCTCCAACCCAAACACCCCCCCACCAGGCACCCAGGTGAAACCCAGCTTGCTAATGAAGAGCAGCCGTCCCTTCACACGGAGCCAAGCTGCACTGAAATCCTCCAACACAAGAACAGAGTGTTGCCAGCCAATCAAAGCCACAAAACAGGCAGAAGAAACCAGAAACACCAATCAATCAAACTCCAAGTCCAGTGATCACAGATCCAGGCTCCCAGCCAATCAGAATGGACCGGCCTCAAATTTGAAACCAGGAACTAACTCTATACAGAAGCCTGAGGATGGCAGATGAGATTCTGCTGAAACGTTGCTACAACTTTAACAGAACTACAATGACGTGGGATAATACCCGAAGGAAGCTAAACAGCACACATGTAAGTACCCGCGAAAACCTAAGAAAACAAATATATATATATATATATGTATGTGTGTGTGTGTGTGTGTGTGTGTGTGTGTGTGTGTGTAAGTATTCGCGGGTACTTACATGAATGCAGTTCAGCTTCCTTCGGGTATTATCCCACGTCATCGTAGTGCTTTTAAAGTTGTAGCAACGTTTCAGCAGAATCCCATCTGCCATCATTAGGCTTCTGTATGGAGTCTGTATACAATATATATAATATATATACAATATATATTTATATCCCCTGGCAAAATACATGAGAAAATCTCATTTGCATAAAATCCACTTTGGGTTAGGTCTCCATGAATTTGGAGAGTAAAATGTGCATTGCCAATGGATTCAGAGCCCCTGGGTATGGTTAGGAGTGTGTATACTTTTCTATCCTGCCTTTTGCATATTTCCTACAAAGATACATGGGGAAATCCCATTTACAGAAATACCCTTCGGGATATAGGGTTAGGTCTCCATGAATTCAGAGTGTAAAATGGACATCACCAATGGATTCGGAGCCCATGGGTATAATTAGGAGGGTGCATCCTTTTCAATCCTGCCTTTTGTATATTTCCTGGCTAAATACATGGGAAAATCCCATTTGCAGAAAATCTATTTAAAGCCCATGTCACACTGGCCAACGGATGCAAAACGGACACAGCGGACGAGAAAAATGTTCCATCCGTTGTTATCCGCTCTCAAAAGGGCCAAAAATTTGCATAACCGGAGTGGATAACACGGACGCAGGGAGGACGCAGGGCAGATGCAAAGCAGATGCGGAACAGAAGCCCAGCGGATGGAAGCGGATGGGAGTGGGTGGCACATCTGCAGGACTTCCGGGGGGGCTCAGCAAAGCGGCCATGGAATGGATACAGTGGATGCAGAACGGACGCCAAACGGATAAAGCAGATGCACAGCAGATGCACAGCGGAAGCCTAACGGATGCCTGGCGTTCACTGTGCATACGGGGAGGATGCATTGCGTCAGCCCTGCGGATATAACGGAAGCAGCTCGGAAGCAAGTCACCATTCAGAGGAACGACCTGCTGCCGGACACATCGGCTGCCTTGCCTGCCCTGCCTGCGTGTCTGACTGCCAGTGTTGCTGCCAGCCTTGCTGCCAGCCTCCCTGCCAGCCTCCCTGCCAGCCTCCCTGCCAGGCTTGCTGCCTGCCAGCCTTGCTGCCTGCCTTCCTGCCAGCCTTGGTTCATGTCTGCCTGCCAGCCTTCCTGCCAGCCTTGGTTCATGTCTGCCTGTGAGCCTTCCTGCCAGGCTTGGTTCATGTCTGCCTGCCAGCATTGGTGCCTGCCTGCCTGCAAGCCTGCCTGCCAGGCTTACTGCCAGCCTCCCTGCCAGCCTTTCTGCCAGCCTTGGTTTCTGCCAGCCTCCCTGCCAGCCAGCAACCCCACAACCATGCGGAAGCACAGCAAGACTCACCCATCTGCTGCCAGCCCTGGCAAGAGGGACAGGGCTACCATCCCACCCCATGGCCCTCACTCTGGTTCTGGTGGGGCTTCTGCAGCACGGGCTCACTCTTCTGGGGCTGGCGCTTCTGTTGCTTCTGCTTCTGGAGGAGGAGCTGATGACAAGCACTCCAGCATCAGCCACCTCCACAGCACCTGGACCCTTCACCCCTGAGACTGAGTGACCAAGAGGAGTGCCAGAGACTCTTTTTTGTCTTATAGCTTGTTGTTAGTAAAGTATATTTTTCATTCACACACTTGCTTCATTTCTTTTTTTGTATAAAGTCTTGCTGTAAACTTTTAGAAATGGTTTAAGCCTTTGCATGCTTGTGGGATGGGTTAAGATAGCTGTGGGATGAGTTGATAAAGCTGTGGGATGGGCAGGGATACCTGTGGGATGGGCAGGGATACCTTTGGGATGGGTAATAGCTGTTGGATAGATAAACCTCCAGTGCAAGCATAGTGGGACTGTATGGTTCACCCTCCCAGGTGCCACACCTACGGCCCTTTATTATCAATAATAATGTAATAATTAACCACACATGTCAACATAAACACAACTGTTCATAAAATGCCCTGTTCATTGTAGGCCAACCAAACATACATGGCCCAATCTCATCTGTGTGATGAGACAGGCTGAAGGAAGCATCCATTAAGCATCTACCATCCTGTCTTGCCACTCCACTGCTCTAGCTGGGGAGTTGCACCATTGTCTCAGGAGGTTGCGCTGCTTCTTCGCTTCATTTGAGGCTCTGTTGGGGCCTAGTACATCCTCAGTGTCGATCAGGTTTTGCCCTTGCCTCCATTCCCCAGGCTCCATGACCCCATTGGCTTCTTGGAGGTCCACGAGCCTATTCTGCAAGACTGGGTAGCGGGTGCGCATGAGATTGTGCAGGATGCAGCAAGCTTCCATGATCCTCCTCATGGTCTTTGGGCAATGCTGCATGATGATGAGAAGTACCTGGAGCCTGTTGGCCAGGATGCCAAAGGTGTTCTCCATCACCCGCCTTGCCCTGGACAGCCTGTAGTTGAAGATCCACTCTTCACGGGTGAGGAGTCTGGAACTGTAGGGCTTCATGAGGTATGTTGTGAGGGAGAAGTCGTCATCCTCCACGATGAAGTAGGGCACATCTTGTGTGTCGTTGGGCAGGGGTTCTGGATCTGGGAAGCCCATGATGAGGTTGCGTTCCAGCCCCTCCTTGAGGTGACTGGCGCTGTATACCTGTGCATCCGAAGATGAGCCATTGCCTGAAGCATCGATGTCCATGAACTTGTAGTCAGCATCGACCATGGCAAAGAGGATGATGCTGAAGAAGCCCTTGGAGTTGAAATAAGTGGACCCCGACTTGGCTGGAGATTTGCAGGCCACGTGCTTGCCATCTATGGCTCCAAAAGTGTGGGGGAAGTTCCACTTCTGATACCACTGCTCTGCATCTTTCTTCCATCCTTCTTCAGTGGAGGGGCACTGGAGGAGCTCCTCCTTGCATTCTTCGATGATGGCTTGCACCACTTCTCTGACCATAATGCTGATGGTGTTGGATGGCACCCTCCAGCCATTCTGCATGCTCCTGTAGGAGGTCCCTGAGGCCAGGTGGCACAGAGTCAGTGCCACCTTGAGCCCAGGTTCCAGGCTTAGCCAGAAGCTGGTGTTTGCTTTGGTCAACCTGGGTGTCAGGTGCTGCACAACTTCGTCAAACATGGCTGGCGGCATCCTCATGAAGTTCTGGAATGCCCGAGTGTCTTCGCTCCTGAGCTCCACCATCAGCTTGTTGTACAGTCCGTCCTCCGCTCTACTGGTGAACCATCTTCGGACCCAGACTCTTTTTGGGTGGCTCCTTTTCTTCTCGCAGTAGTGTTCACAGAGCCTGTAGATGGCTTCGCACTGTTGCAGAATGATGGTGGCTGCCAAAAGGACTTTGTTACAATCCATGGTGGACATGACTGGATGCTGTGGAAGAGGAAGAGGCAGATGAAGGCTGCAGAGGTCTGCACCGCTGGGCTGCTGTTATGAAAGTGCGATCCAGGCGAGTTGCTCTCCCTTTTTATAGGCAGTATAGGTTTTCTGCTAGGCATCCTCTAGGCATCCTCTAGGCATCCTCTAGACATCCTTAATATCCAAGATAGGTCCCCTCTGCAAACGTTTTTTCCACTTTAAACGCTTTGTTTCCGCTAGGAATCCGTTCTGCATCCGTTCTGCATCCGTTCCACATCCGTTCCGCTTTCTCCCTGCGTCCGGGAGGATGCACGTTGCGTGGATGCGTCGCGGACGCCAAGCAGATATAGCGGTTGCGTAATGGATGCGTAACGGATGCGTAGCAGATGCGTAGCAGATTGAGAACGGACGAACTGGATACATTTTCCACGCAAAAGTTTTAGGCAGCCCAAAACTTTTGGAGCGGATGAAACGTCCATAAACGGATGCTGGATGGATAGAGAGGAAGCCAAACGGAGGCAGTGAGTACAGAACGGATACATCGCGTTAACCAACGGATGGCAAGGTTTTTTGTCCGTTTTACATCCTCTTTGCATCCATTGGTTCAGTGTGACATGGGCTTAAGGATTAGGCTTAGGTCTCCATAGAGCAAAATGGACATCAGCAATGGATTTGGAGCCCCTGGGTATGGTTAGGAACATCCACAATTTTCCAGAATCCCTTATGTATATATATTTCCAGGCAAAATACATGAGAAAATCTGATTTGCATAAAATCCATTTAAGGTTCGGGTTAGGTCTCCATAAATTCAGAGAGCAAAATGGATTTGGAGCCCCTGGTTATGATTAGGAGGGTGCATACTTTTCTATCCTGCCTTTTGTATATTTCCTGGCTAAATACATGGGAAAATCCCATTTGCATAAAGTCTAGTTAGGTTTATAGGGTTAGGTCTGCATGAATTCGGACAATAAAATGGACATTGCCAATGGATTCAGAGCCCATGGGTACGATTAGGAGGGTGCATACTTTTTGATCCTGCCTTTTGTATATTTCCGACATAAATACATGGGAAAATCCCATTTGCAGAAAATCCACTTTAGGGTTAGGCTTAGGTCTCCATGAATTCATAGAGTAAAATGGACTATAAAAGAGGAATGCTGTGATAGTTTGGTTGTAGAGAATATGCAGGAAGATATTGAATTGTAGAATAAATATATTAAGGGAGGTAGTTCTCCACTTTTGACCACAATTGAGCCCAAAATGTTTGTTGCTAAGTGAGACAGTTAAGTGAATTTTGCCCCATCTTATGACCTTTTTGCAATAGTCGTTAAGTAAATCACTGATACTGTTAAGTTAGTAACACAGCTGTTCAGTAAATCTAGCTTCTCCATTGACTTTGTTTGTCAAAAGGTCACAAAAGGGGATACGTGATCCTAGTACCTGGAGACCCTCATAAATATGAGTCCATTACCAAGCTTTCAAATGGTGATCACGTGACTATGGGAGTTCCATAATGGTGGGAAAAGTCACTTTTTTCAATGCCTTTATAAATTTGAAAAGTCACCTAATGAAGTATTGTAAGTGAGCACGACCTGTATTGAGATAAGAAGACTGAAAAGGTAATGTCCGGATCAAGTTGATGAAATTTTTAAAAGGAAAAAGGTGAGAAATTAAGGAAAGAAGGCAGAGAAATATGAGATAGTACAAAGATTAACAAGTATGAAGAAATATTGAAAAGATTGTTGGTGTAAGCTGAAGTTCTTTTTTTCTTCCTTCCTCTCTTTCTTTCTTTTCCTTCTTCTTTCTCTTCTCTCTTTCTTCTCTCTTTCTCTCTCTCTGTTTCTTTCTTTCTTTTTCTGCTTTCTGCTTTCTTCATTCTTTCCTTCTTTCCTTCCACACATACACCCCCCCACACCCCCACACATACTTTCATATTGTAATGGATAGAAATTAGAATTTTAAGTTTAGCAAATAGTTTTGAGAAATAGGACCTTTAATAATATCTTGAAATGAGAGGGGTCATATCATTAAAGATCCAGACACCCTAGAAATATTCTAGGTTAGTGTGAGAGTTAATTATCACAATCCATGAAAAAAAAATTACTGCAAAAGTGACAGCTACCACACAAACACACAAAAGTGTGGGCCAAGGATTCTGTTGCAGATTGGAAAAGAAAAGAAAATGCAAGATTATGTGAACATTATTTCTATGAATATATGGATTGTTCTTGAATCAAAGCAGTTGTTGAAATTCTTCGATTACAGCTTTGTTGTTCATTTTCCCCCAATAGATACCAGTTATCTGTAGTTCTTGGATTTCTTATGAGCTCAATCTAAGTAGCTCATTTCTGCCTGAAGGATAATTCTGAAAGAAAAATGAGGAACAGAAAAAACTCAGAAGTGATTCCAGAGAAAGCTTGTCATCAATAAGCACATTTAGGAATCATTAAAAAAAATGGTATAACTCACTTTCGTGTCATGAAAAGCCAGTTTCCATGAGAACAGCACAGTTGTGTGCAGCAGGGAGATTTTAGTGTAGAATTGTACAGGCAAACATTTCATGCAAATTTGGCTTTTTTTCTTTACTCATGAGTTCTTTACTTGTGCACTAGCACATCTTTAGGGAGGGAAGTATTGCTTCTGCTATTGTATGGTAAGTTGTCTAATTTCTTTTAGCCTTAATTTAAGGCTGGCCCTAGAAAAAGGTGAATCAGAATCCAGACTGTGGCACTGATAGACAGTCTGTGCAGGGCAATTCCAAACAGAATAAAAACACCTTGTCAAATTATTTGAAGTTTGCAAAAATTCAAATCAATTGTCTGGAATTGTCACTGGTCACACCATTTCCTGATGCATCCTTGTTATTAAATGGAATAATGTATTCATAAGACTTCTGCATATTCTTATTCACGAGAAAAAATGCTCAGTTTCTTGATTTTCTCCAGTTCTTGTTCAAGACTTCAGATTTTTTGTCAGAAGAGAGGAGAACATCAATGAATTTCTCAGGAGCAGAGTAGACATTGACATTAATATTCCATTTGTCACTGGGGCAATTCACTCTCAAAAATATACCCAAGGGGAGGGAAGAAGTATCCCAAAATTAAGATGGTAGCCTCAACTCATGATTAAAACTGCCATCTTGGTTTTTTTTTAACTAATGCCCCAAAGCCTCCCTTGCTCCTTACAATTTCAACTGAGTACTAAGGAGAGGGACTCATGAGAAAATTCCTCCTTAAGGCTTTTTTTTTTTTTACAGTTGCAAGTATGGGCAATCACAGAAGCTTCAGAATGATGGAAACACATGTAGCAGAAAAGAATAGTTGTAGTAAAATCTGCTGACCCAATAATAAAGTAAGCTCAAAAATACCTCAAGAGAAATTAGTGTGTGGGTGGGTAGGGAGACAGGAAAATCAAGCATCGTTAGAGTAAGAAAAAGAAGCTGAAACATTTTTGGTAGAAAATAGAACTGTGGCAAGGCAGATATTAGCCAAGTATAGTATGCATAGATAGTATGCAAGAAATTTATGTATTCCCATCAGCCTATTTAGAATTAGAATTCTTTATTGACCAAGTATGACTGGACACACACAAGGAATTTGTCTCCAGTACATAAGCTCTCAGTGTACATACAAGCAACAAGTGATAAATCATAATCATAAAATACAATCATCATAAATCATAGCTACAACACTCAGTGATAGTCATAGGATACTAAAGCAATCAATGTAAAACATAATAGGATACTACATAAAAGCAATCAACATAAATTACGAGTGTCTATGGAGATTCTCAGCCATCCAAGTCATGGTTGTCCCAAAGGTAATTTTTCAAGAGGCAACTGGATTTTCTCTTTTTTCTTTGAAGGCATGTCACTTCTCATCCAAGAAGCTTCTTCAGCTCTGAATTGGATGGTGGAGAATGGTAGGATTTATACTCCTTGCAGACAGCTGGTCATTTGCATTCTTTTAGTGAGCTGTTAAGGCCACCTGGGGGTTTATCTGTGTCATCAAAGAGCCCATCTGTGTCAAATTGAACAGCCCTCTCTCAACAGAGGGGGACAAATATGACATCATCTATAATTAATCTATAACACAGTCCTTTCTATAACACAGTCCTTTCAACAGTGCCAAGAAGCTCCCATTTGCATCACTCAAGTGACAATGAAGACACAGATAAACCTCCAGGTAACCTTAATGACCAGTAAAAAAAATGCAAATGACCAGCTGTCTGCAAGGAGTATAAATCTTTCCAGTACCCAATCTATCCAGTCAGAGCTGAAGAAACCTTTTGGGTGAGAAGTGAAACGTCTTCAAAGAAAAACCAGCTGCCAAGTCCAGCTGCCTCTTAAAAAAGCACTCTTGGGACATAAAACATGAGATATAACAGCAAATTATAGCATTAGGAATCTAAGGTCATAGGTCATAGGATAGATGAGAAAGATAATACAGAACTACTAGGTGGTTTGACATTCCAGGGCACAGACAATGTTGTGGGAATTAGTTGTTTAACAGAGTGATAGCATGGGGGAAAATCTGTGTTTTGATGTTCAATGCCCTATAGCAGGGTTGTCAAACTTGATTTCATTGAAGGCTGCATCAGGGTTACCTTGGTGGCCCAGGGTGGGCATGACCAGGGTGGACATGGCCAGCTTGACATCAGTCATGTTAGGTACACCTGTGGTGGCCCAAATGTACTGCCAGTGAAAACGGACTTCCAATCTTCATTTTTGGCTGGGATGCCCTCCTGCAGCCCTCTGCCAGCAAAAAAGGAGTCCTGCCCCCAGCTCTGTTTTCACTGGCAAAGGCACCATGTGCCAGTCCTTTGCTGTTTCCAGAATGGCACCGCAGGCCAGATCTGAGCACCTTGCAGGCTGCATCTGATCCACAGTCCTTGAGTTTGACACCCCTGCCCTATAGTGTCATCTTGAGGGAAGAAGTTGAAAGAGTTTATGTCCAGGATGTGATGGGTCTGTAGATATTTTCACAGCATTGTTCAAGTCCTCGATGGAAGACAGTCTGGTTGCAATTATTTTTTTCTGAAGTTCTAACTGTCCACTGAAGTCTGTCTTTCTTATTTAGTTGCTGTGTGCGTTGTTGCATATCTATAATTATTTTGGCATCTATTAAAAACAACCTGCATCCACTCTTCCTTTTAACTCTATGAAATTCTAAATCCTAGTTTATTATTTGTAGCCGTGGCATCAGTAGCTATGCTATTTGTAACCATCCTGCTTAACAAATTAACATACTTTTGTGGTCACGTATGTAAATATTGATGGAATTGTACTTAGAGCATCATTTATTAGGAGGAGAATAAGAAAAATCTAACTGGTTCTTTTGCTTTAATTTATTTTTCTTTATTACACATATTGATTAACTGGAACTGTATCATGGTGAGAAATTGATTTTTTCTTAGAATCATTTAAGACTTTGGCATTAATTCGTTCTACCACTGCATTCTAACATTGGCTAATGACTTATTGTAATTTGCTTTTGAAGTTATAGATTCCAAAAAGGCTTTTTAATTATGTCTTCCCCTTCTATACACCTCAGTTAATTTTTATACTTATCAGGAGAAATGATCCTTATTTTTAGAAAATTGGAGGATTTCTTGTTTATGTTTTTTGTTCATTGACAAGAATAGATATATGTTGAAGTACAGGCTTATGTATCAATATACTCCTACTATAGACTCTCCATGACAAACATTCATCCCTCTGTTGTCTAGAATGCCATTAGGCAAAACAAAAACAAGTTTGGACAAATACCAAGGTACTCATTCAAAAAATATAAATCTGGTACACTGAATGCTCGTGATGATTGAAGAGTCAGGAATCTATGAGAAAGTATGAGTAGCTGTAATGTAGCACAACAGATGGCTGGTTTAACTTATGTCCGCTTCTCTTTCTATAATGAAAGCGGGGGGGAATGCTCTTTGGAAGCAAAAACGGAGGTCCTGTGTTGTAAATAATATTATATCTGAGCATCCTGAATATATTCTTCATGCAAAGATAATGAAGATTTCAAATATTTATCCACCCCAGAAAGTATCACAATCTAACCTGGAAGAACCATTGAACATTCTCTTGTCAATCCTCGCAACTGAAAATACCACACAACTTGCCTTACAATTGAAAACACCACAAACCAACTTCCTGTTATACAAAAGTCTCCAGGCTTCAAATAGTTGCAACAGCATGATTTGAAGGTAATCCCAAAAATGTAATAGTGCTTTTCAGAATGTTTTATCTCCCCAAAATATATTTTAGCAAGCAAGCCCTACATTCATTACTTATTTTATGATTTGATCTACAATATATTCTTCAAATTTAAAATGTCCCCAGCTAATCCTAACCCTAACCCAACTAATGTTTGGGATAGACAATTAATAGTTGGTACCAACTTTTCTTTTAGTAAAAAGGGAAGTCTATTTTTTCCATTTCATAAATCTAAAATTCTAAATGTTTATTCATTGTTACAAGCTTATAGTAGAACTAAATCTGAGTGAAGAAACCCACATGCTGTTAACAATAAACTATTTTTATTTACTTTATTTATTTATTTTTGTCAATTGCTTACAAGATAATAGGTATAAGTAAAAACATAGTTACGAATATATGGATACATATAAGAAAAATAAAAGAAATAAAAGAAACAATAGGACAGGGATGGCAGGCATTAATTAACTAGTTAATTAATAAATATAATTTCCATATAATTTTTATTAAAGTTTTATGAAACACTTTTAGAGAGACAGAGACAGAGAGACAGAGAGAGAGAGAGAGAGAGCGAGAGACAGAGAGAGAGAGAGAGAAGGAAAAAAGGAAGGAAGGAAGAATAAGAGACAGAGGGGGAAGAGAAAGAAAGAATTGAAAAGAAAAAAATAGAAAGAAGACACTTCTGATTCTCTTCATGGTAAATATAAGTGGAATTTTACAAAGTTATATCATACTCTATGATTACAAAAACCCTCACTTTTCTCTATTATCCATTTTTTCCTAATCATCAAAATGATCAAGTATAAGTAAGTGCATTCTTTCTGTTTCATACAAAAAGTCTATAAGATGTTTTCAGTCAACCATAAATGTAGATATTGTTCTTTCTGTAATCAGAAAAAGTTAATTTAGCCTTCTCTGCAAGTTTCATCATCTTCACCAACTGTTCCTCTGTTGCAGGTTGGAATTGAGACATTCCACATTTGAGTATATAATAATCCTTCCCCCCCCCCCAATTGTCATATATATTTATAACTATTTTCTAGTTGCATATCCATTAATCCTAAAAGTTTCCAGTTTCAGTTGTACTTTAACCTTTGAAATCTTCTGAATTAATGCTTATATTTGTATCCAAAGTGATTTTGATTTTTTTTACATGTCCATTAAATATTATAAAATCTCCCCTCATGTTGTTCACATTTCCAGCAAAGATTCAAAATACCTTTATACATTCTAGTCAATTTCTTTGAAGGCAAATACATAATTTTATTAAAAAAAAATATAAAAAAGGCTCGAACATAAGGTACATTTCTATTCTTTCAGCTACCTATTCTCCTATTGGTCCATCTGCATATTTTTAGCTCCTCATATGACAGATTTGTTGACTTGTTCTTCTGTCTCATATTTCTGTAAAAGTTCGTGCATTTTAGCAATTACATTTTCTTCATTAGTACAGAGTTCTATTTCAATCTTAGCTTGTTCAAAACCATATATTTTATGCACCTTAAACCTTTCTATAAATTGTACAAAAAAAACACTGACAAGAATATCCTTTTGTTATCAAATCTTCTCTTGATTCCATTTTACAGTCACCTTGGCAAATTCTAGTTCATCTTGGTAGGTTGCTATTTACTGATTATTTCTTATCTATAAAATGCTTCTTATGCTAAAAGCTATAAAGGCATTTCCTGAAAAATTCTGAGTTTACATTTATTCAGTAATGTATAGCCTATCTAATGATTTTTAAAGTCTACATTCATCTTAGCTTTAACAAACTATAGAATAATTAACTAATAACTAGAAGGTTGTGCTATTTATACATGCAATTACTAGCTGGGGAACACTGAGTTACAATTCTCTGAAGATTTTGCATCTCATTAATAAGTCTTCCCCATGCTACATAATTGCCAATCCATAATTCTTTAGAGAAAAGAAGCATTGCTTTTTATTATAATTCATCTGTAAAATAATCAAGTTTAAGCTCACTTTAGCATGATATTACTATAACTTCTTTTATTGTTGAATAATACTTGCATTTTTATTAAATGTCTTGAATCTGGTTGGAGATTTGTATTTGCGCTGAAGATCTTTTCCATGATTTATTGTGACAAGATTAGGTCATACAAACATTTTTAAAATAGTGATTTACATGGGGAAGATGCCAGAATTTAACTTGTTGGCCTGGCAATTTCTCTTGTGAATGCTTCAGTAAATATTGAGCATATGACTTAGAACTCTGTCTTAGACAATATTTCAAAATATTCAAGGATTTAAGGGAACACTTCTGTCATTTGGAATTCTTGAACAAAGAATGTGTCAAGAGGGCTTTTTGATACTCCCATATTTTTCTGGTTCCTCCATTGCAGGTGGATAAAATAAGACATTTTTACTTCCCTTTTATATCTTTGAGTACCTATAATGTATTCTACACCATAATCAATATTTAAAATTTATTTTTGTGAAAAAAAATTGGAACTCTGATGTTATGTATATTGATGGCAGCAAGACTACTCTATGCACAGAAATGGAATCTTAATTCCCACAATGGTTGAATGGCTAAAAAAACTGGTGGAGTTAGCAGAAGGCTAAATTGACTGCTTTGATCAACAGAAAAAAAAAGTACGAATACTTTCATTTTTACTTGGAAACCACTTCTGGACTTTGTGCTTGAGGTGGAAAAAAATGAAACTTTGATTTTGGATTTTATTGATTGGATAGATTTGTTGTTATAGAAATGGCTAGTTTCTATTATTATGAAAAAGTAAAAAGTTGAGAGTAGATCTTAGTGTCTTATTTTACTGCATCAAACAAATTAGAAGTCAATGCCTTTCTTTCTTTCTTTCTTTCTTTCTTTCTTTCTTTCTTTCTTTCTT
>BLBF01000026.1:28333442-28385251 GCA_015471245.1 Laticauda colubrina
GAAGTTGTGAATACTCCATCACTGAAGGTTTTTAAAAAGAGACTGGACAGCCATTTGTCAGAAATAGTATAGGAGTCCTGTGTGAGCAGGGGATTGCACGAGATGACCTCCAAACTCCCTTCCAACTCTGTTACTGTTACTGAATAAGAAAATCTCTTCAAGTTGTTGGACAAAGGTATGATAAGGAAACAAGGTAAAGGGAATAAAACAAATTAAAATTTAGCAGCAAAGCATGGAAGTAGAAAGGCAACAAGAGGTCATACAAAAGGTATTAAAAAGCACTTTCAAATTAAAAGCCACTCTCTCTTTATGTCTGACCCTGTCTTTCCATATAAAACCACATCTCTGTGCCATCTTGACTGATATGTTCAGAGTTATCTCAAGAGAAAACTTGGATTGTGAATGATGGCTGCAAGTATAAAGGAACAATTTATTTTTTTTAAAAAAAGGAATGATATAATAGATTATAAGGACATAATAATAAGTATTTTTAAGTTTCCCAATGAGTTAAACAAGTTAGTGTTTTGCAGAAAAATGGTTGGGGCACTTTAAATTGTCCTAATTCTACTTTTATTATCACAATGCTTATAAAAAAAATCTAACTCATCTGATTGCAACGTGCTGAGCAACCAGCTGAGAAAGAAACATTTTATATTCATCAAGTGTTTTCTTTTAAGATGGAAGGAAAAAAGAGGGAAAAAAACATGGAACAGTAAGGGCAGATACTGTGAAGCACAAAGAGAATTATTTGGGAGGCAAAAAGTAGAAATTCTTAGATAATGTCCATAAAAAAAACTACAAAGTGGTCGTTCCCAGGGAAATAGCAGTATGAGTTTATTGCAAAAAAAATAATTCAAAGTTGTGAGACATTTCAAAGACTAATAAATCAATTATCATGTGATCTTATTATGGGGGGGGGAAAGTCGATTTATACTGTTGAGCAGGAGAGGAGAGGGAGAGAAGAGAGAATGAAAGAGAAAGAAGAGAGAGAATGACAACATGGAAAGAAAAGATGACAAAACGAAGTGCATAAAGGATCATTTAGCTACGATCTAAATATTCTTACCTTGTAGAGGCCTGTATAAATATCCACACTCAGGGAACTGCCACCAGAATGATAGTGATAACAGATTTCTTTTATGATTTATTTTTGCCAGAGAACTTTATAAATATTGCCTTCCCCTTAAGACTTTTAAACTAAAGCAGGTACCTGAATCAATACATGGGATTTTGTATCTGCTTTGAAAATAAGGCCATCATGACGATAACAAATGGAATTTTTGTTCTGTATGTAAGGATTTTAGAAAGCTTTCCTTACTTTCAAGCATTTATTAAGTCAGCCAGGGAAGCAGAAATCTAACCAACAGTGTCAGTCACTTTAGAAGAAGAGGCGGGGGGGAGGGGGATTGAATATTACTTATCTATTTACTACATTTATTTGCCATCCATCTTGTTTTAGAGTTTACAGCACAAAAACATAAAAACCATCAAAAATAAATATTTCTAACCCAAAAGAATGACAATGCAATCAAAATGAAATCATTATCATAAGATGGAGAAGACAGAGCCAAATAGGAGGGGGAGGTGGAATTAGCTTGTAAATTCATTAACTTCCTCCAGTGTGATGCTTCTTCATTGGGGACCCAAGCAATCTTTTTATTTTATTTTTTATTTATTTTATTTGGTTTGTCAATTGCTTACAAGATAATAGGTATAAGTAAAAACATAGTTATGAATACATGGATACATATAAGAAAAATAAAAGAAACAATAGGACAGGGATGGTAGGCACATTGGTGCACTTATGCACGCCCCCTACAGTCCTCTTAGGAAAGGGGTGAGGTCAATAGTAGAAAGTCTTAAAGTTAAAGTTTTTTGGGTTTGGGAAGAAACCACAGAGTCAGGTAGAGTATTCCAGACATTGACCACTCTGTTGCTGAAGTCATATTTCCTACAATCAAGTTTGGTGAGATTAACCTTGAGTTTGTACCTATTGTTTGCTCTTGTATTGTTGTGATTGAAGCTGAAGTATTCATTGACAGGTAGGACATTGAAATGTATGGTTTTATATACTATACTTAGATTGGACTGAAGGCAGCGTAGTTCTAGGTTTTCCAGGTCTAGAATTTCAAGTCCGGTAACAAGGTATTCTGCAACGAGTAGAGGAGTAGAGAACTCTTCTTGTGAAATATTTCTGGACTTTCTCAACTATGTTAATATCAGATATGTAATGTGGGTTCCAGATTGATGAGCTGTATTCGAGTATTGATCTTGAAAATGTTTTGTATATTCTCGTTAGTCGCGTAATATTACCAGAGAAAAAGCTACGTAAGATCTTTTTGGGTATGTAGTTACAGTGGGCTCCAGCACTTAGATTTTTAGAGATGAGTACTCCAAGATCCTTGACAGAGTTATGGTCTTGACTATTCAGCCTGTATTTTATTTTCTGATTTTTTTTGCCAGTATGTAAGACAGAGCATTTATTTGTTGAGATTTGAAGTTACCATTTGTTTGACCATTCTGATACATAGTCAAGGTCTTTTTGAAGGGTAGTAGTATTGTCTGTGGTATTGAATAGCTTTACATCGTCAGTGAAGAGAATGCAGTTGCTCTTAATATGATCACAGAGGTCATTTTTGTAGAGTATAAAGAGAGTTGGTCCTAGAAAACTGCCTTGGGGAACACCACTGTTGACAGATATAGAATTTGATAGGACATTTCCAATTTTGACCATTTGTTGTCTGTTTGACAGGAATGCTTCTATCCAGCTATGGGGGTGTCCAGAGATACCATAAAGGCCCTGTCACACTGCCCAACGGATGCAAAACGTATGTAAAAAGGACACAACGGATGAGCAAAATGTTCCATCCATTGTTATCCGCTCTCAAAAGGGGCAAAAATTTGCATAACCGGAGTGGATAACACGGAAAGGAGCGGACACGGGGAGGACGCAGGGCGGATGGAAAGTGGATGCGGAATGGAACCCCAGCGTATGGAAATGGATGGGAGCGGATGGCACATCCGCTAGGCTTCCGGGGGACCTCAGCAAAGCAGACACGGAACGGATACAGCGGATGCAGAGCGGACGCCGAGCGGATGAAGCGGATGCACAGCGGATGCACAGTGGATGCACAGTGGAAGCCGAATGGATGCCGAGCGTTAATTGGCATGCAGGGGGGATGCATTGCATAAGCCATGCAGATATGAAGGGAAGCAGCTCGCACGTGGCCAGCATTTGGAGGAAAGACCTGCTTCTGGATACATCGAGTCCTTGCCTGCCCTGCCTGCATGCCTGCCTGCAAGCCTTGCTGCCAGCCTTCCTGCCAGCCTGCCTCCAAGCCTCCTGGCCAGCCTCCCTGCCAGCTTTGCTCTCTGCCTGCCTGCCAGCCTTGCTGCCAGCCTGCCTTCTAGCCTCCCTGTCAGCCAGTCTGCCTGCCAGCCTTGGTGCCTGCCTGCCTGCCTGCCTTCCTGCCAGGCTTCCTGCCAGCCTGCCTGCCAGCCTTGGTGCCTGCCTGCCAGCCTTGGTGCCAGCCTTGGTGCAAGCCTTCCTGCCAGCCTTGGTGCCTGCCAGCCTCCCTGCCAGCCAGTATGCCTGCCAACCTTGGTGCATGCCTGCCTGCCTGCCTTCCTGCCAGGCTTCCTGCCAGCCTTGGTGCCTGCCTGCCTGCCAGGCTTCCTGCCAGGCTTGGTGCCAGCCTTCCTGCCAGCCTTGGTGCCTGCCAGCCTCCCTGCCAGCCAGCAACCCCACAACCATGGGGAAGAAGTGAAAGCCTCAGCAACCTGCCGCCATCCCTGGCAAGAGGGACAGGGCCACCCTCCCGCCCCCTGTCCCTGACTCTGCTTCTGCTGGGGCTTCTCCTGCTCGGGCTCACTCTTCTGGTGCTGGAGCTTCTGCTGAAGCTGCTCCTGGCGGTGGTGCTTCTGCTGGTGCTTACTCTGCTGAAGCTGCTCCTGGCGGTGGTGCTTCTGCTGGTGCTTACTCTGCTGAAGCTGCTCCTGGTCCTGCTGGTCCTGCTGGTGCTGGTGCTGCTGGTGCTGCTGGTGCTGCTGGTGCTGCTGGTGCTGCTGCTGGTGCTGCTGCTGCTGCTGATGATGATGATCCTGCTGCTGATGCTGGTGATGATGATGATGATGATGATTATGATCCTGCTGCTGCTGCTGCTGCTGATGATGATCCTGCTGGTGTTGCTGCTGCTGGTGGTGTGGAGGAGCAGCCCCTACTACCTGGGAGCCCCTCTGATGATGGCCCATCTGGTCCTGCCAAAGGGAGGAAGAGGCATATGCGGGGACGGGAGAGGAGGCAATACTATATTGAGGAGGAACACGAGGATGAGGTACTGGAGTGGCTGAGAGAGAATGACTATCTGTGGCGGAAGGGACACCGGCTGTACAGGGACGCCAAAAGGAAGCAGGCTGCTTGGAGAGAGAGGGCGGAGAGTATGGGTTACACTTCGGAGGTGCTTCTCGGCTGGTGGAAGCACATGCACACCTGGTACGGGAATCTGCACCTGAAGAAATCTGGCCAGGCCACAGTTAAGCTGACGGACAGAGAGACCTACGTCATGGCCAGGTGCAGCTTCCTGGAGGGTGAGATCCGCCACCGAGGAGCACCAGCAGCCCCTCTCACTACCCTCTCTCTCCGGCAGCCTGCTGAGACCCAGTCCTCTTCCGGCCGAGAGTCAGTCCCTGTCTCCAGGCAGGTTCTGTGGAGCGTGCCACGGTGGAGAACCTGCGGACAGGTGTTGTAACCATGGTGGAGCACGTGGAGGACTCCCTGATGCGGTGGGAGAAAGGAGACGTCGCATCCACCACAGCTGTAGCCGCATCCACCCTCCCCAGCTCCACCTCCACAGAAAGGCAGAGAGCCAGACAGCAGGAAGGGCAGAGCCACACTGTCCTGCTGGAGATCAGGGACACCATCCGCACCAGTATAGATCTCCTCTCTCAGCTGGTCCACACTGACTCCTCATCCTCCAACCGCAAGCCCTTCCTCACCTATGTCAACCAGACCCTCAAGAACATGGAGGAACCCCAGTACCAGGTGGTGAAGGACCGGATCACGGAGCTGCTTCACAACCCTCCAGACCCAGAGAAACCTGCACCCACCCAGTCCAGGTCTGCTCCTCCACCCCAGGTGATGTCCCTCCCATTCCAAGGCTTCCCACAGGCCCTCACCTACCAGGGCTACGGCTACTAGGAGGTCCAGCAGCACAGGCAGCAGCCCTTCCCAGTCCAGGCACAGAGTCATCGGGTGACACCGTTGCCACCGGTTCCACTGATGCCACCAATGCCACCCACGACAATGATGCCACCGATGACAGTGATGCCACCCACGCCAGTCCTCACCCAGCTGCAGACCAGACAGCCCCACTACACTACTCCTTCCTCCACCCCACAGCCAAGCCCGGCCTCAGTACATCTGTCATCAGTACTGGGGCTGACACCCCATGGCATGGAGGAAGGACCTCTCAGCATCACAGGTCTTAGCCAGCTGTCCGAGAGCTTTCTCAACACACCGTCACCTGTTGTCCTCTTGGGGCCAGGCACCCCATTGGTGCTTCAGACCAGCACTGCAGCAGCAACCACCTCCACAGCACCTGGACCCTTTACCCCTGAGACTGGGCACACCTCCAAGTGACCGTGAAGACTGCCAGAGACTGGGTGTGGACTTTATTTGGACACTTGACTTGGGTCATTTTTCTTTTACAGCTAGTTGTTCAATAAAGTTTATCTTTGATTCAAACACTTGCTTCATTTCTTTTTTTTAATAAAGTCTTGGTGAAAACTTTTAGAATTAGTTTAAGCCTTTGCATGCTTGTGGGATGGGTTAAGATAGCAGTGGGGTGGGCAGGGATACCTGTGGGATGGGTAATAGCTCTGGGATGGGCAGGGATACCTTTGGGATGGGTAATAGCTGTGGGGATAAATAAACCTCCAGTGTAAGCATAGTGGGACAGTATGGTCCACCCTCCCAGGTGCCACACCTATGGCCCTTTATTATCAATAACAATGTAATAATCATCCACACATGTCAACACAAACACAACTCTTTAAATGCCCTGTTCATTGTAGGCCCACCCAACATACATGGCCCAATCTCATCAGTGTGATGAGACAGGCTGAAAGAAGCACCCATTAATCATCTATCATCCTGTCTTGCCACTCCACTGCTCCAGCTGGGGAGTTCCACCAGTGTCTCAGGAGGTTGCACTGCTTCTTCCCTTCACGTGAGGCTCTGTTGGGGCCTTGCACATCCTGAGTGTCTATCAGGTTTCACCTTTGCCTCCATTCCCCAGGCTCCATGTCCCCATTGCCTTGTTGGAGGTCCACGAGCCTGTTCTGCAAGACTGGGTAGTGAGTGTGCATGAGATTGTGCAGAATGCAGCAAGCTTCCACGATCCTCCTCACGGTCTCTGGGAAATGCTGCATGGTGGTGAGAAGTACCTGGAACCTGTTGGCCAGGATGCCAAAGGCGTTCTCCACCACCCGCCTTGCCATGGACAGCCTGTAGTTGAAGATCCTCTCTTTACGGGTGAGGAGTCTGGAAGTGTAGGGCTTCATGAGGTATGTTGTGAGGGAGAAGGCGTCATCCCCCACGATGAAGTAGGGCACATCTTCCGTGTCGTTGGGCAGGGGGTCTGGATCTTGAAAGCCCATGATGAGGTTGCCTTCCAGTCCCTCCTTGATGTGACTGGCGTTGTATACCTGGGCATCTGAACATGAGCCATTGCCTGAAGCATCGATGTACATGAACTTGTAGTCAGCATCAATCATGACAAAGAGGACGATGCTGAAGAAGCCCTTGTAGTTGAAATAAGTGGACCCCTACTTGGGTGGTGCTTTGCAGGCCACGTGCTTGCCGTCTATGGTTCCAACGGTGTGGGGGAAGTTCCACCTCTGATACCACTGCTCTGCAACTTTCTTCCATCCTTCTTCAGTTGAGGGGCACTGGAGGAGCTCCTCCTTGTATTCTTCGATGATGGCCTGCACCACTTCTCTGACCACAATGCTGATGGTGTTGTGTGGCACCCTCCAGCTGTACTGCATGCTTTTGTAGGTGGTCCCTGAGGCCAGGTGGCGCAGAGTGAGTGCCACCTTGAGCCCAGGTTCCAGGCTGGGCCGGAAGTTGGTGTTTGCCTTGGTCAACCTGGGTGTCAACCGCTGCACAACTTCGTCAAACATGGCTGGAGGCATCCTCATGAAGCTCTGGAATGCATGAGTGTCTTCGTTCCTGAGCTCCACCATCAGCTTGTTGTACAGTCCGTCCTCCGCTCTACTGGCAATCCATCCTCGGACCCAGACGCTTCTTGGCCGCCTCTTTTATCTTCCCGTATTAGAGTTCACAGAGCCTGTAGATAGCTTTGCACTGTTGCAGAAGGATGGTGACTGCCAAAAGGACTGTGTTCTGATCCACGGTGGACATGACTGGATGCTGTGGAAGAGCAAGAGTCAGATGAAGGCTGCAGAGGTCTGCACAGCTGGGCTGCTGTTCTGAAAGTGAGATGCAGGTGAGTTGCTCCCCCTTTTTATAGGCAGTATAGGTGTCCCTTTACATCCTCTAGGCATCCTCTAGGCATCCTCTAGACATCCTTAATATCCGAGATATGTCCCCTCTGAGAACGTTTTTTCTGTTTTAAATGCTTTGTTTCCATGCTTCATCCACTTGGCATCCGTTATGCATCTGTTCCGCGTCCATTCTGCTTCCTCCCTGCGTCCGAGTGGATGTGAGTTGCACGGATGCATCACGGATGCATCACGGATGCCTAGCGGATGCGTGGCAGATGCAGAACAGACGAATTGGATACATTTTCCACGCAAAAGTTTTGAGCAGCTCAAAACTTTCTGATCGGATGAAACGTCCATAAACGGATGCTGGACGGATAGAGAGGAAGCAAAACGGAGGCAGTGAGTACAGAACGGATACATCGTGTTAACAAATGGATGGCAAGCTTTTTTGTCCGTTTTACATCCTCTTTGCATCCCTTGGTGCAGTGTGACAGGGGCTTAAGATTTTAGTTTTAGGAGTAGTTTGTCATGTATCACTGAATCAAAGGCTTTACAGAAGTCTATATAGATTGCATGTATTGCTTTGCCCTGATCAAGTTGTGTAGTCCATATGTTTTTGCAGTGTAAGAGTTGCAGATTGCAGGATAGCTTTTTCCTGAAACCAAATTGTTTTTTAGAGAGTAGATTGTTTGTCTCTAAGTGGAGGATAATGGATTGGTTAATAATTGATTCCATGACTTCACAGGTGATGCAGCATAAATAGATTGGTCTATAATTATCAAGTAGGCTGGGGTCTCCCTTTTTGAAGTTGGGGATGACTGTGGCTTGTGACCACAGTTTTGGCAAGGAGCTGGTCCTGAAAGATTTTTCAAAGATTATGCTTAGAGGTTTGGCAATGGCAGTGGGGAGCTTTTTCAAGAAGTAGGCACATATTCCGTCTGGTCCAATAGATGGAGAGGATTTTAGATTGCTTAGTTCTTTTCAACATTGTCTTCTGTAAAATCAATATGTATCAGATCATGGTAGTTGTCTGTGGTTTGACTAGGAAATACTGGCATGATCCATTGCTGTTTACAAATACTGAGCCAAAGAATGTGTTAAAGAGGTTGGCTTTAATAGTGTCATCATTGCAATATTTACCATTAGGTCATTTCAGGGATGGGATGGACCTTGAGTCTTTTAGTCTGTTGTGTACAAAATTGTAGAAAGCATAGGTGGAATTGGTGTGTAGAAGGTTTTCCTCTTGCTTAATGTGATAATTGGTGCATTCAGTCTTTATCTGGTTGCATAAGTTTTTGTATCAGCTTTTGAAGTTGGCAACGTGACCAGATTTGTTTTTCCAACAAAGTGATCTCTTTTTGCATTGAAGCTTCCTTATTGTTATGGGTAGTCTGTTTTTCCTGGTTTGGAGAGTTGTTTTTGGTACATATAGTTTGATGACTCTTTTGACTTCAAGTAAAAGTATGTTGTCATGGTCTTCTACAGTATTGCATCTAGTGAATAGAAATTGCCAGTCAAAGGATGAGAGATCATTGTCTGTAAGATCATAGTTGCCTTTTTTGAATTTATAATTGAGATTCACATCGTTGTGTTGATTTTTATGTGGTTGTATGTTGAGACAAAAGTTAATCATGCTGTGGTCACTGTTGGAAAAAGGTTCTTTAATTTGTATTCCGTAAATTGAATTCAAACTATTGTAGAAGATGATATCGAGGCAGTTGTTAAGCCTAGTATTGTTGGTTACTAGTTGCTCCAGTCCCAGATTTGTTATAGCATTGTAGAAGGTTGCATGTTTTGGTTCAGTTTTACATTCGTTTAAGGTCCAGTTCGTGTGAGGTAGATTGAAGTCACCAAGAAAGATAAAAGTGTGTGGACAGGATGTTGCCCACATTAGTAGTGAATTTAGTTTGTTTATATGTTCGATGTCATAATCAGGGGCTCTGTAACATAGTGAGAATCGAAATGTGATATTTAAGGACAGTGCACAGGCGATGGTCTCAGGAAGAGCAAGCTCCTGGGTAACTTGGATGTTTTTTAGATGTAAGGACTTTTTATAGAAGATAGCAACATCACCTCCTCTACAGATTTCATGATCTGATCGGTAAATATGATAGTCTTTTACTGTGTTAATGGAGTCAGAGAGAGATGCATTGAGCCATGTTTCACAGACAAATATGATGTCGAATTTAGCCATATTTAGTATGAGGAGAAATTCAGGTATTTTATTTACAAGGCTTCTTGCATTGAGTAGCTTGCATTTAAGGCCAGCTGTAGTTGAAATTGAGATAGTTAGGGGCATGTGTGCCTAGTTTTGAGTGATGGTGGGTTGGATGTGGAGTTGTGGGCTGTGTGATTTCTTTTGATACAATCAGCATGGTAGTCAATGTAGAGATCCTTCTCTACATTGTCTAGAGGTCTTTTGAGTTCATTGCAGAGTTCACGGGAGCAGATTCTTTGCAGTATGAGTAAGTCTGGTCTTTAGCAAAGTTTTGTGATTGGGATTGGTTTTTGCAATGGCATTTATTGTATGAATGAATATGTGTTTGCTGGACTCATTTTTGCAAACAACTCTACAAAATTTTGGGGCCACCGAGCCATCATTGTATTTGGACTCAGGGCCATCTCTGGTTATTTCAATGATATCTTCAGGAGAGATGTTGAGTTGCTTATGATATTACAAACTTTGGTGATGTCATCTGATTTGTTGGTGTCTTCAACACCAAATAAGATGGCATTTGGACATTTCTGATCAAATTCAATTGTGTCTCTGATGAGTAAGGAGATATCATTTGTGGAATTATTTGATGGGATAGTAATTATTTGTGGTTGTGGTTTGGTGGTTATTTTTGGTTGTAGTTGTGATTTTTTTTCAAATTTTATTAATTTTCAATAAACAAACATACACAAACAAAACACAAAACATAAAACTTCTTTTTGGAAAGTGGTTTAGTCCTGGGTTACATCTTTTTATACAGACATAAATTCAAAATTCATGCTTACTTTTTATCCCATTTCATATCTTATTTACCATTCTACATTTTCTATATAGCTTCTCCCCTCTTTTCACTCTCTTTATTCTATTTTATATATTTCATCTCAGTTTAAATCATTATGCATATTGCTTTTGTCTGTTCTATTTCAGTTTTCTATTATCTTTTCTCATTAACACAAAATTTTTCCTGTAATCACTGATTGAAGTATGACGCCTTTAAATCTTTCCCCTAAATTTAACACTTAAAATAATGTATACTTTTCATTCTGATTCTGCTTAGTACATTCTAAAGCTACTTACTATATTATAAAAAAAAGAATAATAAGTTTTTAATATAATTAAAACAATAATCCATAGCAAATTAAACTCTATTATTAAATCCAGTTTTCTAACATTATTTCAAATATAAATACAACAATACAATCTTGTGTACTTTTCTTTTTTAATCATATTTTTACCCACTATCTCTGAATAGATCTTGTTTCTTTACATCTTGTTTTAAACCTTTGTAACTTCTCTTCCCTTTTCCCTTCCTTTCTTCTCCAATCCTGTCTTTTTATCCCCTTGTCTCTTAATCTCCACCTTCTTAATCTCCTTCTTCTGTATTTCTCTTTTCTGTTGCTTTCTGAACATTGTATCGATTTTTCACCTTATTTTTCCCTTTTTTGGTTGTTTTTTTAAGCCTTAATTTTTCCATTCTCTTTCCCCTCTTTCCCTTGATTTTGAGCTGATAGGTAGTTGCTTATCAGTGCTGTATTTTTTTTTTCAAGAGAAATTAGGCTTTCTTGTATAATTGTTTCAAAACGTGTTGCTAAGTGTTTTTCTGTTGAGTGCACGAGTGAATCTATGCTATCAATTCTGTCAGGCGGGGTACTTGGTTTTTTTTTTTTTTTCCTAAAAATCAATCAATTAACTTATTACTAAGAATCATTCAATCAATCAATAGACTAGATAATCAGTGACACAGTATTAAATATTTATCAGTTCAATGAATCAGTAAATTAGTGGTCATTTAACAATTTATTGTACTATTATATGATAAATCAATTATGACAAACAAAACATTATCTATTAATATTTGGTCTTGAGGTACTGAAATAGTGGAGATAGTAAAGTAGTGGCGGTTTGTTGTGTAAAGTTCCTTTTTTTTTCCTTAAAGCCATATTTTTTTGGTTTTTGTTTTGTTTTGTTTTTGTTTTAAACAGGAAGTGTTGCTGTTTGATAGATTTGAATGGAGAAGATTTGAATGAGCTCACCAATCATCTAAATCAATAGATAAAATAAACAATTAGCTCTGTGTGTGTGTGTGTGCGCGTGCGCACGCACATGTATAAGATAACCATCTCCCCAATGAGATTGGCTAAAATGTACCCTAACATGAATCTGACATGCTGGAAATGTAAACGGAGTAAAGGTACCTTCTATCATATGTTGTGGTCATGCCCAGAAGCCCAAAAATTTGGATCAAAATATGGAGTTGGACACAACAGATAGTGGAAGAGTGAATAGAATTGAAACTGGAATTGTTTCTGTTGGGAATAACTGAGGGGAACTTTAGGAAGAAGATTAAATATATCTTACTACATATACTGACAGCAACAAGAATAGTATACACGCAATGTTGGACTTTGTATAATAATGATGACAGTACTGTTAAAGTCAAGATTTATATGTAAAAGGTGGAAAAGAACAATAAAAAATTATTACAAAAACAAAAAAAAAGATTTTGTTTGTTTAGATGTGTACAACTTTTCTATGTAGATGAAATCACCATACGATACTCCAGTTAATGGCAAACGACATCAAGAAATCATCAGATGCTTTAGAATCAGCCATGACTTATCCTATTGCAGCAGGTGGAACAAATTTGACAAGACCACCATTTTTCCATTCCAAGATTCTCTAGTATTTTCTTGCTGTCATAAGTTATAAGTTAACTAAACATGTTGGGCTATTAGTCTGTGACTCTAAGATTGACCTTGACATACTTGGCCCTCCAAGGAATGCTGGAGCAGATTGTTAATGTGTCACAACTAATCAGAAATCAACACGTTGCCTAATCCATATGACTGATATGTTTAATTTGTGCTACATGAAGAATCAATCTTGTTTCTGCAAAGTGTACACTATAATACTCTTAGAAAACAATGTGGTTGGCATTATTTTGAAAGCACCTTTTTCTATTCGTTTTCTTTAATATAATGATACTTTTAAGAATTTCTTCTTATAACACAACTTTGACTTATATTAGTTATGACCATTCATTAATTTCAGTGGGTGTTCTCTAACGTCAGCACATAATAGTACTAACTGTGAGAGGGATCTTGGAGTCCCAGTGGACAATCACTTAAAATATGAGCCAGCAGTGTAGCAGCTGCCAAAAAACCCAATACATTTCTAGGCTACATTAACAGAGGGATAGAATCAAGATCTCGTGAAGGGTTAATGCCACTTTATAATGCCTTGATAAGAACACACTTAGAATACTGCATCCAGTTTTGGTCACCACATTATAAAAAAGATGTCAAAACTTTGGAAAGAATGCAAAGAAGAGCGACAAAGATGATTAGGTGATGATTAAATATGTTTTGCACTTCTGGCTGGATGCTAACTGCATTTCGTTGCCTGTATCCATGGCAATGACAATAAAGTTGAATCTAATCTAATCTAATCTAATCTAATCTAATCTAATCTAATCTAATCTAATCTAATCTAGGGGACTGGAGGCTAAAATGTATGAAGCAGAAGTGGTATTCAGCAGGTTCTGACCAGTTCTGCAGAACTGGTAGTGGAAATTTTGAGTAGTTCAGGGAACCGGCATATACCACCTCTGACTGGAGATTTTATAGTATCCTTCCCCTGCCATGTCCACCAAGCCACACCTACAGAACTGGTAGTATTTTTTTTTTAATCCCACCACTGATATGAAGGATGTTTGTAGGAATTCTAGTTTAATGAAAAGAAGGACCACAGGTGACATGGTAGCAGTCTTCCAATATCTAAATGGCTGCCATAAAGAAAAATAGGTCAACATTTTCTCCAAAGCACCTGAAGGCAGGTTGAGACTAATCAAGGAGAGAACCAACTTAAAACTAAGGAGATATTTACTGAGAGAACAATTAATTTGTGGAATGACTTGCTTCGAGAAGTTGTGAGTGTTGCATTACTGAAGGTTTCTAAGAAGAGCCTGGACAACCATTTGTATGAAATAGTATAGAGTTTTGTGCCTGAGTAGGGAATTGGCTGGAAGACCTCCAAGATTCCTTCCTACTCTGTTATTCTGTTGTTCTGTTAATATAAATTCTTATATTGTCATTTAATAGCACACATTATATACTATGCACTAAATTAGGACTTGAAAGTTTAGCTTATTGTTTCCAATAATCCTTTTCAAATAAAATTTCCTGTTTGTCTGTTCTCCCCCAGATACTCTCTCTAGAGCATATAGTATATGTCAACTAGATTCCAGTTTTTGGTTAACCATGCATCTGGGTGATACTGCTGAATTATTATTCTGCAGCAACTCTAATTTGATTGCTATCTATCTCAGCATGTTGCCTAGAAAGTTGTAAACTATTGAAAGTACAATGTCTTACTCACATCCCAGTAGAATCGTACATAGAGTACGTTGTACTGCAAAAGTCAGCATCTCATTTAAAATTTTTAGTTATTTTTAATAAGCACATTTTCAACATGACTAGAGAATAGCAGGAGACCAATATTTTGTTTTAAAAATACGCTATTGTAGAAGTCAAAATTAAGTACTTATGCCTCTCTGTCTTTGTCTAAGGAGGCATAGTGATGTTCTTTCACAATGTATTTGATGCAATTAATCTACTATATTTTCATCATGTTCACTGTCTTATTATTTATGTTACAGTGGTAATTATCATAAAACCAATATAGTTTTCATCTTCAGCACTGCGTGACCAATTAATATGGAGAGAACAGCAGCATTAAGATAAAAGTGAAAACAATCCCCACATTAGTACTAAATGTATCATTACATTGAAATAGCACAATGTGAGAATGAACTATGTCATTGTTTCTCAATCTTGGTCACTTTAAGATGGGTGGACTTCAACTCCCAGAATGCCCCAAACAGCTATGCTGCCTGGGGCATTCTGGGAGTTGAAGTCCACCTATAGATGCACCGAAGTGTCATGAAAAGTAGATGACTTAATCCAAAATAAGTTTGTTCTCTGAGATGCCATATGACCCTTGTCTGTGGAGATTCTAAGTCATCCAGGTCATGGTTGTCCCAAAGGTGCTTTTTCAAGAGGCAATTGGACTTTCTGGTTTTTCTTTTGAAGATGTTTTACCCAGTGGTGGTATTCAATTTTTTTTTACTCCCGGTTCTGTGGGCGTAGCTTGATGGGCGTGGAAGGATACTGAAAAATCTCCAGTCAGAGGTGGTATTTGCCAGTTCTCTGAACTACTAAAAAATTCTGCTACTGGTTCTCCAGAACTGGTCAGAACCTCCTCAATGCCACCTCTGTTTTCAGTTCTCATCCACGAAGCTTCTTTAGCTCTGATTGGATGGTGGGGAATAGAAGGATTTATACTACTTGCAGACAGCTGGTCATTTTCATTCTTTTAGTGGGTAATTAAGGTCACCTGGAGACTTATCTGTGTCATCAGGGTCACCTGAGTGGTACAAATAGGTGTGGAGCCTTTTTGAAACTGTGGAAAGGACTGTGTTGTAGACTGGAGATAGATGATGTCATGTCTATCCCCTTCTGTTGAGAGAGGGCTGTTCAATTTTGACATAATGGCCTCTTTGATGACACTGATAAACTCCAGGTGGCTTTCATGACTCTCTAAAATAATGCAAATGACCAGCTGTCTACAAGACAGATAAATCCTTCCATTCAGTCCGAGCTGAAGAAGCTTCTTTGGTTGAGAAGCAAAACATTTTCAAAGAAAAAGCAGAAAGTCCAAGTTGCCTCTTGGAAAAGCACCTTTGTGACATATGGACCTTGATTATTGTTGGTAGCTCTGATTTCTGAACTGTCTTGATGCATGTTCAGTTTCTGTTGGAAGATTTTTTAAAAATTATTTATACTGAAAGGTGATCTTATTTTTCACGAACAGCTATTCGGTCACTTTAACTCTCCTAACAAATATGCTTTTCTTCTATCTCCAGTTGACACATTTCTTAAATTGTTCAGTTATCAAATTATTTTTTCATTCTATTTCTTGTGATACTGGCACAGAAAGAAACTGTGTTAATTTTTTTTTCAATTTGGACTGGCTTAAAAGCAACAAGAAAAAACCAATAATGTTTTTGTTTAGATTTTGAAATACAGTTGAGGTGGCATGTAAAAGTCCAGAAGATTGTCAGAAATGTTCATGGATTGTACCTTGATTTATTTTTCAAGGGTTGTAAAGATTCCATTGTAAATCATATGCTTTGTACACGTAGGAATTTCAAAGATAACTGAATAAATGAAGTATGGAACAGTATCAACAGTTTCTAGGGTTCCTGATAGTGCTGTCATGCTTCCAAATAGACAGTGAACCAAATGATGAATACTGACCATAAAATAAATCTTTATTCAAATTCTTTTCATGCCCAGTTCCTGTAGATTTTAATGACAAGCAGTGTTGGCACTTTAGTTTCTAAAGAATATCTGGAATTAAGAGGAAAAAAAAGATACAAATCATCTTCTTTTAATGAGCCCATAATCCCTTGCAGGGTGGAGTCAACTGGTTGGAGCTGAGTGTTTACTGGCTGGATGCCCTTCCTGTCATCAATGTGGAGGTATATTCAGCAGATATATAGTCATTGTGCCCAGAGACAGAAATATCTGCCTCTACCTGGGATCAAACTCACACCCTCCTGATTGTGAGGTGAGAGCTCCACCTCTAGGCTACCACACCACCCAAGAAGAAAATGTAGAAATGATGATTACAAAACCTTTAAACAAGAAGCTGTACAGCTTATGCTTGACTTACAACCATTCATTTAGTGACTGTCTGAATTTACTGACAAAAAGGGATTTGTGACCATTTTTCACACTTACGATTGTTGCCCCATTCCCCATTGTCATGAAATCAAAGTTTGGATGCTTGGCAACTGGTTTTATATTAATGTCATTTGTGATGTCCCATCATGTGATCACCTTTTGTGACTTTCTGACAAAGTCAATAGAGAAGAATAAGTTAACAACTGTGTTACTAACATAAGAACTGTGGTGTTTCACTTAACAATTGTGACAGGAATGATTGAAAAATTGGGCAAAACTCACTTAACAATTGTGTCAGCCTTCAAGATCTTCTACTATCGCTTTGCATCTTTCGGCTCCCATAAGTAACGGGGGGAAGGGGAGGTAGGGATAAGTCTGGGAAGTGAGCTGGAGGTGTTACATTCTTCTTTTGTGTAAATGGGGGGGGGGAAGCATACAATAGAGTTAGGTTTCTATTTCTCGCTTAGCTTTCTTTTCTCTGCGCAACTGCAACCCGTTATCAAAGTATGCCAAGGTCAACGGACAGAGGCCTCATCATCACCTGAAGATGCCCACATGATCATATTCACAACTTCTAATTGGAAGTTTCATCTGAACTATTGGGGGTGGGAACACTTCCATCACTTTGTATATGTGAATTGCGCGCCTAATTCCTCAGATTCAGAATTCTTTGGTTGCTACCACTTCACTTTCAGTAAAAGATATCTTTTCTCTAAACTAAAGAGTCTAAGTATTTCTTTCCTGGATTTTGAATGGAGCTCTGCCTGACATTATTCTGAATCTCCTCTACCAGCCCACCCAGAGAGAATACCCAATTTTCTTCCGAGGGGGCCTGGACATCATGTCATCTTCAACTAGTGATCAGGAGGACCTGGGAGCCATTGGAGGGCAAGATTCTCTGCTGGTACAGGAAGCCCAATCGCTAGCAGAGCTCAGTCTGGAAGAGGATCCAGCTGTGAAGCCCAGATGGTCAGTGGGGGTTGATTGGAAAGATCCGGAGAAGGACCCCCCCCCCCCACGAGTCACAACTACCCACTGGCGTGGAAAAGAGGAGCCATGGCAAGAGAAGGAAAAGAGAGAACTCTCACTGAATCAAGCCAGGAAACTCCTCGATGAAGCCTTTGAACAACTCCAAGCTGCACAAAGGTATGAAGGGGGAGGGGAAGTACCCTCAGCCAGAAGAAGCAGAGCAGCTCCCTCTCCCATAAATCAACCTGATCCAGCAGCAGCCCCGGGGCCCACAGCGGGAGGTGTGATTCCTAGAAGGTGTAGAGCTCCTAGGCTGCCTCTGTTAGAAGTAAGATACGGGGGAGATCCCAAAGCCTTAGGATTTTTCCTAGCCCAAGTTTGGAACTATATGGAAGAATACGGGGAAGATTTTCCCTCAGAGGCAGCCAAAGTGAGATGTGTTACAAGGGCTCTGGAGGGAATAGCTGCAGAGTGGATGGTGACCTTGCATAATGATAATGCTCCCCAGTTGCTGAACTATAACCTGTTCATGACTGCACTGCGGACTAGGTTTGAGGACCCACTGGCAGAGCACAAGGCCCGGATTAAGATGAAGACCATAAATCAGGGGCAGAGGTCTGTGGCTGACTACACCCAAGAATTTAGACAGATAACTGGTCATATCCAAGGCTGGCCCCAGGAAGCCCTGATAGAAGTGTTTAAAGATGGTTTAAATGAAGATGTGTACCAGAGATGCATTGCTAGAAGAGACCCCAATGACTTGCAGATGTGGTACTTGCTGGCAGAAGAAGTGGAGATTGATTTAACCCGAAGCAAATGGCGGGGAGATTCTGGGTGGAGCAAGCTTTCCCCCCCACGTCCTCAAGAGGTTCCCAAACCTCAGAGGGGAGGAGTGGTGGCAAGTCCCAACCCCTCGGCCTGCTTCCTTTCCTGCGGAAAGGAAGGTCACCGGGCTGTGAACTTCAGAGTCAAGCTGGGACCAAAGGGAGTGCCAAAAGAAGGGAAGAAACCTGAAAAGTCCCCAGCAAAGCCTCGCGAAGCAGCACTAAAGTCGAAAGAGATGGCAGAGGTCGCCCGTCCCACAGGAGAGGAATCAGAAACCCCAGTGACCCCTGAGGAGGATGATTTCGACTCGGAAGACGACTTCCTGGTAAGTCCAAGCGTGGGCCCTATGACCATTCCGGTGAAATTGAGGGTACCCAATTCAGGGGTCGAAGGGGAAATGCTAGCCCTTTTAGATTCTGGGTGCACAAGGTGTATAATCAACATGGAAGTAGTGAAGAAAATGGGCCTAAAACTAAAACCTTTGAAGATGCCCATTTCTTTTTGCCAACTAGATGGATCAGTGGCTGGAGGATGTCCTGCACGTTTTGTCACGGAACCTATAGAAATGATCATGGGAGACCATGATGAGACCCTGCATTTTATTGTGGTCCCTGGGATGGAGCAACCATTAATACTGGGATTGCCCTGGCTCCGGAAATGGAACCCCCAGGTTAACTGGAGAAAGGGGTTGTTGCGCATACGCACCAAGCAGCGACTAGGAAAAGAGGGCAGATCCCAGCCGAAGCCTGAGGACCTAATTGAAATAGCTTCCACAGGTACTGAGCCCGTGAAAGGGGAGGAGAAAATTCCCAAAGAGTATTGGGATTTAAAAGAAGTGTTCAGTGAGAAGGCCTCGGATGAGCTTCCACCTCATCGGCCAACAGACTGTGCTATTGAGATTTTGCCTGGGGTGAAGCTCCCGAAACCAAAGTTGTACTCAATGACCCCACGGGAATTGGAAGAGCTAAGATTGTTTATAGATAAAAATCTGGAACATGGTTTCATTCAACCTGCTAGACCCCGGGTAGCGGCCCCAGTATTGTTCCGTGAAAAGAAAGATGGTTCCAAACACTTGGTGGTGGATTACAGAAATTTGAATGCTATTTCTGTGGAAAACGTGTATCCCCTTCCTTTGATGAAGGACATGTTGGCCCATTTAGCGAAGGGGAAGATTTTCACGAAGTTGGATTTGAGAGAAGCATACTACCGAATTCGAATTAAGGAAGGGGATGAGTGGAAGACCACTTTTAACTGCCCGATAGGTTGCTTCCAATTCAACGTTCTTTCTTTTGGTTTACAAGGGGCCCCACCTGTATTCATGCAAATGATCAATCAAGTGTTACATGAACATTTATACAGGGGGGTTCTGGTTTATCTTGATGATATCCTTATCTACATGGAGACCCTGGATGAACATGTGAAGTTACTACAGAAACTGTGTGCCGCTAAGTTGCATGCTAAATTGTCAAAGTGTGAATTGCACCAAGACAAAATTGACTATTTGGGATATCGCATTTCATCTGAGGGCATAGAAATGGATCCAGAGAAGGTGCATGCCATTTTGGAATGGGCTCCACCACGCACCAGAAAACAACTTCAAAGCTTTTTGGCATTTGCAAATTTTTACCGGCAATTCATCCCGACATTTGCTAAGATAGCAATGCCCATCACAAATCTCTTAAAAACAAAAGGGGAGGTGAAGCCAAGGCCAGGAAAGCCGCTGGAGTGGTCCATGGAGTGCCAAGCAGCTTTTGAAAAGCTAAAACGACTGTTTGCTGCAGAACCAGTGCTGAAGCACCCAGATATGGAAACTCCTTTCGTGATTCAAGCCGATGCAAGTGATGTGGCTATTGGAGTGGTGTTACTTCAAATCAACGAGAAAGGGACCTTACAGCCTTGTGCGTATACCTCCCGTAAGCTGTCGGAAACAGAGAGAAGATGGGCCGTCTGGGAGAAAGAAGCTTTTGCAGTTCGTTGGGCCTTACTGACCTGGAGACATTTCCTGGAAGGAGCAAAACACCCATTTGAGGTATGGACTGATCATAAGAATTTGGAAGCTTTAAAAATGCCCGGAAGCTGTCCCCTAAACAAGTTCGCTGGGCCCAGTACTTCAAGTGGTTCAATTTCTCATTGAAGTACATTCCAGGAGGGAAGAACTTCATGGCTGATGCTCTCTCTAGACTACCCCAATATAATAGTATGCGCCAGGAGGTGATAAGCCCAATTGTCTCAACCAAACATCTAGCCGCCCCAGTGATCACCAGAGCCCAAAAGAAGAACCAAGAAGTGGATTTATTGAATGACCTAACCAAACAATTAAAAGAAGCTTTAATACTGGACGAATGGTTTCTGGCTCATTCAAGTGACTATACAGTTAGAGATGGTTTGGCTTGGGTGGGGATCAAGTTGTATGTGCCACAGGTGCTGAGGGGCCAAATACTACAACAGGCTCATGATTCTAAAGCAGCTGGCCACTTTGGATTTGTGAAGACCTTACATCTGGTTAAGCGGCAATTCTGGTGGCCTACTTTAAAGAAGGACATTGAAGCTTATGTAGCTAGCTGTCCAATCTGTGCTTCGGCAAAGAGACCTCCTGGTAAGCCAGTAGGATTGTTACAAAATGTAGCTAGACCAACGGCCCACTGGAAGGAAATCTCCATGGACTTTATAGTAGAATTACCTGAAAGCGGTGGAAACATGGTCATCTGGGTAGTAACCAATTCGTTTTCCAAACAAGTACATTGCATACCTTGTTCCAAGATTCCATCTGCTAAGATGCTGGCTAAATTGTTTATTTCACATATCTATAGGTTACATGGCATTCCGGAACGCATAATCTCTGAAGGGGTCCAGTTTACCTCAAAATTTTGGAAAGAGTTCCTGAAGTTGATAGGCTCCGCCCAGGGTTTAACCTCCGCCCACCCCCCCAAACCAATGGGCCTGTGAGAGGACTAACGCAGTGTTAGAACAGTATCTTAGATGTTACATAAATTATCAACAAGGTAACTGGTCCAACTTACTACCATTTGCCGAAGTGGCATATAACAACTCCGTACACAGTAGTACTGGATTTACTCCATTTAAAGTGGCTTCGGGACAAGATTTCATACCCATACCTGAACTCCCTTGTGAAAAGCCTAACATCCATTCATTGGATGAATGGATTACGGAACTCCAACTTCACTGGCCAGTGACACGCAAAGCACTAGATGAGGCCCATCAAGCTCATAAGAAGTTTGCAGACAAGAAAAGATCTCCACAGAAAGTATATAAAGCGGCCGACAAAGTTTTCCTGTCCACCAGATACCTGCAGACTACTCAAAAGTCAAAGAAGCTTGGTCCTAAGTATGTTGTTCCTTTCACGATTGAACGGATTATAAATCCTGCAACAGTCCAGCTGAACTTACCCAAAACTCTTCAACGAATTCATCCGATTTTCCATGTTAGTTTGCTAAAACCTGAATGTACTTCTGACTTAAGACCCATCCAGGCTAACCCTCCCATACCAATACTGATTGAAGGCGAACAACATTTTGAAGTTAAAGAAATTCTGGACTCTCGCAAATGGAGGGGTCGACTCCAGTATCTCGTAGCCTGGAAACATTTCCCTTCTTCACAAGCAAAATGGGTTAACGAAACCGACGTTAAAGCCCCTAAGTTGGTCAAGGCATTTCATTCCAAGTATCCTGATAAGCCTTAGGATTGTATTCTTTTATGATTGTTTAATGATTAATAATTGTCTTTATATTTTCTCCTCTCTCTCTTTTAGGACTGATGGTTTTTCTTTTTCTAGGAGGGCCGAATGTCAGCCTTCAAGATCTTCTACTTTCGCTTTGCATCTTTCGGCTGCCATAAGTAACGGGGGGAAGGGGAGGTAGGGATAAGTCTGGGAAGTGAGCTGGAGGTGTTACATTCTTCTGTTGTGTAAATGTGGGGGGAAGCATACAATAGAGTTAGGTTTCTATTTCTCGCTTAGCTTTCTTTTCTCTGCGCAACTGCAACCCGCTATCAAAGTCTGCCAAGGTCAACAGACAGAGGCCTCATCATCACCTGAAGATGCCCACATGATCATATTCACAACTTCTAATTGGAAGTTTCATCTGAACTATTGGGGGTGGGAACACTTCCATCACTTTGTATATGTGAATTGTGCGCCTAATTCCTCAGATTCAGAATTCTTTGGTTGCTACCACTTCACTTTCAGTAAAAGATATATTTTCTCTAAACTAAAGAGTTTAAGTATTTCTTTCCTGGATTTTGAATGGAGCTCTGCCTGACAAATTGTCTCACTTAGCAACATAAAATTTGGGCTCAATTGTGGTCACATGTCAAAGACTACCTGTATCATTTCAGAATCGATTTAATCACAGTTGCAAATTCTAGATGGAACATAATAGAGTTCAATCTATCTCAGTCCATGTCATGAGTAAAGGACTTTTTTGAAAGCATTTTTTTGAAAGCAAATTCCCTTAACACCACCTAGTTCTTCCATTTTTTTTAAAGTTTCCCCCAGTTTTGTGCTGGCCATGCCTAATAAGTTTTAGGAAGAAAATATTAATCCAACTCAATGTAAATAATGTCACATTGTTTTATATTATTGTGTTTCCCTGAAAATAAGACCCTGCCTTATTTTTTGCCCCCCAAAAGGCACCAGGTCTTGTTTTTTTTGGGGGGTGTCATTCACTGACCCACCTCACTTGCATGCATCACCCGTGGCCTCCTTTTCACTGTCAGGGGTCTTTAGGAACTTCTTCTGCAGCTGGCAAGGCCAGCAAGAGTTTCCTGAAGGCCTCTGAAGCCAATAACAGAGCTCTGGATTGATTTAAATTAACTGTTCTGATCAAGGGTTCTTGAGACATTAACAAACAAGCAGTTGGTCCCAAAAATGGCTGTGAATTATAGTCATTCACAGACCATAATGAGTCTCAAACAGTTTGCAAATACTCCCACAGAAGTCTGCCAACCTCCTTTGGGATACATCTGATAAGCATGCACCTTTATCTTTCTTGAATTGTTGCCAATGACTAAATTGCCAATTAGTTGTACAAGGCCAAATCAAGCACAAATTCAACATGGAGCTTCAGGTTTCAAACCAACCAGTACAAACAAAGTTGCTTCCTGCAAAGGTTCATGTCCTTTGTTCCTCCTTTATTCTTATGAGAGGGCCAATCACCTCCAAGCCTTACTCCCGAGTTGCCCCTTTTCTCTTAACTGTTGTTGCCTTCTTGCAGCTCTGTGCACACATGGGCTGGTAACAGTCTCCCCTTGTTTCTCTGCCTCACTGCTGTCAGATTCTGGAGGCTCCAGAATCAACAATAATTCCCAGGTGGCCCTTGCTCCATCTCTGTATTGGATGCAGAACCCTCATTTGAGTCCTCCCCAGACTCCCAGACTGGCCCTTGTTCCACCCCACTGTCCAACTCTGCTGCCATCTCCTCAGGTTGCCAGCAGACCACACACAAACATACACCACTTTTCCTGAAGCCTGCCTCCATTTTATTTCAACATCTTTCTCCCAGCTTGAACCAGGCCTGATTTTATTTCCAAAAACCTTTAAAGCTCTTTAACCCTGGCATTCAGCTGGGCTATCTGAGGAACTTGACCCTCCAGGATTATATCTGCTCGTCCAACCAAATGTGGCAGGTCCCAGGAGGTGGGTCTTCTCTAGCGTGGGTCCTGTCTTATGGAATTTTCTCCCCCATGGAAGCGATGTTAACTCCATTCCACTTAACTTTCTAAGGGTCCTTCAAAATTTGACTGTGCCTTCTGGCCTACGGGTGGTAGTGGGGGTGTCCAAGGATACTGGGAGATCTTGTGATGGCTTCCTTACTTTCTTACAGCTAACATCAACCTTCTGTTTATGTTCAGGAAAGTTGCAAATGAAAATGAATGTAGAATCTTAATGGATCTTTTTGTAAAGGGAATCAGTTTAAACAATATATTTTAGTCTCATAGGGAATGTAACATGTTTACTTTTTTTAAGAGAAATAAAGCCCATGTTTAATTAAAAGATTAATTTCTCAGTATTAAAGATATTCTTTCTATGCTTTTGCTTCAATACATGAATTATCCAAAACTATGTTTGGCATAATTATTCCTATACCTAGCTATTACCTGAAGAAATCTTTAAAAGCTGAATCATAGCCAAACTTTAAATCATCTTTTAATTTCCTATATGTATATCTTACAGTTGGATCATTTCTTAATGTTGCAAATGTCACTCTTAGAGCTATCATGTTGATTCAAATAAATAATTAATTGGATTAATGACTTATCTCCCTAAGTAAATTATTTTCAATTTAAAATCGTGTTATGTGAGTACTTTTTTTTCACTCCATTTGATTTTAACTGGTTTTTAAAAACCAATATGCATTGTTAAATGCATTTTACACCCTTTTCTGACCACAGCAGATAACATTATCATATTTATTATATACTCATGCACTCTCTGTTCCATTGTTTCAATACATCAATTGAAACTTGCCATCAAAGTCTTGGTCCTTCTGATTTCACTGTCTCAGCTTTTGGCCATTCAACTGCACCACCCATCAAGTTTCAACCAAACTTAGCACACAGACAACCTATAAAGCTAGCTATGACCTCTCACAGTAATAAATCAGAATACTCTTCCTGTGTCCCATGAAGTTCAAAGCCCAGAGAGGGTATAAAACCAAAGGACCCTCAGTATCTCTCCCCTTTTTTTGTCTAGGAACCCATCCTGTTCATCAATAAACTGTTAGATTGTGGGAAAAAGAGACTGGAGACCAGTGTGACTTTCAGCTCTTTATTCAGTTCCTGGAATCAGTCTGATTGTGGAGCTGCCGCAGCCTTTTTTATAGCGGCTGCTCGCGGCTCGCGGCCAATGATGGTTGTTGAGGTAATTCCCCATTAGGAGAATGAGCACATACAGGGAGACATATAGAGAGTAGTGTTGGAATAATACACACACAGTACACAGATACACTGCACAGTAAATGTAGCTTTTTACTTCCAGAAAGGTTTAAGCAAAGTCCAAAATAAACAGTCCAAAAGTTATTCACAGGTTAATCAGTCAGTTTTTCAATCCAGGGATATTCCAGTAACAAAGTCCAGTGTCAAAAACAGTTAAGTATCAGACTTACATTAAATCCAGTAATATCAGTCAATTAGGAAAAATGGAGCAACAGCAATACTTTCCAACAGAAAGAAATAAAGATACACTCTCTTCTCTTCTGAGAATCAGACTAATACAATCCAGGTTTCTGGCTCCATATTAAGGCCATTTGAGAAACCACACCCAATTGCATGCTCTTGCATTCCCTTAAAGAGACAGCATTAAAATGTTTATCCTGGTTTATATATTTCTAACCCAAATACCTGTTAGGTGACTCATATTCCAAACAACGGTTCCTTGAATTCCCTGCCACTCAGGCGGACCAATCACAGGGAGGCAATTGTTGACCAATCACTGCTGCTTGAAGAACCAATCATATTGTCATATTTGTGGACCAATCAGAAAAGGGTATTTCAAGTATGCTAATATAGAACACCCCTCCCCACTTGGTTTAGTCCAACCTACATTACATAGTCACATAAGTAGGTGGGCTTTTATGGTGTCTACTTGGCCTGCACAGCTCAGTTGCATTGTTGTCTTTGGCTGGTTCAGACAGGACCGTTGTTTCTCCCGTCCTTCTCCGTGGAACCTCCTGGAAGGTAGAGTCGGTCATGCCACTCCTGCCCAGTCTATCTGGGCTGGTAGAGTTGGCTCAGCTGCTCCCTTCCAAGGAGTGGCTTGTTGTTTTTCCGCTGCCTGTTCCTCTCTACTGAAGTCATCTCCAGGTAAGTAATTGTGGTTTCTTTCTGGGGTTACTGGTGAAGTTGGTTGGCAGATCATTGTTAGTGTTTGTTGCGGTGTTTCTTGTGCCAGTGGAGGGTCTCCCCCTCCCCTCTTATTCGTGCTTGAGGGGTCTCCCCCCTCTCTGGTCTGGTTATTATTGTTATTATTTTTTAATGTTTGCTGTGGTTCTGGTGTGTGTGTTCTTTTTCTTCGCATCTGGGTTTTTTAGTGTTTCTTTCTAATGTTCATGATCTCAGTTGATCTATGTGTCTCCTCCAGCTTCTTCCGTCCTCTGTTCCTAGTCTATATGATCTGGGTCCTGTTACCTGGATTATTGTTGCCGGTACCCATAGTGGGTGCCCCGTGAGATTTTTTGCGTAGACCTGGTCCCCTGTTCCGAATATGCAGTGCTTACTAGAGGAGTCTGCTGGTTTTTCAGGGCTGTAGGTGGGGTGTAATCTATCCAGGTGTGATCTTAATTTTCTGCCCATCAATAGTTCTGCTGGGCTTTTATTCGTTGTGGTGTTAGGTGTGATATGTTGTATAGTTAGCATTTTGTAGATTTTTTCTTGTATGTACCCCATGTCTAGTTTCTCTATAGTCTCTTTCATATACCAGACCATGCGTTCCGCCCACCCGTTTGTAGCCAGCCGACCCGGTGCTGTCAAGGCATGCGTTATGCCATGTTTGGCAAGGAACTTTTCAAATGTCAATGCTGTGAACTGTGGCCCGTTGTCTGAAACCAATAGGTCCGGCAACCCATGTGTTGTGAACAGCTTCCTCAGCTGCCTGATGACGGCTTCAGTTGTTGTGGAATTATGACACTTACCTCCAACCAATTTGAGTAAGCATCTACTATTATTAAAAATGTGTATCCTTTTGTCATCCCTGTGAAATCTATGTGTATTCTCGACCAGGGTCCCCTCGGTGTTTCCCAGTCAAGCACAGGTGCGGCAGGGGGTGTAGGTCTGGATTTTTGTCATTGCGTGCACATTTCCACCCATCTCCCAATATCCTTATCCATCCCTGGCCACCATACATAACTCCTGGCCAGGGATTTCATTTGTACGATACCCGGGTGTCCTTCATGCAAGATATACAGTACTTGTTCTTGGAGTAGTTCCGGTATGACTACCCGATCCCCCCATAGCATACAACCTTTTAACATTGAGAGTTCCATCTGCCTGTTCTGGAAAAGTTTAAAAGTCTTGTCCGTCTCGTTTTCTGGCCACCCTTTTCCTACCCGGTTTACAATCCGTGCCATCTTTTTGTCTCTTGAGGTTTCTTTTGCTATGTCCGCTGTGGTTATGAGTAGATTTGGTAATGTTTCAATTTGTAGCATTGATGTGGTTGGTGCCAGGTCACTTCCCAGTTCAGGCAGGGGAGAATGGCTCAGGGCGTCAGCATGTGATGTTCCTTCCCTGGCCAATGGATTAATTTGTAATTGCATGCGGCAAGGAACTCGGACCACCTCGTCATTTGTGGTGACAGTATGTTTGGGGTGGCCTTGTTTCCTGTGAGTATTCCCAAGAGTGGCTTGTGGTCTGTAATTAGTGAAAAAGTTCTGCCATAGAGGTATTTATGGAATCGCTTGACTCCAGTTATCGCTGCTAGTGCCTCTCTGTCCAATTGGATGTAGTTTCTTTCTGCTTTGGACAGTGTTTTGGAATAGAACGTGATTTGCGCTTCTCTCCCACCTGGTAGCGTGTGGCTGAGTACGGCTCCGATGCCGAACGGTGATGCGTCTCAGGTGACTGTCAGTGGCAGTGTTTCACTGAATTGGATTAACACAGATTCGGATGTCAGCAAGTCTTTTATTTCCTGAAACGTGGCCTTTTCTTGTCGTCCCCAGATCCAGGTAGCTGTCTTATCCAGCAATCTGTGTAATGGTTCCGCCGTCATTGCCTTCTGTGGCAGAAAGACATTATAGAAGTTAATGAGTCCCAAAAATTTTTGTCGGTCTATTTTATTTCTGGGTCTGGGAGCTTCTTTTATTGCTTTGATTTTCTGGTCCATGGAGTGGATTCCCTCTTTATGTATTAGGTACCCCAGGAATTCAACTTTAGAGGTGGCTAGCTGGCATTTTTCTTTTTTTACTTTGAGTCCCGCCTCCTGAAATCTGACTTCTCTGAGGTGGCTTTTCAGTTGGTTCTTGTCACTAGCTGATACCATCATGTCATTGAAGTATGGGACCACCCCTTTTATTCCTTGTAACAGGCACTCCATCAAGCTTTGGAACACCCCTGGGGCCACGCTGACTCCAAATTGCAGTCTTTTGCATCTGAATGCTCTCCTGTGAGTCACAATTGTTTGTGCCTCCACTGTTTCGGGGTTGACTGACAATTGCTGGTACCCTTGTGCAAGGTCAAGCTTTGCAAAGACCTTGCCTCCCCCCAACGAATGTAACAGATGTTGCATCACTGAAAAGGGGTATGCGCTTTGTTGTTGCGCGTGGTTTAGGGTGGCCTTAAAGTCTCCGCAGATTCTCACGAACCCATCTGGCTTAATTGGAGTCACAGTTGGGGTTTCCCACCTTGCATGGTCTATTGGTTCCAATACCCTCTGTGCGATGAGTTTATCCAATTGCTCATTGATCTTCGGTTTTAATGAGAAAGGGACTCGCCTTGCTTTTAACCTGATTGGTGCTATGTTCGGATTCAAATTAAATGAGATAGGGGACCCTCAGTACTTGCCTAGTTTTCCATCAAATACGTCCTGGAAATCCCTCATCAGGCTCTCCTCCCAGTCTGTTTCTGTGACTCTGTTGATTCCGGTCACTCCAATTCCCAGGGGCATGAACTATTTGAGTCCCAGTAGGCTTGGGTGATCCTGGTCTATGATTGTTAATGGAAGAATTGTTGTGTGCTTTTTGAAATTAACTTGGAAGCGTTCAAGTCCAACTATGGGGATCCTGTTGCCTTGGTAGTCTTTCAGGGTCAGTTTTTGGCTCTCTAGTTCCGTTCTTCGTATGCTTGGTATCAGTCTTTTAAGCATGTTCCATGATACCACAGACAAGTATGAGCCGGAATCCACCTCCATCTCGCATTGTTGGCCTTCGATGTTGACTTTCACATGTACCTTCCAGGCATTGGTTGAGCTCGAATGTCCAGTGGTTATAGTTTGGTGTGTTTCTTCCTTCGGTAAGTTTTGTTGAGCCATTTGCTTCTTTTTTCTCAGCTCCAACGGCCCCCTGCCTGTCTTTCTTTCATTTTGGGGGGAGTGCTATCTCTTTGTCTGGGGCTGTAGCTCTTTCAGTTCCAGCAGACCCTTGCTATATGTCCCTGTCTCTTACAGTGCTGGCAAACCACATCTAGGAAACAGCACTCGGAACAGGGGTGGTCTCCTCTGTACCCGGCACACTGGGACAACGACTTACGTACTCTCTTCTCCCATCTGTTTCATTCCGATTGGAGTCTGTGTATTTCTTTTTCCTCGTCGTCAGTCTCGGACAAAGACTCGATGTCCTCGTGGCCTGTGGTGGTTTTGTGGGTGCCCTCTGGTTTCTTCTCCTGGGATTGGCTTGTCTTTGCCAGTGTTTTCTGGTTTGCCATATTCATTAGCCGCATTGTGTCTGCTGATTTTTTAATGGCTTCGGCTGCAGTGGCCTCAGCGATGGCCTCAGTGACTGTGATGTTTGATTGGGTTTGCAGTTGGCTCTGCAAGGTGAGGTCTCTCAGTCCTAGGACCACGTGGCCCCTCATGGCTTCATCCATGTTGAGGAACTTGCATGCCCCTCCAATGTCCCTTAGCATCGCTACAAAATCTCCAATGCTTTCACCTTCTCTCTAGTCCTGTTTATAGAATTCATGTCTCCGAATAAGGCTGGAGATGGTTGGTGCATAATGGGCCTTCAGTATTTTTTCCAAATCTGGCCAGGCCATCTGCTTTATGTCCTCAGGTTTGGCCAATGTTTTGGCCATCTTGAACACTGTGGGTCCACAGTGTGTCAGGAACACAGCTCTCTTCCTGTTGTCTGAGATCCTCTGTAAGTCATTGCTCTCGAGGAACATAAGGAATCTGTCGATGTACAATTCCCAGTTCTCTGTTGCTGGGTTGAACAGTGCGGGTAGCGAGTTGGTGCCAGCCATTTCGTCTTTGCTCAGTTCTCGTTGCCACGTGCTCAAACTGGTCTCCTTGTCTCAGTATCCTATCCTCGTCGCCAGTGTTAGATCGTGGGAAAAAGAGATGAGACCAGCATGACTTTCAGCTCTTTATTCAGTTCCTTGAATCAGTCTGACTGCGGAGCCGCAGCAGCCTTTTTTATAGCGGCTGCTTGCAGCTCGCCGCCAATGACAGTTCCTTGAATTCCCCACCACTCAGGTGGACAAATCACAGGGCGGCAATTGTTGACCAATTACCATTGTTTGAAGAACCAATCATATTGTCGTATTTGTGGACCAATCAGAAAAGGGTATTTCAAGATGCTAATATAGAACATAAACCATCTTTCCAAACAGCCTCCATTTTTCCAGTGTCTTTTTCCCCACTTGGAACTGAACCCAGATGGACATTTCTTCCAATAATAGTAAATCTCACAAACTCTAAAAAGCAGGGATGAAATCAGAGTACTTTGGTGAATTGAATTGAATACTTTATTTGGCCAAGTGTGATTAGAGACACAAGGTAGGCATTTCTACTTGAAGTGAGGCAGCTTCACATTTCACAGTACAACTGTACAACTGTGTGTACACTCAGGGCAAGACAGAGAGTGAGAGAGACAGAGAGAAAAGTGGGGAGAGACAGAAAGAGGTAGAGGAGTGAGAGTGAGAGAGAAACAAGGGAAGGGAGGAAGAGAGAAAGGGGGAGAGGGAGAAGGGGGAAGAGGAAAAAAGAGGTAGAGATAGAGGAAGAGAGAGAGGATGGAGAGAGGCAGAGAGGGAAATAGGGAGATAGAGACAGAGAGCGAGGGAGAGAGAGAGGAAAGGAGGGAGAGAGAGATGATAGGATAGGATAAACTTTATGGCTGAGCACACATTATAAATGATTTGGAGATCTGTATTTTGCAACTCTTTGCTGCTAATTAAGGCACCCATATTAAAACATAAGCCTGCTAAAAGATTCAGTTTGTTAGCTGGTTTATTAATAAATATGAATGTACTGCATTGACAAGTCTAATCTTATTATTAGGCAGGTCCTGATAGAATACGCAAATGGCTAAAGTGGTGACACAAGTGTGTAAAACATCACTCTGAGTCCACTGATATTAAGATTGTCCTTAGGTAGATGATATATTAACCTGGTCAACTGGATTTTTCAGTTAGCCTTTCATAATGCACACTTAATGATACTATTAGGAATAGCTGTGGATTAGAGATCTGTCATTCCAAGATGGCTGAATGATGTATTATGAGAATTGCCAAATTCTCTGAAGGAGACATTCATTTTATAGGCAAGGGCTGAGGCAGTCTACTAGTTGGAAAAATAACAACATAGCCCTTCTATTTCCTTATAAATTGGCAATTGCTAGCATCAAAGGTATGGGGAAAATTAGACTGTACCTGTTCTTCTCATTCAAAAAATCTTGCTGTTTTTCTCCCCCTATCATGTTTGTCATCCCAGATAATTTGGACCAATTTGGACCAATGCCAGAGCTGGCCTATTATGGATTCTTCTTCCTAGTAATCTATCTCTATTCTGCAGAAATAAGATCTAATTTCTGCAGGTCACTTTTTGTCCACAAACTCACAAACTTGGTTTTATTGCCAAATGCCTCTTATGCTAAAAGCTATTTAATACATGGCAAAGTGAAGAGGATGATGGGAAAGGAAACTGCACGCAGCAGTAGATGCCCCTTAAATCTTAGATTTAAATCTTAAATGCAAGAGCTTGGTGAGCAGCAAAGGAGACATCTATAGACTCAGAAGGAGAAAAAAAACAAGAAAGTACAGTTGCCTCCAGATCATGGTTTTGAGATAACCATGACCTGGATGACTGAGAATCTCTACAGACTTTTAACTATATAATTTGGGATGAATAGTGTAGGAGTAGGAATGATTTCCAGAGGAAAAACTGCAGACTACAGGAACAAGAAGCACTACTCAGGTGACCCTGAGGACACATATAAACCTCCAAGTGCTTCAATGACTCTTTAAAAGGATGCAAATGACCAGCTGTTTGCAAGGAATATAAATCCTTCTACCCCCCACTATCCTGTCAGAGCTGAAGGAGCTTTTATTTTATTTATTTATTTGTCAAAAGCTTACAATACAACAGAAATAAGAATAAACATAAATTTAAATACAAGAAATAGAAACTAATGATTGGGGACAATAGGACAGGGACGGTAGGCATGATTATGTGCTTATGAAAGCCCCTTACAGACCTCTAAGGAATGGGATGAGGTCAATAGAGGTTAGCTTGAAGGTAAAGGAGTGGGGGTTTGAGCAGGTGACAACAGAATCAGTTAGTGAGTTCCAGACATTGACCACTCTGTTGCTGAAATCGTATTTCCTGCAATCAAGTTTGGGGTGGTTTACATTTAGTTTAAATCTGTGTACTCTTGTGATGTTGTGGTTAAAGGTGAAATATTCATTAACTGGTAAGACATTGTAACATATGATTTTATGTACTATGCTTAAGTCCAATCTTAGTCAGCGTAATTCAAGGTTGTCTAAGCCTAGAATCTCAAGTCTGGTGCTGTAGGGTATTCTGTTGTGAACAGAGGAATGTAGTACTCTGCTGGTATAATACTTCTGAACTCGCTCAATTGTATTTATGTCTGATATACAATGTGGATTCCAGACAGCAGAGCTGAATTCAAGTATTGGTCTAGCAAAGGTTTTCAATGCCCTAGTTTGCAAATCAATATTACCAGAGAAGACACTTCATAAAATTAAATTTATAACTCTTAAAGCCTTTTTGGCAATACTGTTGCAGTGAGCTTTGGTGCTTAGCTCTTTGACATGAGAACTTGAAGGTCCTGGATAAAGTGAGGGTCATCAACAAGGTCATATCCACCTAGCTTGTATTTGGTATATAGATTTTTTTACCATTGTGTAGGAGAGAGCATTTGTTGGTAGAGATTTGGAGTTGCCAACTTTAGACCATTCAGACACATAATCAAGGTCTAAAGGACAGTAGCATTGATGGTGATGTTGAATAGATTTACATAATCAGCGAACGCAGCTGCTAATAAGGTGATCACAAAGATCATTTATATAGAGTGGAAAGAATGTGGGTCCTAGAATGCTCCCTTGGGGGACACCGCTGATAACTGGTGCAGGGTTTGATAGGGCATTTCCTATTTTTACTATTTGTTGCCTATTTGACAGAAAGGCAGTAATCCACTTGCGAAGGGATCCAGAAATGCCATAAGAATTTAATTTTAATAGTAGTTCGTAATGTACCACTGAGTCAAATGCTTTGCAGAAGTCAGTGTAAATTACATCTATTGCTTTATCCTGTCAAGAAGTGTAGTCCATATGTTTTTGCAGTGTAGAAGTTGCAAATTGCAGGACAATTTTTTTCTGAAACCAAATTGTTTATTGAAGAATAAGTTGTTAGACTCTAGGTGGAAGGTAATGCATTGATTAATAATTGATTCCATAACTTTGCATGTGAAATAACATAACAAGATTGGTTTGTAGTTTTCAACTTTATTGAAAATAGGGAAGACTGTTGCTAAAGACCATAGTTTTGGTAAGGAGCTAGCTCTGAATGATATCTCATATATTATGCTTAGGGGTTCTGCTATGGTAGTGGAGAGCTTTTTTAAGAAGAATGCACATAAGCCATCAGGACCAATAGATAAGGATGGTTTTAGGTGACATATTGCATTTTCTACATTATCTTCAATAAAGTCAATTTGCAGATCGTTGCAGTTAGTTGTCATATGATTAGGAAATGTGGGGAATAAGCCATTACTGTTTACAAAAACTGAACAGAAGAATGTGTTGAAGAGGTTTGCCTTAACGGCTTCATCACTTTAGTCTTTCCCATTAGGACCTTTTAGGGTGAGATGTTTTTTGAGTCTTTAAGCTTCCTGGACAAGAAATGAAATGTCTTCAAAGAAAAACAAGGAAGTCTAGTTGCCTCCTGAAAATGCATCTTTGAGACAGCCATGGCGTGGATGACTGAGAATCTCTACAGACTATATTGGGTCAGTGTTTTTGGACATCATTCCATCACCATTGATGGAAGCTCTAACAGAATTTCAGGTAGGATTTTGTTCCAATCTTATTTGAGGCATCAGATAGGTAAAATTTTCTATACGTAGCCATCATGTTATACTATTGACATAAGTTCATTTCCCAACATTTACTAAATGAATGAAATTCATCTAAAGAGAAAAATATGCCAAAAAGCTAACTGTGGCATCTCCCGTCAGATGCATCATTGCTTAGAAACCACAACAGTTCTTTTATCAAGCAAGTCACAGGGCACCTAAACTCAGAGTAGCAGAATGAACAGGTTGCACATGCCAACAGATGGTCCTTCTGAATGATTGATTTGCCTGCTGGGTTGAAGAAAAGCATTGATGTACTAAATGTTCAGAATTAGGCTATCAAAGGCTTTTAGTCAGGAATCCCTGAAAAACACAAATCTAACACAAAACTAAATCAGGACGTTTGCTGATGAGGAGCTCAAACTTTCTAAAGGTTACTGAAAAAAATGAAAACATGAGGTATCATTTTATTCTCATCAAATTTAAGTAATTTTGGCTGTAATGGAATGAGGATGCTCAAATCCCTTTCTATCTTCCTCCTCCTCCTCTCTCCCTTTCTCTCTCCCTCTCAACCCTCTCTGTCACTCTCTCCATCATCTCCAAACTAAAAACCTGAATTATGTGGAACAAAACAGCAGATTTAAGGCAATTGTTTAATACTTATTCCACAAATGGTATGAAGGGTAAAGGAGACAATGCTTTTAAAATTTATAATAGAAAGGTTTTGCAATAATGTGACAAAAGATGATGGTTACCCTATACAAAATTAATAGTTGATAGTCATCAACAATATTAACCTAACTCCTAAGAAGCAAGTGTATTACCTAACTGGAGTATCTCCTATTGCTGCCTTTTCTGCCAAGCTTCCACCCTGGCCCTCTGGTCATCAAGTATTGTGTGAAAGCAGTCAAAATCCAAGGGTGGGCATTCCCTTGCCCTTAAGTGAGTCAGTAATAAGGGGTGGAAAAGCTCAGACAGCCTGGAGGTTCTATTTGAAGACTCAGGTGTGGGATTCTACTGGTTCGGACTGGTTTGAGTGAACTGGTAGTTCTGGTGATTATTTGGCTCCACCCACCTGCCCCTGCCATTTTTCTGTGCTTCTATTCCTTGTTTTTGAGCACATCTGATTCGCACGGCAGAGCGGTTTGCCATGCATCAGCTGGTAAGCACGTGCTCACTGAATTGTTTGTTACACCAGTTGAATTGCACCGCTGGGAAGATTACATCCATGTCCATAAGGAGTCCATAAAAAGCTCATGAAACTTTTAAAATTGGCAATGGGAACCATGCTCTCTGACATAGGATAATCACTCATTAAAACTCCTTCCAATAATCATATTATATATGTTTTAAAAGTTTTACTTTTCTGAAAAGGTGTATGCAAACAGTAGTTTCTTTTGATATACATATTTAAATATGTATTTTCTGTACAAAAACAGCCCTAAATGCCTATTCTGGCACATTTCTTTTGAGATATATTGTGAACAGCAAATTGTAGAGCATAAATTAAAATAGAATCAAAAAACTCTATCAAAAAATCAAAAAATCATAAATTAAAATAGAATTAATAGATGACATACATTGTAAATTCTAGAAGAGCAGATTAGGTCACCTGAATGTGAAAATATTGAATTGCTCAAGCATGCTCAATTATCACATATTGTTCTCAGATTATTATGAAAAGGAGAATGCCTATTGCATTTTTATATTGTAATTTAAAAGTTAAGTGCAAAACATACCAAGAAATACTATATGAAACACAGTAATTAAGAACAATAAAAGGCTAGAATATGTAAAATATACCCAGATAGAGAACTAGACTGGATAAATCTGGATAAATCATACAAATTGCACATCCGTAATTTCATTCCTTTAATTCCTTGCCTTCTTTACTTTAAAGTGTTCATCTCAGTGAAATGTTTTTTATAGCCCTAAACCCACCCTCCCCCAATTCTGCTTTATTGTGGTAGATTAAGTGTTATCTGAAGTTATGTGGGAAAAATAGCAATAACACTTAGACATATACCTCTTCACATTCTTTAAAGGCCTCTCTAAGCAGTTCACAGAGTCAGCATATTGCTTCCAAAAATCTGGATCCTGATTTTATTGGCTTTGGAAAGATGAAAGCCTGAGTTAACATTGGAGAGGTCCCCATTCCATCAATTTTCAAGTCAACCATGGGTGAGACTTAACAACTTCTTGTTTATCAAACTAATTATGAACATGCACATTTTATTATAATTTTTTTAAATGAAACCAACTGAGGGAAGTAATGCATTAATCTTATTTGTTTTTATGTTTCCCATGACCGGCTCACATTTAATATCACAGACTGAATAAAGGGACATGTCTGGAAACAGGCAGATATGGTAGAAGTTACTATGTCTCACTTTTAAAATTCCCACTGCACATTTCATTGCATGCTAAAAATAAATAAATGCATGGATACTTTGCAGCCAAACTGAGTGTTAGAGGCTCATAGATCCAGTCAGATCTTAGAGAAATGAAAAATTAAGGGAGCATGGACCATTCCACTCCACTGCCTATTAACCTCCATTGTAATAAATTGCACAATTTGCATTGTCATAAAAGCCACATCCCCTGCATCAAATAATGCTTTTAAACAAATGTAGGAACCTTCTTTTGCAAATTACATAAATTTTCAAATAGTGGGAGAAAAGCATACTCTTAAATTGTTGAGAGCTGAGAAATGATGTTGAGGCCATGTTAATAAAAGAAATCTCACATGCTTTCCACATCTTTTAATAGTAATGCTTGAGAAATATCAATTTCAATAGTTTTCTTCCCCTCCTGAAGATAGAATAGAATAGAATAACAGAGTTGGAAGGGACCTTGGATCCAACCCCCTGCTTAGGCAGGAAACCCTATATCATTTCAGACAAATGATTGTCCAATCTCTAAAAATCTCGTGTTGGAGTATTTACAACGTCTATAGGCAAGTTGTTCCATTGATTAATTGTTCAAATTGTCAGGACATTTCTCCTTAATTATAGGTTGCTTCTCTCCTTGATTAGTTTCCATGCATTGCTTCTTGTCCTGTGCTCAGGTGCTTTAGAGAATAGTTTGAATCCCTCTTCTTTATGGCAACCCCTGAGATGTTGGAACACTGCTTTCATGTCATCCCTAGTTCTTGTTTTCATTAAACTAGACATACCCAATTCCAGCAACTGTTCTTTATATGTTTTAGCTTCCACTCCCCTATTCATCTTTGTTGCTGTTCTCTGCACTCTTCCTAGAGTCTCAACATCTTTTTTACATCGTGGTGGCCAAAAGGAAAAGAAAATAACCATCTTTCAGAGTCTCCATCACAATATAAAGTGATGCAAGAAAGCTGCATCAGTTAAAGACAGCAGACAAACTGTTCCCAGTTAATAAACAAAAATCTTAGTTTCATATTAACAGAAAGTTGAAAATGCGGAGAAGAATCTGGGGCTTCTGGAAACTTGTTGTAATAGGCCTTTTGCAGGAAGATGGCAGTTTTCCCTCTCCATGATATTCGAAAAAAAAATGATTTGCTGGCCAAATACAGCTACTCTTCCCCCTCCAAAAAATTAAACTCATAAAAGAGAAGAGATGAATATATACTACTGCCAGGACATCAGTTCCACAGTTAGAGTTGTTTAGTAGCTGTCCTGAAAGAAATGTGTATAATACTGACCTCTTGAATATTTTTTTTCCCAAGGCTGCTGTCAGTTGTCAATCCTGAAGCTGGCGAGATGGTGGCCATCTTTGATTTGGTTTGGTTTAGTTTAGTTTATTGTTATTGCACCTCATACAATGCAATTAAATGCCATCTTCAGTGTACATTACAACTATAAAAATAAAACACACATCCTTCACATTCTGTACATTGAAAATGCGATATTGCATTAATATTGCACTAAAAAGTAGAATTCAATATAGTTACTGCCCTGGGATAGAAGCTGTTTTTCAGCCTATTTGTCCTTTTTTTCATTGTCCTGTACCATCTGCCAGATGGTAATAGTTTGAAAAAAGAGTGCCCAGGATTAGATGGATCTTTAAGAATGTTTTGAACTTTCTTAAGGCAGCAGGAGCCCCTTCCAAGGAGGGGAGAGGGTAACCAATGATCCTCTGGGCAATGACATTAACCCTCTGGAGTGCTGTCCTATCTGCCACTGTGCAATTGTCAAACCATACACAGATGCAGTAAATTAAGATCCTCTATATGGTGCAGCGGTAGAAGATCACCAGCAGTTACATTCAGTTGTTGTTTCCTGAGAAGTTTCAGGTAGTATAATCTCTGCTGGGCCCTTTTGACCAGTACTGCAATGTGAACACACCAGGTCAGGTCCTCTTTTATGGTAACATCCAGAAACTTAAAACTGGCCACTTGCTCCACTCGGTCTCCATTGATAAGCAAGGGCTGGATGTCTGATCTATTCCTTCTATAGTGCACTATAAGTTCCTTGGTCTTATTGGTGTTAAGGACCAAGTTATTGTCTTCATGCCATGAAAGCAACTGGTCCATCTCATCTTGATAGGCAGATTTACACCCCCCCCCCCCCAAGAGATGAGTCCCACCACTTACTATTCTACTGGGGTTTTTCCTTTCTTCAAAGCTTCAGTGCTGGTACAGACTGGAGATGAGGGATAGGGAGGTGTGTGTATAGAGATAGACTAACATTCTTTCCCCTGAGAACCAAAGTCATGTGTGAAGGTGGTTGGAAGGTGGAGACTAAGCTCATCCCATGTCTGGATTGTGTGCTGATTGGACCATGTGACTAATACCTCTGGGGAAGTGACAAGCTTTTAATGAGGGGAAAAATTGGCAGGAACTTTTAGATCTGGTTTTCATCAGCATCATGCCAATATTACATGCTCTAATAAAATGTTCTTAAAATGATCTCACGCTTCAGAGTTCTTTCGTTTGGGTGTGTGTGTTTTAGTTGGGACCCTGACAGAGTGCTTTTTTGTCTTCAAGATTGCTGGAAATTTCTATTATATCCATCTTTAACTAGCAGTAATTGTGATAGATACAGATAGACAATTCTTCAATGATTTTTAAAAAATGATGGCATTAGTATCAGAATCTTCAACTTTAATACTAGTATTTCATTTGCCTTTGAATTAATAAGAAATAGAAGTGAAGAAAACCCTAATGTCTTCTTCTGCTAAGGGAATTTGAAATATAAAGTGGGATTTAATCCAAGTGTCCACAACTTGTGACGATCATGCTTCACAGTGACCCCAAGCATGATTCTAGTCACTGTTTTGAAATAAGCAATTTATTTAGTTCCTGCTTCCATTAAATAATGAATTCCAAGCTCTGTATGGATTCACATATGCAGTCTATAGCTGACAGATTTTTTTAAAAAATGAAATTTTATCTATGCACTGGACAGTCATTTGCACACATAGCATTCGTAGTATTTACAAAACTACAGAATAAATTATTTTTTAAAAATAATAATTATAAAATAAAATTACAGATTATACAGAAAAAGGTAGATGGAAAAGGTTATTCTTTCATTTTTGTTTCTTATTAAATCGAAATTTAGAATTAGAATCTCCAGAGTGCCTAAATAAACTCTAAAACTGGCTACTGCAAGCTGTAGTGACAACTGCAACATAGACACTATTGGAAGAAATATCCATCTGGGTTCAGTTCCAAGTGGGGAAAAACACATTGGAAATATAGAGGCTGATTAGAAAGATGGTTTATTGATGGACAGGACCACATGAGTTTGAGGTCCTGGGCAGCTGATCACATGGAGTTGAGAGAGACTGTTATTTTTACCCCCTCTAGTGCCTTACCCTTGAGCTTCCTGTTCCTGTGGCAAGGGCATGAATTCTATTGGTTGCTGTCAGTCTCCCATGGGGCTATGCAGGGATCATAGTTGGTTTTGTAGGTTATTTCAGTCAAGCTTTGTTGAAGCTTGGGCTGATGCAATGAAGGGGCTTCGTTGTGCAGTTTCTATTGTGGCTGAATGGCTTTGCTCTGAAGGATAATCCCATCATCCTGGAGCTAAAGGTCTTTTGTTTTGTAAATAGTGTGGCCCAGTCCTGCTGGGGCTATTAACAAAGTTGGGGGCTGCTTTCCAAGAGCAGGTTTCTCTTTTAGGGAAATATAATATCCCTTTTAAATATTTCTCAAAGTATTCCATTCTTCTAAGAGGGGTGGGTGCTAATTTTCTACAATACTTTTGAAAAATATATATGAGAAAAACATTTCGGTTTATAATCTAATTTTCCACGAATCCCTTCGTGGATAAAAGGCAACACTATTTATCATCTCAAGGTTATTTTGTGTTACTCCAATAACTTTCAGGAATATTCCACAGACAGAAAAAAATATTTGCCTTGTGTTATATATATACAGTATCGGGATATGCTGGTGGAAATAATCTGAAAAGAATGGAGGAAAACACTCTTCCTTTTATTTCTAGAAGCAGGAAAGGGGACATATTATTTTGCAAACTAGCTCTGCTTCTTCAAAGCATCATCAAAAGGAAGAGGCATTGACATCTTGAACTTTGATGTTGGAAAAGACTCTTGAGAATACAATAGACAGCCAAGAACACCAACAAATGGATCATCAAAGAAACCAACAGAGTTCTCACTAAGCACAAATGACCAGGCTCAAAATATCCTACTTTGGACACATTATGTGCAATCCTAATTCCCTAGAGAAGCCTGTAATCTGGGCAAGATAGAAGGAAAAAGAAGAGTATGATCTGCAGCATGGCAAAGGGACATAGTTTCAGTGTCTGTGAGTGCAGTATTGGAAAAGCTTAAAGGACCTGATTAGTGACAAATCACCATTTATGTAGTTGGTAGGAATCAGTAACAACTTGATTATACATTATCAATCAATCAAGATTTTCAAGGATCCAGCTATTCTGGTGGTACTTCCATCGAAGACAGATCAGAGTCCACGATTGTGCGCAGCTTTGATCCATGCTCTACCCATTGGAGGGCTCCAACAAGGCCTGAGCCACCTTGGAGGTGTGGTGAAAAGGGGGGAGACCACCTGTCGGGTCGACGGGAACCGCATCTCCCATCCCTGGCTAGGTATACTCCCTTCAAAGACAGGCTGCAGTTGTGGTCTAAAATGGCCACCCTGAAGATGGAAAGCTGACCGGAAAATAAGGTTGTGCTGGAGTGGTGAAACTGTGGACAGTGTGTGGACCAGGTGAAATATCTGGATATTAAAAGATAATCCCGGGATTTAAAAAAAAAAAAAAGAATTGGTATTAAAGATTGTAGAAGCGGTGACTGAAGCATGAGGGGAAAATTGGATAATTAAGAAAATTGATTTTGGATTTGGAAAGAATTAAACTGAATATGGGGAAAATCTTGAGAAAAATGTTTAATTATAACAAACTTTGAAATTGAATTGGATAGCTGTTTAGATTTTGGCACTAAAATAGGCATTTTAAATGCTGGATTTGACTGTACCAAAAATGAATACTAATTTGGAATTAGCAGAATTAATAAAAAGTTAAAAAAGAAAAAGAAAAACATAAAAGGTGGAACGTGGAATTGAATTAAGAGTGCCACCTAATGGTAAAAGAAAAATTTATTGACTTTTTGAACATAATGAAATGAAATAAGAGGAATTTTCAACAAAATTCCCCCAAAATGGAATATTAAAATATGATAGTAAATAGATATATGAAGATTTTACCCAAGATTTAACTTCTAGCTTTGAAAAGGAGTTTGAAAAGAAGCAGACTGAACAGAATTGAGAATTAAAGACTTATAGATAATGATTGCTTTCATAAAAAAGATGCTAGTTGAAATAAACTACTGGACATTTGGATTGGATATAAATATCAGGAAAGAAAAAAAAAGGAAAAGGCTACAAGTTAAGTGGAATATTTACAGAAATAAGGGTGGAATTGCAAAGCATGAAGGAAATGAAAGAAAGCTTGGAACTATGGAATACAATGCTACAAAAACTGGAAATGGTGATGCAAATCAAAGAACAAAGAGAGCTAGAGGGGGAGGAGTTAAACAAAGAAGGGATCAGCGTTAAAGAGCTAGTGGAGTAACAAATGTTAAGACAGGATTTAAAAAAGGAGTTAAAATTAAAATAATAAAGTTTGATGTGATAAACAAATGAGGAACTACTTGAAAGGTTAAGCAAAGGAAGGGGAAACAACAGAAGAGAGTATTGCAGAGGAAGGATTAGAAAAGGGAGGGTGACAAAGCAAACAGCTGGAGTAGTAATCTAAGAGAAATAATAGGGAAATGAAGGGAAAGGACAAAAATGATAGAAAAGAGAAAGCAAGCTAAAATGAGAAGAAATTATACAGTTCAGAGGATTAGAGACGATGGGTAGTAGGTGATTAGGAAAATATATTCTGCATTGAAATGAATTGTGGTTTTTAAGAATATAGATACAAAAAATATTAGAATTAATGTTATATGAAGAATTATTGATAAATTAGATACAAATTTAAGTTGAAATAGATATGGAAATGAGAATATACTAAAAGAGAATTAATGTTTAATAGTGTGATGAAAAAAGCAAAAGGGGAGTATAAAATTTGAAACAGATAACTTTTTAGTAGTTTTTAAAAATTATTGACTAGATTAAAATGAAAAATAAAGTTAGTATGCAACTGTTTTTTTTGGAATAAATATATGATTTGAATATAATAGAGTAAAGGGAATATCATGTGGAATCTGATTTAAAATATTAATATGGATGTTTATCTAATTAATAGTAGCTAAGGGATTATTATGGCTATATTGTTATCAATTTATATAATGAATTAAAGGGAGTAAAGTGGGGGAAATGTTTCAGTAAAGGGTTGGCAAGCTCAAATTGGTAATAAAAGGGGAAAACCTCTGAATGGAATAATTGTATGTGGAGAAAATTGTAAATGTGACGTATGTAAGAAAATATATATATAATTATTATAGAAATTGAATAAGAATATGGATAATATTGTTAAATAAGACAGGATAATATTTAAAGAAAAATGTAATAGATAATAATATGATATGAATTTGGATATGAAAGCTGAGTATGTAATCATGGTCATGTTTGTATTGAAATGTGAAAACCTGGAATCACACTGTTCACCCAATGAGATGTTTTTAAAAGATAAAAAAAAAAAAAAAGATTTAAAAAAAGATTTTCAAGGACCCAGATTGTTGGGGTCAGCAATATGCTGACTCTGTAAACTGCTTTGAGAGGGCTGTAAAGCATTGTGAAGTGATATATAAGTCTAAATGCGATTGCTAAATGCTATTCAAGTTTGAGCAGTATATTTTAAGAAATCACTTTTAAAACATTTGTTTGGCATTGAGGTAGCTGAAAAACAGGAACTATACATCAAATAAAATTGAAGTTTTCTTGAATGAAGAAAAATGAAGTGTGAATAATTCCATCATATGAACAATACAATTTCCAGCTTTGTTTTATTTACTTTCAAGATCTGTTCTGCAGAGCTAGGGAAATTATGGTGAACCCTGGATGCCACAAGAGCAAGACATGGTTGTGCAATATTGGTATTTCATTGTTAAATGTAATGTTTAGTATTCCTTTTCACATGTGGCCAAAATAGATTAATGGAAAATTCCCTCAGTTATAGACTTCCTTTTTCAATGTTGGTATCATATTCTTCTTTTTTTTTTCCCAAAAGGTCTTTGACTTGGAAATTAATGGAAAACTATACACAAAGGAAATCATTGTTGACCTAAGAACTTCTGGATTTAAAGCCTATTTATACCCTTGTTTATATGTTGAAAGGAATATAAATCCTACTACACAGCCACAGTCTAGGGTTTTCATTAAAAGGACCAAACTGCTTGTCTTCTCTGAAGGAATCATTGTTAAAAGATGAAGGTAAACAATCAGATGTACTTTAAGCATTACTTATCTTTGAAGTAGATGTCTGTGGTCAAGGCTCAAGCCCTATGGAATGGAAAGACACTGAAATGAGTTTGAAAGAATAGCAGAAGCTCAGCAATTTACCGGTAGGTCTCTCTGGAATAAAGTCACGAAAATAAAGTGCATGTTTATAAGGTAGGTCTCCTTTGGAGAAAAAGTTCAACTGAGTATACAAGTGCAATCAGAAGGATTTTTTTTAAAAAAACAGGATTTTATGGCTGCAATTCCAATTTGTTTTAAAATGTATTAGAAACCATAAAAGGAAATTAATTGGGAAAGCATACCTTTATTTTTCCACTTCACTTTTGTGTACCACTCCTGGAAATGTTTCTAGTTATTTTAGGACACTGTGTTTTAAAAATAAAATAATCACTTATAGGATTTACACATATACCAATAATCATCAGGGCTGTCTTAACAGCATAATGGGTCCCAGGCAAAGCAGTGTACTGGAGCCCCTATGACAACTACTCACAGGCAGAGCTGGAAAGTCGGTTAGTGAGGTGTGGAGGGAGTGGGATTTTGCAGTATCCTTCCCCCAGAAGTGGGGTGGGAATGGAGATTTTATAGTATCCTTCCCCTGCCATGCCCATCAAGCCATGTTCACCAAGCCACGCCCACAGAACTGGTCGTAAAATTTTTTGAATCCCACCACTGGTTAACATACACAGATTAGTATGGGGTACCTATGTTTGTGGGGCCCACGGGCAAGTGCCCATCAGGCCCATGCATTGAGATAGCCCTGATAGTTATACCATCTTTACACCTGCAGAAAGAGAAATGACATTTTTTAAAAAAACTTACATTGGAAAGCACATGTACAGAAAGATGAAAGAAAGAAGATAATCTATCCTACTGCTGCTAAAAGAAACATTTTGATGAAGAAAGTGGTTAACCCTCTGGGAAAATGCCCACTTGCTAAGACAGGTTGAGCAGAGTAATTCTGCATTTTACAAGTCCTGGTAAATTACATCATCCTGTTTAACTGCACCAAATGAGTGCAGGGAGGGTAAAAATGACTTTCTTTAAGAAAAAAAGGGAATAAGAGTTATGTGTTTGATAATATTGCTTGCAAGTTGTTGATTTTTTCTGCTGATGCCATTCTAATTTGCAATTTATTGTTTTTCATGCTTGAGAGAAAAAAATGGAGGAATTCAGTTCTTTGACATAAAATCAACAGTATGATGACAAAAATCATAGCTTACCAAGGAAACACTTGATCTGTCAACCCTGGAGTCATCTTGGAATGTCTTCAGGGTTGCCACAGCGAAGCTGGAGAGAGCTGTGGGAAAGGGAGAGAGGGAGCATAGAGATAGCTGGGGGAACATGTAGCCAAAATAACATTCTTTTTTCTGTGAATAAAGGACACTGTCCCAGTACCTGGAGGGGCATGGATGGGAGCCATCTAGGTTGAGGAGGGTGACTTGATTTGGGGATGTGATTATTGTGTGTAATGGGGGGAAGAATTGGGTGGGGGAAGCCCTGGGGACTTCAGAGTCAGGTTTTCACCAGCTGTGCCAATATGACATGCCAATAAATCTATACTTTGAGGAGGCCTCGGGCCTTAGAGTTTTGATTTCATCTGGGCTGTTACGTGGAACCCTGACATGATCTGAATATTGTATTCACAGTTATCATAGGTAGTCATGAGCACAGGCTGGTCAAGTTCAGCACATCTCTAAAAACAGAGCTTTATTGAGCATTATTTGGAAATGCCAAGAATTAAACCTGATTGTTTTTCCATTACCTAATACAGGTGAAACTCGAAAAATTAGAATATCGTGCAAAAGTTCATTTATTTCAGAAATGCAACTTACAAGGTAAAATTAATATATACGATAGACTCATTACATGCAAAGCAAGATAGTTCAAGCCGTGATTTGTCATAATTGAGATGATTATGGCTTACAGCTCATGAAAACCCCGGATCAACAATCTCAGAAAATTAGAATATTGTGGAAAGGTTCAATATTCGAGGCTCAAAGTGTCCCACTCTAATCAGTTAACTAAACCATAACACCTGCAAAGGGTTCCTGAGCCTTTAAATGGTCTCTCAGTCTGGTTCAGTAGGAATCACAATCATGGCAAAGACTGCTGACCTGACAGTTGTGCAGAAAACCATCATTGACACCCTCCACAAGGAGGGAAAGCCTCAAAAGGTAATTGCAAAAGAAGTTGGATGTTCCCAAAGTGCTAAATCAAAACACATTAACAGAAAGTTATGTGGAAGGGGAAAGTGTGGAAGAAAAAAGTGCGCAAGCAGCAGGGATGACCGCAGCCTGGAGAGGATTGTCAGGAAAAGGCCATTCAAAAGTGTTGGGGACTTTCACAAGGAGTGGACTGAGGCTGGAGTCAGTGCATCAAGAACCACCACACACAGACGGATCCTGGACATGGGCTTCAAATGTCATATTCCTCTTGGCAAGCTGCTCCTGAACAACAAACAACGTCAACAGCGTCTTACCTGGGCTAAAGAAGACCAGAATTGGTCTGTTGCTCAGTGGTCCAAAGTCCTCTTTTCTGATGAGAGCAACTTTTGCATCTCATTTGGAAATCAAGGACCCAGAGTCTGGAGGAAGAATGAAGAGGCACACATTGCAAGATATTTGAAGTCCAGTGGGAAGTTTCCACAGTCTGTGTTGATTTGGGGAGCCATGTCATCTGCTGGTGTTGGTCCACTGTGCTTCATTAAGACCAGGGTCAACACAGCCATCTACCAGGACATTTTGGAGCACTTCATGCTTCCTTCTGCAGATGAGCTTTATGGGGATTCTGACTTCATTTTCCAGCAGGACTTGGCACCTGCCCACACTGCCAAAAGCACCAAAACCTGGTCCAATGACCATGGGATTACTGTGCTTGATTGGCCAGCAAACTTTGGCTGACCTGAACCCCATAGAGAATCTTTGGGGCATTTCCAAGAGAAAGATGAGAGACATGAGACCGAACAATGCAGAGGAGCTGAAGGCTGCTATTGAAGCATCCTGGTCTTCTATAACACCTCAGCAGTGCCAGGCTGATAGCTTTCATGCCACGCCGCATTGAGGCAGTAATTGCTGCAAAAGGGGCCCAAACCAAGTACTGAATACATATACATGCTTATACTTTTCAGAGGTTCTATGTACAATCCTTGTTTTATTGATTGCATGTAATATTCTAATTTTCTGAGATTATGGATTTGGGGTTTTCATGAGCTGTAAGCAAGGGTGGGATTCAAATTTTTAGCAACCAGTTCTGTGGGCATGGCTTAGGTGGTGGGTATGGCTTGGTGGTCATGTGACTGGGTGGACATGGCTTGGTAGTCATCTTATTGGCTGGGCATGGCCAACTCGATATCACTCACATCGAGGCACGCATCTCCTTGCCTGGCCTCTCTCTCATGACTGGGGATGCTGCAACAGTCGTAAGTTTAAAAAATTGTCATGTCACTTTTTTCAGTGCCATTGTAACTTTTGAAAGGTCACTCCACACAAGCAAAGTACCAGCAAAGGAGGAGGAAAAAAAGCTCCAGAGAACTTCCTGAGACAGGAACTCTAGTCCTGCCAATAATGTAATAAGGGTTAATGGAGAGGCAGTTTTATCAACACCAGAATGTTTCCTTCCTGCCTTCCTTACAGGATTAGGGCAGTAATTTCTTCTAACAACAGTTCTCCAAACTGCTTAAAATATTAGCAACCAGTTCTAGTGAATAGGTGCAAATTATAGAGTCCCATCCCTGGCTATAAGCCATAATCATCACAATTATGACAAATCATGGCTTGAACTATCTTGCTTTGCATGTAATGAGTCTATGTCATATATTCGGTTCACCTTTTAAGTTGCATTACTGAAATAAATGAACTTTTGCACAATATTCTAATTTTTTGAGTTTCAGCTGTATTGAATATTTCTTTCCTACAAATTACAAATCACATTAAATTGTAGCAGAACCTTTTTTTAAAAGATATGGGACTCATTATTATTTGTCATATTTATTGAAAATGAAATCTAGGATCTCTACTCTTCTGCACCATAGGAATCCATCCAGAAAGTTTTCTTGGCACTATTGATTTCTTCAAAAGAAAGCTTCAGTAAGCAGCATCTCTGAAAACAACACCAACTTCATTTGCTGAAATTAATGCCAAATAGCCAAACTGCATATTCTACATAGTTTATGGAAACAAAAGTAATAGAATAACAGAGTTGGAAGGGACCTTGGAGGTATTCTAGTCCAATGCCCAGCTCAAGTAGGAAACCCTATAGCGTTTCAGACAAATGGTTATCCAATCTCTTCTAAAACACTTCCAATGTCGGACCATCCACAACTTCTGGAGGCAAACCATTCCATTGATTAATTGTTCTGTTAGGAAATTTATCCTTAGTTCTAAGTTGCTTCTCTCCTTGATTAGTTTTCACTCATTGCTTCTTGTCCTGCCCTCAGGTGCTTTGGAGAATATCTTGACTCCCTCTTCTTTGGAGCAGCCCTTTAGATATTGGAACACTATTAACATATCACCCCTAGTCCTTCTTTGTATTAAACTAGACATACCCAACTCCTGCAACTATTCTTCATATGTTTTAGTCTTCAGTTCCATAACCATCTTCATTGCTCTTTTCTATTGTCTTTCTATAGTTTCAACATATTTTTTTATATCATCGTGTTCAGAATTGGATGCAACATAGAAAATAACATCAGTAGGATAATTTCAATATATGGTTAAATGAGATTTTTTTGAGATAGAGCAGGGGTGTCAAACCTGATTTCACTGAGGGCCACATCAGGGTTGTGTTTGACCTCCAGGGACAAGGGTGGGCTTGGCCAGGATGGGTTTGGCTAGCTCAATGTCACTCATGTCAGGGGTGCCTATGGTTGACCAAGTGCTCTGCCAGTGAAAATAGGTTCCCAAGCTCTGTTTACAGTTGCCACAGCCTCCTACAATCCTATGCCAGTGAAAACAAAGCTTGGGAGTCCATTTTTGCTGGCAGAAGCAAATTAGGTCGGTCCTTCATTGTTTCCAGGCTGGCCCCGCAGGCCAGATCAAAGTACACCACAGGCTGGATCTGGCCCCCAGACCCTGAGTTTGACAACCCTAAGAAAGAGTGACATTTCCTAGAACTATTGCATACTTTAGCTTGAATTCAAGATGTAGGAATAAAGTAATAGGAGTATTTGAACCAATAGCAGGGAACATTTTTGTCTTATTCATGTATTGTTTAAACCAAACTTCATTGTAATATAGCTCATTTCATCTCATTAATTCCATTCTTTGGCAATTATAATAATTTGAAAGGTAAAAGCTACAGTAAAGTACAACAGAATTTTTATTAAACAGTTTTCCTTTGAAGGGGATAAATTAAAGCCATTTAGAACAACAAGCAAAAAATTTGTTGATACATGAACATCATTGAGTTCTGCTTGACAATAGAAAATGTTGTTTCTGAACATCTAAAATAGCATTCTTGTACTCTTCCCTCTAACTTATCATGACTACGTTGACAGATAATCCTTTACAAGATCAGGCAAGCTGTTAATCATCAAATGATCCATAGAAGGGTGTATAAAATATATAAAATGGTATAGAAGTTTAAAAGCAGTTTTATAAGTCCAGATTTTCTGATTGCTTAATTATTACACAGACCAAGCTTCCCAATCTGTGTTCCCCAGATATATTGTATTTCAGTTCCCATAATTCTGGATGGCAGATTGTGGGATATCATAATATAGAATTACATTCAATAAGATCATGTGGAATTTTTCTATGTATGTGGGAATTTCTGTCCCATTCACTGCATATAGCTTTCTCCTATGGCTACAGAGATTTTTCTATGCTACAATGAATGGTAAGGGCTAGGTCACACTGGCCAATGGATGCAAAATGTATGCAAAAAGGACACAGTGGACGAGCAAATTTTCAGGGGTGGCTCCATCCATTGTTATCCACTCCAAAAAGTGGCAAAAATTTGCATAAACAGAACAGAAAAGAAAGGAAAAGAACGGACGTGGGTAGTATGTAGAAGGGATGTTAAAGGGATGTTCATAGGAAGCCTAGAGGATGTATATAGGATGCAAACCGTTCACTGCTCATCCTTTCTATTTCTGTGCTACTAGCGCTGTGTAGACGTTCCGTGTACCTTTAGTTTCCTCCCTCTTTCCGTTTTCAGCTGCAGCGGATGTGAGTTGCGAGGATGCCCAGAGGATGCAGAGAGGATACAGCGGACGTTTAATGGATGATAAACGGACATAGAACGTTTGTTGCTCGTATGTCACGGATTTACATCATACACAGCGGAAAGTTCATCCCCTCAAAAAGTTTTGTGCAGCTCAAAACTTCTTGAGCGGATGAAATCTCAGTGGACGGATGCTCAAAGGATAGAGTGTATGAAACACATATGCAGTGAGTACACAACGGATGCATAGCGTTTTCCAATGGATGGCAAGCTTTTTTTAACATTTTACATCCTCTTTGCATCCGTTGGTGCAGTGTGACATGGGCTTAAATAACTGACAGAGCTCCACATAGGGAGCAGTTATGATCCTGCATTTCAAACAGACCCAAAGTGCAATCTATGATCAACTCATTTCTGGGCTAAAACCTGGCTGAGTTTCAGTTCTGTAGTTGCAAAGTTGGAATTAGATTATGTAGATAGAATCCAAATGAATCAAGCCATGCCACACAGAAGTTGCAAGGAAGTTAAAAAGATTGGACCAATAGTAGTTATTGTTTATGTTAAAAAAAACTTTAGTTCCAGCCAGTGGTGGATTTCAAAAAAATTTCCTACCAGTTTGGTGTAAGCACACATGTTGCACGCACACAGCATTTGCAACTCATCTTCTGCTGCAAGTTCTGTGTATATAACAGATGACATGCAGCAATCAACTATGCCATGCAAAGCAGTTGAGGCTGAAATGTCGGAAATAAAAATCAGTAGAGAGCGGGGCAGGGCTCTCTGATCATTGGAGAGAATGAGTTTGCTCACATATGATCCTTGAGTGCAAACCAGTAGAATACCACCACTGGTTCCAGCATCAATATACAAAATATCAGGCTGAGAATTCTAGCAGTTTGTAGCTAAAGAAGCCAAGATATCTGCAATGCAATTTTGATTTCATTGCTTTTACTGTAATTTAGCAAAGTTTATAACTTTTACCTTGTTCACATGGTAAAATTATTACAGATAAAACAATCTATCCCATTTGCTGTAGACATTGAATATTGGGAAATAAAAACCACACAATGCTATCATGCATTATTGCAAGTGTATCTGGTAGATGCTTGTGGAAGGCTACAGAATCTTCCAGAATGAGGAACTAAGCAAAGAATTGTGCCAGATTGACAGTACAGGAACACATAATTCTAAATCACTCTCATTTATACCTGGCTATCAATCTGTCTTAATAGATGAAGCTTTTAATGATCCATTCACAGAAATCTGACAGATTGTTTGAATCAAAGGTGAGTGAATTGGTGTGAATATAATGGACAGGAAAGAACACTGAAATATATATATATATATATATATATATATATGCTGTTCAGCTTCCTTCGGGTATTATCCCACGTCATTGTAGTTCTGTTAAAGTTGTAGCAACGTTTCAGCAGAATCTCATCTGCCATCTTCAGGCTTCTGTATGGATAATAATACCCAAAGGGTATAATAATACCCGAAGGAAGCTGAACAGCACACATGTAAGTACCCGCGAA
>BLBF01000026.1:28400251-28417618 GCA_015471245.1 Laticauda colubrina
TACCATGTAGTCAGTCCATTCAGGGGTATTCAGTTAGCAAAGTCCATATAGAATATCCTATGTCAGTTCACTTACAAAATCAGTCCTTTGTTGTCTCTCCCGTTCGAGCAATGCAGTCTTGATTCCAAGCAGTAATAAGGAATCATCAAAGCCAGAGAGAGAGAGAACAAGCCGTAGTCTTGCTACTTTTATATTGTTTTCATAGCCACTCCTTTAATTGCTATTTCACAGTTAAAGCTGTATACACTCTAACATACACTAACTATGATTCATAGTTATTATTTCACCTAAACCAGTTAGGGTAAACAATGTTATCCCTAACATTTCTTATGTTGGGGTTCCTCTTCTTTGCACTGAAGAAGCTACCAACAATTGTTGCAGCTTTTTTTTTTCTTGTTTATTAAAGAATGGATTAGAATAGGATGTCTTAGAAGCCCTGTGATAGCACGTCACCTACAGCAGGGGTCTCCAACCTTGGCAACTTTAAGACCTGTGGACTTCAATTTTCAGAATTCCTCAGAATTCCTCAGCCAGCTTTGCTGGGAGTTGAAGTCCATAGCTGTTAAAGTTGCCAAGGTTGGAGAGCCCTGACCTACAGCATCTCTGTGCAGCTATCGTCAGAATAGCTAACTGACAATCTGTCACTCTTCCCATCAGTCTTGTGAGAAACATCTGCTCTTCCTTGTCTTCTTCCAAAGCTCAGGGTTTCATCTTGTTCCTTGGCTGAATGATACTAGAAATACTGGCATTTGTATTATGATGCTCTTTTATTCTAGCTTCTCAAAAATGGGAAGAGCTACATGGTAAGGTACGCAGCTGCTATTAGGATGGGATAACAAGCAAGAAAAATAAAAACCCGGGATTATTAAAATAATCTGGCAATGTAGCAGGGCCACAGTGTGATGACAGCCATGTTTCTCCTCTATCTAATTCTGCATTCTTCTTTTCATACATATTGAGATATTTTAAAAATGTGGAGTTGTTATTTTTTATTTATTTAAGAAAAGGACTAATTAAGACCACCCAGCTCTTGGCTGTTCTGTGCTGCAAAATATAAGATCTGTTGTAGCTGTGTCATGCTTGATATTTGGCTGCACCAGTGAAGCCAAACATCAAAGAGGTCAACAATATTTCACATAATCCTCAAAATATTTATTCAAAATCCACATCGATCAAAATGAGGTTTAGTTTGTCATCCATAACTGTGGAACAGACGTACAAGTGAATTCACCTATGGATATAACTATGAAAACACCAAGGCATAATACATTAGGACAAGGGTCTTCAAAGTTGGCAAGTTTAAGACTTGTGGACTTCAACTCCCAGAATTCCTGAGCTGACATGACTGGAGGAGAAATTCTGGGAGTTGAAGTCCACAAGTCTTAAAGCTGTCAAGCTTGAAGACCCCTGCATTAGGAAGAAGGTAAAAGAGGGTATGCTTGCCTGCTTATCAACTCGGCATCATAGCATAAACCCACATATTTTGTAGTCAAGGCAGACATTCATATTATGCCTTAATGTTCCTACTTAAATAAAAGATCCATCACTAAAGAAGAAAGCAGATATACCAATATATGGTGGATATTAGAGGGAATACTAAAATAAATGAATACGAATGCAATATGCATACCTTAGCTGCTTGCAGTGAGCACGTCTGGCTGACATGATTTTTTCCACGTTCCTTTCACTACTCAAAATTGATTGATATCCAGCTGCATGTGTTTATTGACTCAGTGTTGTAAAAGCTAAGATAGAGTGGTTCATACAAAAGCTAAATTATAACAGTGGTATTTGGCTCTGGCGTGGGATGTTGTATTAACCTAGCAATTATGGCTTATTCAGAAATCATGATTAAACATGGGCCACGTGATGAACAACCTAGGCAACAATATCTTACCTGAGGCTATGAATTCCTGGCTGAATTGAACATGAACCCACTAACTCCAACCTAGACTGCAATAGGTAGGGTAGAATTAAAAGTAATGTGGGAGCAAAGTCTACATCTAATATTTTAAAATGTTATGGCCAATTGCTAATGTGAGAACCATCAAATTGAAAATGTATATGAATTAGGTCTTCTGGCCTCCAACTACATCAATAAACCAACAGGCAGTTAGGTTAGCTTGAGCCTTTCTCAGTAGAAACTGGGATTGCTAGCCTTTGAGTCTTTTACTGCATGGTGCAGCACATTAAATCACACTGAACTGCAAATGTTACCTTACCAGACTGGAAGTCCAGAGGTGGTATTCAGTGGTCAGAGGTGGTCAGGTTCTGACCAGTTCTGGAGAACCATTAGCATAAATTTTGTGTAGTTCAGAGAACCGTTAAATACTACCTCTGACTGGAGATTATATCGTATCCTTTCTCTGCCATGCCACACCCACAAAACCAGTAGTAAAAAAATTTGAATCCCACCACTATAGAAGTCATTATCATGGTAACTAATATTCCTGGGCTCTAAATTGGTAACTTGCATTATAGCTAAATCCCATTCCTTCAATAGGCAATTAAAGCATCATTATATTTATGAACTGTGTGGCATTGCAAAAACAACCATTTTAGTTAGTTTTAAGAATTTATTTGTTAGGGATCATATGAAAAGGCTCTTTTTCTTTCTTTCTTTCTTTCTTTCTTTCGTTCTTTCTTTCTTCCTTCCTTCCTTCCTTCCTTCCTTCCTTCCTTCCTTCCTTTCCTTCTTTCTTTCTTTCTTTCTTTCTTTCTTTCTTTCTTTCTTCTTTCTTTCCTTCCTTCCTTCCTTCCTTCCTTCCTTTCTTTCTCTCTCTCTCTCTTTCTTCCTTCTTTCCTCTCTTCCTTCCTTTCTTCTATCTGGTATAAAAGTCATTTAGTATTTATCAGTCTGAATGACAGTTCACACTATCAAATAAACAGAAAATGAAGGCTAGAATGAAGGCTGGAAATAAATAAACACATGTATACACACCTACACTTTATGCAAGCATTAAAAGGAACTAACAGGGTGAAATAATTAAGAATCACATGAATCTTGTCTGCTATCAATAGTTATACCAACACTCAAGTAATTTTGATTTGCACATAGATTAAACTGATTCTTTGGAAGATAATTTTCTTGCAGTACTGAATGTGTTGCCTACAGGGAATATTTAAATAGCTGCTTAGATCTTTAGATAGACAACAAGGTTATATATTGAAAGGACTACACTGTAAAGCACTCTTGAAAAGACAGCCAAGCATCCAACAACTATCTCCTTCAGTAGCAAACAATGGTTCTGGCATAAATAGCATTGATTAAGGAAGAGAAACATCTCTTTGCTCTACTATCTAGAAGAAATTCCACCTATGTTCCACTTAAATGTCTATGGAGATTCTCAGTCATCCAGGTCAGAGTTGTCCCAAAGTTGCTTTTTTCAAGAGGCAAGCAGACTTTCTGGTTTTTCTTTGAAGACGTTTCACTTCTTATCCAAAAAGCTTCAGCCAGAACTCAAGAAGCTCCTTGCATGAAAAGCAAAATGTCTTCAAGGAAAAACAAAGTCCAGTTGCCTCTTGAAAAAGCACTTTTGGGACAACTGTGTTCCATCAACTTTCAGTAAGTATGGGTGAAATGCTATGTGGCTGGGGTTTCTTTTATATACTGATGGAGAGATTTTAACCAAAGCTTGTATGACCATAATTGAGCCCCAAAATTTCCATTGCTAAGCAAGACAATCATTAAATGAGTTTTGTCCCATTTTGGGATCTTTCTTGCCACAATTGCTCAATGGATCATTTCAGTTTTCATTGTTTTAAAATGAATCCAGCTTCCCCATTGACTTTTCATGTCAGAGGGAGATCACATGATCCCAGCATAATGCAACCATCATAAATACATGCCGTTTGTCAAGGGTCTGAATTTTGATCACTTGACCTAATGTGATGCTGCCAAGATTGGGTCAAAAATGTCATAAATGTTTTCAGCGCCATTGTAACTTCAGTCACTAAATGAATGGTTGTGTAATGACCCGGGGCATGGCACAAAGGCAACATAGTCAAATAAGCAGTAAGAGTCCCTTTATTATCTCCAATTTTGCCTCCAATGTCTAGGTTACCTTCAGCTGGAGAAAAAACTCTCCCAGGAACAGCCTTTAACTGTAGAAAATTCAGTCCAAAACAAGGTACATACAAACTGTAACTAAAAATCCAAACACCAAGCTGAAGTAATTAATTTGACAGGGAAGGAGAAGGAATTTCAGTCTTGAAAGCACAGCAAAACTCTCACAGTTGGGAAGATACCAGGAACACAGATAAGCCATGACAATACCAGATAAATTCACGTTTGTTCCCAACAATATGCTGTGCGTAGCTTCCTCACCTTCCCAGGTGCAGCTAATGAAGGGAATCAGGGTCCTTTCCTCCCCCATAAGCCATGCAACTCACCTTGCTCCCCTCTCTGTTCCTTCCTGCATGCCCTAGGATTAAGAGGGGGTGGGCCTGGGGCTTCCTCTGAATTCCCCCTCCCTTGCTCTACCTCTCCCTGCTCTGTCCAGCCAGACGTTGCCCTTCCCCAGTTTCTTCCAGCCAATGGAGCTACACTCCCACTCCCTGTCAGCTGTTCAGCCTCCCCCTCTGAGTCAGATTCTGACAGGGACATGACAGATTGTTACTTGAGGTTTACATGTAGTGTAAATTATCAAAAAGCACCGTCAATTGTGTAACTTTACTGATGCTTTTGCATCAAAACATTAATGATTTCTCTTTATAAAAACTGTCTTGGAGATGGTAGAAGGATGACAAGAGAAGGATGATAGCCCTATTCTCTCTATGAGAAAAATAAAAATGTGCCAGATGGCAATAAAAACATTTTTCCCCTTCTCTCTAAAAAGATTCCCATTTCATTAAGGTATCAGTTAAAACATTCGCTCTAATCTAAATGTCATACTTGACAATAACAGTTCTGGAATAAACAATAGATGTTTGTATGTTTGTTCATGTGTGTTTACGTACACACATAAAGACACACACACATGCAGAAAAAGACATACATACAAAAAAGACATGATTTTTGGCTCATCAGAAAGCTCGGCTCTGTGTAGCCTTGCAAAGATGTATAAATCAATTTTTACATGGCACTGCCTTACAAAACTAGAGATCTTTTTCAGTACAAAGGTTCCTTATTCATTGAAAAAAATGTCTGCATATGGTTGTTTTATGTGTTGTATTATACACAAGAGTATATTGAAAATGACCTCTGCTTTGGAGGTGTTACTATTGTACAATATATAGCTGCCATCCTCTTGGGAGGTGGCTCCATTTTTGATATTGTAAGAAATACTACACAAATGCTGGAAACACTGATAGAAAACAGGAACAAGTAGATATTCTTAGCTTATCCCCCTTGTTTTAAGTCTTATATTGCTTTTTCTTTTTTAACAGTGAAATGCCTTTTTTTAAATTAAGAAAATTACAGAATAATTTCAGAGTAAATTCACAGACATTAGGCAATTTTTAAGACATAAGAAAAAGAAAAAAAAGACACACATCCCTCCTTAAGACCTAAAACTTTAGATGTGCATAAAATGGAAGAGGCACCTTTATTTGTATCCAGGAAAGAACTGCTTTTGACATTGAAATCCTAATTGTACATTATCAGAATGACTGCAGAACCACCAAAGAATTAGCCTTTCCATAAGCCACACTGAAAGCCATTGTCATCATGTATCTTTTACTTAATATATGTATTTCATTTAGCAGGAGATATACTTCTAAATCAGAACAGTGAAATTCTGATATTGACAATTGCCGGACTATTTTTTTTTAATAAAGCCAGTATGCAATTACTAAACACAGGTGGTCCTCAATTTACACTCACAATTTAGTCCAACATTTCGGTTGTTAAGTGAGAAATTTGTTATATGAGTTTTGTCCCATTTTATAACATTTCCTGCCTCATTTGACTAAGTGAATCTCTGCAGTTATTAAATTAGTAACAACTAATTAAGTGAATCTGGCTTTCCCCATTGACTTGGTGGTCAGAAGGTTGCAAAAGATGATCACATGACCCTGGGACATGGTGACCATCATAAATATGAATCAGTTGTCAAGCACCTGAATGTATCTGCAACAGCTGTAAGTGTGAAAAATTGTTGTTAAGCCCCTTTTTTCAGTGCCGTTGTAACTTTGAATGGTCACTAAATGAACTGCTGTAAGTCAAGGACTACCTGAAAGGAATAATCAGGTGAGATTAAGGTATATGTGGAGGTTTGAAGAAAGCCCACAAAGTAGTGCCTTTTAAAAAAGACTTTCCCAACAACTATATTACTCAGTGCCGGCTAGGTACAGAGGACTAGGAATAAAAAGTAGAATTTCCAGCCGATGCAACTTTTAAACATTCAATTTACTTGAAGGAAATTTCTCACAATGTTTTTCCCATGAAAAGCCTGGGAGTTAGGTTATGATTATAGATCAGGGATATCAAACTCGATTTCTTGAGGTCCACATTAGGGTTGATTTGATTTTGGGGGACCAGGATGGGAGTGGCCGGGTCGATGTTGGGGCCACCTGTGGTGGCCTGAGCTCTCTGCCAGCAAATACGGGCTCCTAAACTCCATTTTCAGCTGAGATGGCCTCCTGCAAACCTCTAAGCACCCACCACGGCCCTCCCAAGCTCCATTTTCACTGGCAGAGGCACCACAGGCTGGTCCTTTGCTGTTTCCAGTGTTGCCCCATGGGCTGTATCTGGCCCACGGGCCTTGAGTTTGACACCCCATTATAGTTTCATGGAAGCAGCAAATCTGGTCCAAGATGGACTCTAGTAACCCATATTAGTTTACAGAACATGAATAAAAAAAACTGGGCCATTGTCCTGGTATACTGCATCAAGCAGCCTATTGTATTAAGCTATAAGACACAACCTATGTTTTGTGGTTGCATGGGGAAGTGATTTTGTGGAGAATGGGGATGAGGCTGTTGAGGAAGGAAGGAAGAGATAAGCCTCTCAACACATTGCTGTTTCAAGAACGATACGAATATACTAATATCCATTTTGTATTTCTTTTCTCTGAAAATCAAACACTGGTGGTACTATATGACAAATAGCTTGATATTGTGTTCAGCTGCTGTTGCTATCTCAAGTTACAATCTTAACCAGACATAAAGGTGCATATGCCATTTCATACACTAGGGCTTAATTTTACAGTAAACATCCACAGAATTGCACCATGTCTAAATCATAGGCAAAATGTGAAGAAAAATGCATTTTATAAAGCGGGGTTTCTAATCTGTTTCAATTATTCAGAATCACAGAATAATTGAACAGAAGTTTCAAAATTTCTTACTATGTCTCTTATCAAGTTGATAGGGGGGAAAAAAGGATATATATTGAATTAAATGATCTTCTGAATTTTGCTTTGAATTTATGGTATGTTATAAATTAGGACATTATTCTAATTTGACCTTGTATTACATTATTAAAAGTCACAATATGCAACAGTTAGTGTGGGCAAATATACACATGCCAACCAGATAAAGAAGGGAAACTAACTAGCATTCAATTGTCCTTCCCGAATGATAAGTGGAGTTTACAAAGCTAAATAAGTGAAAGATACAAACATCAATTGTGAAAAGATACAAACATCAATTGTGAGAAGATACAAACAATTGAAGCCCTTGTCACTGGATTCCTATATCTATGGAAGTGTTTATGCCTGTGAATTTTAATTTTACCTGTAACAATTTTCCCACCTCAAAGTGAAGATGGGAATTACCGAATGGTTTCTGTAAATGTAAGGGGCAGATTCAGATAAATTTTGTACAATTAGGGTGCACAAAATACTGTTCAACAACACTTACAATTCTTTATTGCACATTATCCACCTTGGCACATTTTGATATTAAAGGTAACAAAATCAACAACACAAAGACTATTATTCATTTATAATTAATTGGCTGATTTGATGCCTTTACTAATGTGGTTATTTAATATGGTGATATGCAAGTCCTGACAAAATATTCTGACTTGCACCAATTTGGTTATGAATTGCAAATAAAGTTGTAATGATTTGCAAGTCTGCATATGAGTATGTGGGAAGTCAGCTGTTATTAACCCTATCCATGATAACTAAACTGATTGATGTTGGAATCCATCAACGTTAGGGCACTTTTAGTCTTATGTCACCAACAATGCAGTATAAAATCTGCCATAGCCCAAGCATATACCCAAATGATAAAGAGCAGAAGCAAAATGATTATTGATACTGAGCCTTGAGAGCTAAAGCAAACCTTAAGTGGTTTTCATACTACTTAATACTACTTTTGGAGCCAAAATAAGAAAAAAAAAACTGAAAATATTTTGAAATTTAATTTGAAGGTAATTCTAAATCAAATTAAAATGTGTTTTCAGTTTTTTTTAAAAAAAATAATTCTGTGTCCCTTAAATCAGTTTGGAAGATTAAAAACACTTCGGCTCATGTGCAAAAACCGTGTTGTTGTTTTTTTCCTAATCAATTTGAACTGACCCAGTTTGCTGAATCCATGCGAATGTCCAAAGGTAATTTGATTGATTTTTCAGTTTGAATCAGCATTTCAAATTAGATTTTACATGATTTATACAGAACCTAGATTTTTGTTTTCTTCTGGTCTTGGTGCAAATGAGACAGATATGGAAAGGGAAAACAACTCCGGATGGAAAGACTACAATCATCTTCTTACCCCAATTTAGGAGTTGTTACTAATTCTATTTGTTCCTCACATGTACATCTACATTAACATTATTAAAAGAAACAGAAGTGCTATTTGATATATTCTTCAGAAATTGTATGATGGACAGCAAAAGGAAAAAAAATAATAGAATGTTGGGCCTCTTCTGGATGTCCCATCCATTCAATAGGAAGCCAAGGCAGTTATATCATCAACTTCACAAAAATTTGGAATTTACAGTCTGGTGAATTCTGGAAAGAAAAAAAACACAATTTCAATTACTCATTAAAGTTAACATGCTAGCTCCCCTATCCTCCACCACCCACCCAATCCTTGTCTTTATTTTACAGGAACAGCTCCAATTTAAGAAACAATTGTTTTAAAAGGTAAAACAAATAGGTAGCAGCAGCTGAGAATAATCAAAGTCAGTTAAATGGTCCACCTGAATAAATATGTGCTGAGTCTCTTTACCCATCTTGTTGGCCTAAAGTCTGAAGTTCAGAGGTGTGAAGATTGTGGTGAAGGAACACATTTTTCCTGCTGTACATGTGCAAAGAGATTGGTCCTCTTGGGGGTTGTCCAAGCCTTCCTATGAAGGTAGACGGTTGTCGACTGAGGGAAGGTTGATCTTTCGGAGGGCCCGGAAAAATGGTGCCATTATCCGCCTTGGCAGTTGATTTTGACACGCTTTGCATGACTCCCGCTAAGCCGTTCTGGTTCACCTCAAAAGAAGAGGCTTCATAAGAGTCTCTTGTATGCTTGATAACTTCCACTATTTCTTTTTCCTTCAGGAGATTGCCGAGAGAGACGCTTGACAATTGGCAGTTTTTGTTTTCACAGGAAGTGGCTTGGCTGCCTGATGAATACCTAAAATGGTCCTCTGTGGCTGTATGTACTGATCTTTTGTCCTTTGTGTTGAGAGTTTGGCTCACCATTTTGTTTAGGTAGGTAGCCTGGAGCAAAGGAAACAGAAAAGGGAAGGAAAAAATATTAGAGAAAAAAACATCTCTTTTCAACAAGGTTGCTCAGGGCACACAAAATGTTCCTGTTAATCTCCCCAGCTACACAACTGGGTGTATTTTCACCACTTCTGCATTAAAATTAAAACCCCTGCCCCTATCTGGAAAACTTTCTTAAATGGCCATCATATTCCCCCCTCCCTTTTTTGATGTTTAATTGTCATTCCATAAATTAAAAAATGTTGACCCTAATTTATTTTTTTAATTTTAATGTTAATTTTGAGACAATTTTTATTGATCAAGAGCCCCTCTTTGAAGGACAGGTGCAATTTAAAACTATGAAATATAAATTTAAATTTAAAAAAAAAACAGCAATGAACGCCAATATCTGATATTTCCCTACAAATAAAAAGATTATTAAGAGGATTCAACTTTGAAAGAAAAAAAAATGTCAGATACATTTTTACTAAACAAAAAAAATATCTATCTCAGGTGGATGGAAACAGTAAAAAAGGAAACATTGTACTAGCCTTATAACACCATGTTCGTGAATAACTCTAATATGTCAATATACTTATCAAAACATTCATTCCAAAACATTGGACTTTTCTCCAAGTTGTTCTTAGCATTCTGTTATGTAATTTGGATCCCAGCATTTTACCTCCAAACAGGCATCCAATTTAAATTACAAGTAGCCCACAACTTATAACAGTAATTAAGCCCAGAATGATGGTTATAAGTTGTGCGAGTCGTAAAGCATATCATCAAATGACTTCCAGAATGTTATGGCCCCTTTTTTTTTCCCCTGGTGATTTTTATCCAAATGCTGTGATTGTTAAGCAAGCCCGTTGTCTGCAATGTTTCTCTTTTTTCCCAGAATGTGGAAGAAAATGTTGGTTTCCAGCCAAAAAATACAATAAATTGTGGTCACGTGGCCCCTGCCCCTCCAGTAGCTAAATAAGAGGAGGAGGAGGAGGAGGAGGAGGAGGAGGAGGAGGAGGAGGGGGGGGCGGGGGGGGGGGAGGAGGAGGAGGAGGAGGAGGAGGAGGAGGAGGAGGCAGCATTGGAGTTAGGGACAGAATCAAGGCAAACTGAGAGCTCTGAGGGGGAAGAGGGAATGGAGCTGGCAGAGAGAGAGAGACATGCACAGACTGGGCCATCCGTCAACCCTCAGATGGAGAGTCAAGACCCTCCAGGTCTGAAGGTGGCTGATGAAGAAGAGAAACACCTGGGTCTAGTGCCTGATGCCCAAAAGGCAGAGAAAGGGAGAGCAGTAGAAATCCATGGGCTGAACCTGGGGAAGGAAGAGTCACCTCTCTGAGCAAGGCCCCACCCTAGCCCTGGGGAGAAAAGGCAGGGGGCAGAGATAAATAGGTGTGGCAGACAACTATTAATCTTCCAGCCAGATGGACGTTGGCCTGTGAGAGAAACTTTTTACCGGGGCTGCCGGCATTCCTAATAAAGGAATCTTTTGAGTTCACGTCAGAAGGTTTGTCGTGTTTGGGGTGCTGGGTCAGAACAATGGTTGTTACAGAAAACATCTGTAATTGTAGGACAGTTGCCAAGTTCCAAAAATGTTGCCAAGTTCCAATCAGGTGACTGCATGGGGATCCAGCCAACAGAACTTTGAATCTGGTCCACAAATTCCTTTTTGGGGGGACCCTCAAAACTTAGACCAGTTATTAAGTGATTGGTCAGAAGTTGAGGAATACTTGCATTCCAAATAGATGCTACCTGGCTTCCTTTGGAACAAATCCAAGACATTCAAGGAACCTGACATCTTTCTAAATTCATAACACCCTGGCATAATCCTGGCTCCACCACCATAATATCTCTCCTGAAATACAAATTTAACTCTTGGAAAAAAGTTCTAAAGCAAGTTATGCTCTAATCACTGGACAAATATACAATTGGAAAGATATAACCAGATTTCAGGAACAGAGACATCTAACAATATAAGTCTGAAAAAAAGAGTCAAACACCTCTTCTCTTAGAAAGAATGCTAAAGCTACCGTGATAGAAGTTCCCTACCTATTGTTAAAAAAATGTCTATGAAGATTCTCAGTCATCCAGGTCATGGTTATCCCAAAGGTGCTTTTTTTCTTTTTCAAGAGGCAACTGGACTTTCTGTTGTTATTCTTTGAAGACATTTCACTTCTTGTCCAAGAAACTTCTTCAGCTCTTTAATCAGAGCTGAAGAAGCTTCTTGGATGAGAAGTGAAATGTCATCAAAAAAACAAAACAAAACAAAACAGAAAGCCCAGTTGCCTCTTGGGGGGGGGGGGCGGGAAAGCACCTTTGGGATATAATTACAAAAAGTCACATTCATTTTTCTTTCCTTGAAAAGATGCATCATAATATCTATGGCCAAATTCCTGTCTTCTAAATATATTCGTGTTAATATTGTCAAGTAAATGAATAACTGAATGTTTTAAAAAGGGATGTCTGTGCTTGTAATATAGATACACAAAGTTATACACAAACACATGCACATACCTTGTTACCCAAATAGGGACCATGGAAACTTCTAAGGGAGTTATTTCAAAGCAATGGCATACTGCAATTAACATGTTATGTTTCTCGCTTCTTTCTGAAGATAGGAGAAAAACCCACACATATTACAGTTCTAAAATCCGAGGTTGTTATATATGAGAACTGACTGTCTTTTGTACCTGTCCCTTTATGTTTTTATAATTATTCTCTAATTACCATATTTCCTCATTTGCACCTCTCTATGAATTTGCCTAGGTATGCAAGCGTCCAATAAAAATTGAAAACAGGTATTTTTTTCCCCTCTTCCTACCTTCAGTCAAATTCATCAAAATGAAAAAAAAAAATCAAGTATAAAATGCAAACCAGCTTTTTACATTATAAATTTAACAATATTAAATTTGTTAATTCAACATACGTAACAATAAGTGTCATGAGAAAAATGATAAATGACAAGGAACTATAAAGCATCCTTTAGCAGTGAACTAGCAGATTATCCTGACTAATAAATAAAATAGAGCAGGAAAACTAGTGATCGGAATTCCCTTCCAACTTTTGATTATCTGAAATTGTAACTTACAAAGGAGCAAAGGGAGTACTAATCAAATGTTGAGGCTATAAGAAGTAGCCTAGTCTGGTTTTTCTTCAGTACCAGTAAGTCCTTAATGCTTTTAAGGTGTCTCAAGTAGAAGGGACTTTGGAGGTCTTCTAGTCCAACTCTCTGCTCAAGCAGGAGACCCTACATTATTTCAGACAAGTGGCTATCCAGTCTCTTCTTAAAAACTTCAAGTGATGAAGAAGCCACAACTTCCTGAAGGCAGGCTGTTCCACTGGTTAATTGTCCTCACTGTTAGGAAGTTTCTCCTTCATTCCAGTTTGCTTCTCTCCTTGTTTAGTTTCCATCCATTGTTTCTTCTGTAGCCTTCTGATACTTTGGAAAATAAGTTGAACCCCTCTTTGTTGTGGCAGCCCCTCAAATACTGGAATACTGCTATTATGTCCCCCCCCCCCAAACCTTCTATTTCTCTAGACTAGTCAAATCCAAATCCTGCAACCATTCTTCATATGTTTTAGTCTCCAGACCTTTCATCATCTTAGTTGCTCTTGTTTCAGAGTTGGTTTGAGTTGGTATAAAGAGCTTTTTCGTTTTTTTTTTTTTATTTATTTTATTTATTGAATTTATATCACTGCTTATTTGCTGATGACAACTTGTGGCGACTTACAGAATGTAAAACCATATTAAAAATAAAAAACAATAAAAGCGAACAAAAAGAATCAAATAAATTAATAAAGTACAATAGAACAAAATCTGAAAAAAAAAAAAAACACTCCCCAATTCCCACCCCTACGACAGCAGATCACACGAGCCATTTGATGGGCTTAATTCTGCTCTGGGTTCCTCAGGCCTGCTGGCAGAACAGATATTTTCTTTGGATATTGATCCATACTGTTTTACTAACCAAGCAATCAAAACAAGCCTTTCCTGACAAAGTTTATTAAAAGGTATATAAATCTTCTCGAGTTACAGCACATTTCACTTTGCTTTGCATCATACCAGTTTCCTTTTCTACATTATGCAAATCCAGTAAAACACAAAGAGCTACAAGGCTGGCAAAATGAGATATTGTCAAACATATTGACACTCAGCAGAACTCAAATTTAGTTTAAGCAATGTTGGGGTTTAAAGCCCCTGTCACACTGCACCAACGGATGCAAAGAGGATGTAAAACGGACAAAAAAGCTTGCCATCCGTTGGTTAACGCGATGTACTCACTGCCTCCATTTTGCTTCCTCTCTATCCGTCCAGCATCCGTTTACTGACGTTTCATCCGCTCAGAAAGTTTTGAGCTGCCCAAAACTTTTGCGCGGAAAATGTATCAAATTCGTCAGTTCTGCATCCGCTATGCATCCGCTACGCATCCGTTCTGCATCTGTTACGCATCTGCTATATCTGCTAGGAATCCGCTGTGCATCTGCGCAACTCGCATCCGCTCGGACGCAAGGAGGAAGTGGAACGGATGCAGAATGGATGCAGCACAGAAACAAAGCGTTTAAAACGGAAAAAACGTTCGCAGAGGGGACCTATCTCGGTTATGAAGGATGTCTAGAGGATGCCTAGAGGATGCCTAGAGGATGCAAAGGGACACCTATACTGCCTATAAAAAGGGGGAGCAACAAATCTGGATTTCACTTTCAGAACAGCAGCCCTGCGGTGTGGACCTCTATAGCCTTCATCTGACGCTTCCTCTTCCACAGTATCCAGTCATGTCCACTGTGGATCATAACACAGTCCTTTTGGCAGCCACCATCCTTCTGCAACAGTGCGAAGCCATCTACAGGCTCTGTGAACTCTACTACGGGAAGAAAAAGGGGTGGCCAAGAAGCGTCTGGGTACGAAGATGGTTTGCCAGAAGAGCAGAGGATGGACTGTACAACAAGCTGATGGTGGAGCTCAGGAGCGAAGACACTCGTGCATTCCAGAACTTCATGAGGATGCCTCCAGCCATGTTTGACGAACTTGTGCAGCACCTGACACTCAGGTTGACCAAGGCAAACAACAACTTCTGGCCCAGCCTGGAACCTGGGCTCAAGGTGGCACTCACTCTGTGCCACCTGGCCTCAGGGACCACCTATAGGAGTATGCAGTACGGCTGGAAGGTGCCACCCAACACCATCAGCATTGTGGTCAGAGAAGTGGTGCAGGCCATCATCGAAGAATATCTGCAGGAGCTCTTCCAGTGCCCCTCCACTGAAGAAGGCTGGAAGAAAGTTGCAGAGCAGTAGTATCAGAGGTGGAACCTCCCACACACCGTTGGAGCCATCGATGGCAAGCATGTGGCCTGCAAAGCGCCAGCCAAGTCAGGGTCCACTTATTTCAACTACAAGGGCTTCTTCAGCATCATCCCCTTCGCCATGGTCGATGCTGACTACAAGTTCATGTACATCGATGCTTCAGGCAATGGCTCATCTTCAGATGCCCAGGTATACAATGCCAGTCACCTCAAGGAGGAGCTGGAATGCAACCTCATCGTGGGCTTCCCAGATCCAGACCCACTGCCCAATGACACTCAAGATGTGCCCTACTTCATCGTGGGGGATGACGCCTTCTCCCTCAGAACCTACCTCATGAAGCCCTACACCTCCAAATACCTCACCCATGAAGAGAGGATCTTCAACTACAGGCTGTCCAGGGCAAGGCGGGTGGTGGAGAACGCCTTTGGCATCCTGGCCAACAGGTTCCAGGTACTTCTCACCACCATGCAGCATCACCCACAGACCGTGCGGAGGATCATGGAAGCTTGCTGCATCCTGCACAATCTCTTGCGCACCTGCTACCCAGTCTTGCAGAACAGGCTCGTGGACCTCCAGCAAGGCAATGGGGACATGGAGCCTGGGGAATGGAGGCAAGGGCGAAACCTGATAGACACTGAGGATGTGCAAGGCCCCAACAGAGCCTCACGTGAAGGGAAGAAGCAGCGCAACCTCCTGAAACACTGGTGCAACTCCCCAGCTGGAGCGGTGGAGTGGCAAGACAGGATGATAGATGCTTAATGGATGCTTCCTTCAGCCTGTCTCATCACATGGATGAGATTGGGCCATGTATGTTGAGTGGCCCTACAATGAACAGGGCATTTAATAAAGAGTTGTGTTTATGTTGACATGTGTGGATGATTGATTATATTGTTATTGATAATAAAGGGCCATAGGTGTGGCACCTGGGAGGGTGGACCATACAGTCCCACTATGCTTGCACTGGAGGTTTATCTATCCCACAGCTGTTACCCATCCCAAAGGTATCCCTGCCCATCCCACTGCTATTTTAACCCATCCCACAGCTATCTCAACCCATCCCACAGCTATCTTGACCCATCCCACAAGCATGCAAAGGCTTAAACCATTTCTAAAAGTTTCCAGCAAGACTTTATTAAAAAAAAGAAATGAAGCAAGTGTGTGAATCAAAAATAGACTTTATTAACAACAAGCTATAAGACAAAAATGAGTCTCTGGCACTCCTCTTGGTCACTCAATCTCAGGGGTGAAGGGTGCAGGTGCTGTGGAGGTGGCTGGTGCTGGAGTGCTTGTCATCAGCTCCTCCAGAAGCAGAAGCAGCAGAAGCCCCAGCCCCAGAAAAGCGAGCCCATGCTGCAGAAGCCCCAGCAGAACCAGAGTGAGGGCCAGGGGGCGGGATGGTAGCCCTGTCCCTCTTGCAAGGGCTGGCAGCAGATGGCTGAGGCTTGCTGTGCTTCAGCATGGTTGTGGGGTTGCTGGCTGGCAGGGAGGCTGGCAGGAACCAATGCTGGCAGGAAGGCTGGCAGGGAGGCTGGCAGCAAGGCTGGCAGCAAGGCTGGCAGGGAGGCTGGCAGCAAGGCTTGCAGGCAGACATGCAGGAAGGACAGGCAAGCAGTCAAGGTGTCTGGAAGCAGGTCTTTCCTCTGAATGGCGACCTGCTTCCAAGCTGCTTCCGTTATATCCGCGGGGCTGATGCAATGCATCCTCCCCGCATGTGCAATTAATGCTGTGCATCCACTAGGCCTCCACTGTGCATCCGCTAGGCTTCCGCTGTGCATCCGCTTCATCCGCTGTGCATCTGCTCTGCATCCGCTGTATCCGTTCCGCGTCCGCTTTGCTGCGGCCCCCCGGAAGCCTAGCGGATGTGCCATCTGCTCCCATCCGCTTCCATCCGCTGGGCTTCCGTTCCGCATCCGCTTTCCATCCACCCTGCATCCTCCCCGCGTCCGTGTTATCCGCTCCGGTTATGCAAATTTTTGCCCCTTCTGAGAGCAGATAACAACGGATGGAACATTTTGCTCGTCCGTTGTGTCCGTTTTGCATCCGTTGGGCAGTGTGATAGGGCATTTAGGTTTAGTGATTGTAATCTAGACAAAACTTTTTCTGTCCTTTCACTGGCAACTGTTTTAGCAGTTAGGTGATCTGTTCCCATATGCTATGCAAACTACAGGCAAATGAACAGGGATTGACTGGATTCTTTTCTTTATAGCTAAATGTTTTGACTGATGATTGGTTGAGCCATGCAAGCTGACTTAAATTCCATAAACCATGATGCAGCCAGCTATAATTTATTGTGTTGTCTGGACCCACCTCTTAAGTCATCTGCAGTGATGGACAGAAGCCTGATGATGGCAGATGAGATTTTGCTGAAATGTTGCTACAACTTTAACAGCACTACAATGACGTGGGATAATACCCGAAGGAAGCTGAACAGCACACATGTAAGTACCCGCGAAAGCTTAAAAGAAACATATATATA
>BLBF01000026.1:28418018-28428653 GCA_015471245.1 Laticauda colubrina
GCTATCTACATGCACTCTCACACCACCACCCAGCACAGATCAATTCCGTAGCCAAGACACTCATCTCCAGAACAAAATGCTTAGCCGATGAACAACACTTAAAAACTGAACTACACACTCTTACTAATGTACTTACAGCCAATGGATTTCCCAAAAAGAAGATTACCCACCTAATCCAAAAAGAAACCCCAAACAAAAGCCAAGACAGAGAACAAGAGAATGGCAAATACCTCCTCCCATATATAAAAGGCACTACAGACAAAATCAGCAAGATCCTCCAAAAACACAACATTAAACAACATTAAAACAGCATTCTGCACAAATAGAAAAATATCCACCATCCTAAGAAACCCTAAAGACAAAATCGAGTTAGAAAACCAAGGAGTATACAAAATCCCTTGCACTGCCTGCCCCACCACATACATAGGACAAACTAACAGAAGAATTAGTGCACGCATTGAAGAACACAAAAACTCAATCAAAAAAGAAGAACTGACCTCTTCCCTGGTCCAACACCTCAAAGCCACAGGACATAAAATTGACTTTAAAAATACCAGAACTATCACCAAAACCGAACACTTCAACAACAGAATAATCAGAGAAGCCATAGAGATAGAGAAACGCCCACACAGCATGAATAGACGAGATGATACCTCCCGCCTACCAACCATTTGGAAACCTGCCCTCATTAATAAACGAGTAACTAACATGAAGAATGACACCAGACCCCACACCCGCAAGTGCCACACAAGATGCTACCACCACACTTCCACACAGAAAAAAGACTCACACCAACACAGAAGAGGAGACACGACCACGAACCAGAAACCATACTGCAGCTGCACCACTACCCGCTTCAAACCCCTCTGACCCATACAAGAAGCAAATTGACACCCACAATGAAGATGTGGCACGAACACGAACACGAAGCCAAACAACAAGATCACAGCTCACCAGCTCGAATTCCCCAGTAACTAAGACTAACCTGAGCACAACCAAGCCCCCACCTAAGCAGAACACACCCCCAGCCAATCAGAACACTGCCAACCCCCCTACCAATCAGAACACAGCCAAACCCCCACCCAATCAAGTCACACCCCCACTAGCAGTTAAAAGGAAGAAGCAGCTGCAAGCTCACATTGCTCTGAGAAGCACAGAGCTGAAGAAAGAAGCCTGAAGATGATGAATGAGACTTCATCGAAACGTTGCCTAGATAATTCCAATTCTACGCGAGAGAAAACCCGAATAACCAAAGATCAACATACAAATACCCGCGAAAACCTCAGAAAACAAATAGATAGATAGATAGATAGATAGATAGATAGATAGATAGATAGATAGATAGATATAGATATAGATATAGATATAGATATAGATATAGATATAGATATAGATATAGATATAGATATAGAGATAGAGATAGAGATAGAGATAGAGATAGAGATAGAGATAGAGATAGAGATATATAGATATATAGATATATAGATATATAGATATATAGATATATAGATATATGGATATATAGATATATAGATATTTGGATCTTTGGTTATTCGGGTTTTCTCCCATGTAAAATTGGAAGTATCTAGGCAACGTTTCGATGAAGTCTCATTCATCATCTTCAGGCTTGTTTCTTTGGCTCTGTGCTTCTCAGAGTAATGTGAGCTTGCAGCTGCTTCTTCCTTTTAACTGCTAGTGGGGGTGTGACTTGATTGGGTGGGGGCTTGGCTGTGTTTTGATTGCGTGGGGGTGTGTTCTCATCGGTTGGGGGTTTGGCTGTGTTCTGATTGGTAGGGGAGTTGGCTGTGTTCTGATTGGCTGGGGGTGTGTTCTGTTCAGGTGGGGGCTTGGTTGTGCTCAGGTTAGTCTTAGTTGCTGGGGGATTTGAGCTGGTGAGCTGTGATCCTGTTGTTTGGCTTCGTGTTTGTGGTCGTGCCACATCTTCATGGTGGGTGTCAGTTCGCTTCTTGTATGGGTCAGAGGGGGTTGAGGCAGGTAGTGGTGCAGCTGCGGTACGGCTTCTGGTCCGTGGTCGTGTCTCATCTTCTGTATGGGTATGAGTCTTTTTTCTACGTGGAAGTGTGGTGGTAGCATCTTGTGTGGCACTCGTGGGTGTGGATCTGGTGTCATTCTTCATGTTAGGTACTTGTTTATTAATGAGGGCAGGTTTCCAAATGGTTGGTAGGCAGGAGGTATCATCTCATTTATTCATGCTGTGTGGGCGTTTTTCTATCTCTATGGCTTCTCTGATTATTCTGTTGTTGAATTTTACTTCCAATTTTATGCGGGAGAAAACCCGAATAACCAAAGATCCACATACAAATACCTGCAAAAACCTCAGAAAACAAATATATATATATATATATATATATATATATATATATATATATATATATATATATATATATATATATATAGGCGGGTACTTATGAAACCCAGATACCTAGAAGATGAACAGACCTATGGAACAGCTGTCATGCCCTACATAAGAGGTACTACAGATAAAATCAGTAAGATACTATACAGGCACCACATCAAGACTGCCTTCAAAACAATCACAAAAATAGCAGCCATCCTTAGAAACCCCAAAGACAAAATTGACCTGGAAAACCAAGGCATATACGAAGTTCCCTGTTCTTCATGCCCGGCCACATACATTGGTCAGACCAATAGAAGAATAAGTACCCACCTGGATGAACACAAAAATGCAGTAAAAAAGCTGGAACACACCTCCTCACTAGTCCAACACATGAAAACCACAGGTCACAACATCAACTTCAATGGCACCAAAACCCTAGCCACTATAGAAAACCCCAGCCACAGAATCATCAGAGAAGCCATAGAGATTGAAAAAAGACCTGAAAGCATGAATAGAAGAGATGATTCCAGCAGACTGTCAATCATTTGGAAGCCTGCACTCTCAAATAGAAAGATCTCCACACCACAAACCAGGCAAACACCTGGGCACAAACAGATTCCCCCTGATACCTCCAGCTCAAACACCCCCCCCACCAGGCACCCAGATGAAACCTAGCTTCCTAATAGATAATAGCCATCCTTTCACATGAAGCCAAGTTGCACTGAAACCCTCCAATACAGGAACACAGTGTTGCCAGCCAATCAAAGCCACAAAACAGACAGAAGAAACCAGAAACACCAATCAAACAAACTCCAAGAACAATAAACACAGAACAAGACTCCCAACCAATCAGGATGTGGAAAAAATCATCCTGGCATAGCAATAGGCTAGCCTCAAATTTAAAACCAACGGCTGTGATAGCCTGACCCACATACAAACTCAATACAGAAGCCTAATGATGGCAGATGAGATTCTGCTGAAACATTGCTACAACTTTAAAAGCACTACAATGACGTGGGATAATACCCGAAGGAAGCTGAACAGCACACATGTAAGTACCCGCGAAAACTTAAAAACATACTTAAGTTTTCGCAGGTACTTACATGTATAATATTCAGCTTTGTTTGGGTATTTTCCCACATCATCATAGTTGTGTTTTTAAAGTTGTTGCAACATTTCGGCAGAATCTCATCTGCCAACATCAGGCTTCTGTATTGTGTTCATCTGGACCCCAAACTCGAAGCGAGACTCGAACCCAGAATGTTACATCATAGCCACCCACTCAGGATGTCACATCAGAAAACTCAGCAAATTACAGTAAATAACGTAGGATACCACAGCACTTTTGCAGGTACTTTTGCAGGTACTTACAATACATATATATATATGTATATGTATGTTCTTTTTGTCTTCTAGAACTGAAAGTGTATAAGTAGCCCAAAGTCATCCAGGTTTCTGGCCTGATGCCTTCACCAATACAACAAATTGGCTTTCTATACATAATCTCACAAATGGGTGGGATTCTCCCAGTTTGCACTCAGTTTTCACTAGAATCAGTTGTTCACATTCTAAGCAGTTTGGAGAACTATTTGTTCGAAGAAATTACTGGCCTAATCCTGTAAGGAAGGCAGGAAGGAAACATTCTGGTGTTGCTAAAAGAAATTGCCTCTCCGTTAACCCTTATTACATTCTTGGCAGGACTAGACTTCCTGACTCAGGAACGTCTCAAGTTTTTTCTCTCTCCTTTGCTGGTACTTTGCTTGTGTGGAGTGGCCATTCAAAGTTACAATGGCATTGGAAAAAGTGACTTATGACTATTTTTCACATTTACAACTGTTGCAGCATCCCCACAGTCATGAGAGGCCAGGCGAGGAGATTCATGCCTCGATGTGAATGATATTGAGTTGGCCACACCCAGCCAATAATATGATCACCAAGCCATGCCCACCACCTAAGCCATGCTCTCAGAACCAGTTGTTAAAATTTTGAATCCACCCCCGCTCACAAACATGCAATATGCAGCTCAGAAACTTTTCACTGAAGATAAAATCTACAAAGACAAACTCATACCTATCAATTCTTTTCCACTTTGAGCTAAGCGACATTCTAAAATTTGCAAAGCAGGGTAAGAAATAGTAAGCTCAAGGAAAACTCTTCTTCTTCTTGTGCCATATCCACCATTGGATGTTGGTGATCATGTTGGCGGTCCTATTTTTATCAAGAGCCGCACGAAAAAGTGCTGCTGAGTTTTGTCCAAACCAGTCCCTTAGATTTTGAAGCAACTAATTCAAAATAGTTAACTCTTAACTTGCACCAAACAATTTGCTATTTGCCTTCCTATTTTTATATCCCTCTGAATTATCCCTGAAAACCTGTTTGGGGTTGTGGTTACAGTATCAGGCTAGAATTAGAAGACTGAATTCTGTTTCCACCTTAGGTATAAAGTGATCTGGGTGACCATGTGGCCAGTCACTTTCTCCCAGGCCTAGGAAGAAGGCAATGGCAAATCTTACTATGAAAACTGTAAGGACTTCAATCCCTGAGAATCAGACCTAAGGAAAAAAAATCTGCTTCTTCTTTGCACAAACACTGCTTCTCTTCTTTAATTACCTCTTTTTTATTATTGTTATTCTCCATCTAATCATGCTTCTTTCATCCTCATTTCTCTTGACCTACAAACCTTTCTTTTTCATATTTCTGTTAAGATATAATATTTATTCTCTTTATATATAACAAAGTTGGCTTGATGGATTACTTTTGTACCAATCCATTCCGCACCAATTCATGACTCATCTATTATTACATACGTGCTTATGTAATCCACTGCCACTGCATTCTCCTTACTTTTGTATTTTTTTCCAAATTTACCCAACTTTCATGTTTGTCTCTTACACAGACATATTCATTTCTTTTGACAAACATTAATTCTTTGCAACAGATAACATACAACCTGTGACCTTCTTAACAGCATTTGTAGAGCTTAACATTTCTTCCATTTTCTTATCTTTCGCACACATTCTGTTAGGGCTCAAATATTCACCCTCTATTTCTGTTTTTTGCTATTTATAAAACCTGCAGAAATTCACTTCACATTCAAAGCAATCTACCTTTGACTTTAATGTGTTAATTTTTTTTCCAATTCATATTCATCAATTTATCAGAATGGAAATCACTTAGGAAATATGGGCAAATCTCACAGAAGATAAATGTATAATTCAAGTCTGTTCACTGTTTTATATGCTGCCTCTAAAAAAAGGAACATATAATATATTTTCTCAGTCATACATATCTTGTAAATTGCTGAAGAAAAATAATAAAGCAAGAGTTTGATTTCCAAATTTTGTTCATGATGATTTCTCATACAGCTTCGATCCAAAATTGTGCCAATTACATAAGGCACTTTATCAATGGTATAAAGCAGTGATGGCTAAACTTTTCAGCACCAAGTGCCCAAAGTGTGCGCATGCACCTCCCCAAAATACAATGCATGCATGTCCCCTGCATATGTCCCCTGCCCCCACACATGCACCCCATCTCCTGTGCATTCACCCCACCCCCTGCATGTACCCTCCTCCCACGCATGCACGGCAGAGACCCAAAAACCAGGTGGCCATTGGCAGGTGCATGCACATGCACGGTGGAGCTCAGCTGGGATGACAGCTCGCATGCCCAAAGAAAGGGCTCTGAGTGCTATCTCTTGCATGTGTGTCAAAGGTTCACCATCACAGGTATAGAGTTCCCTGCCTGAGCAGGGGATTTGACTGCAAGATCTTCCAACTCTGATTCAGTTCGATTAGATTCTATTCTACTCTACTCTACTCTACTCTACTCTACTCTACTCTACTCTACTCTACTCTACACAATTCACTTCTATGAATGCCATTTACCATGAGTTGTAGTGCTGGCTATGAATAGCTATTAGTCTGATGGCAGTGTAACTATCTCTGGAAGCCCATCTAGACTGCCTTGTGCAGTTGGTTGGTCACTATGAGAACATACTGCCAGACTAGATGGGCATAGAATAGACAATAGCATTTTCCAACTGTCAAACATGAATAAAATCTTCATTCACATGTTACCTGAAGAGCCCCGTCTCTCTATGTGTGAACCACTGCCATATTTTAAGATTATTTTTTTTTGTACTCCATCTACAAATCCAAAATATTGCAGTTTTTCCCAAAATGGTTATCAGCCTATGATCACTTTTGTGTGACCCTCACAACAATTTGCATGCCAGCAGTTCATATTTTATGAAATATCCTTTAGCTCTTTCCATTTATAATTAAATCTATACTTTTCACATAAACTTTATAGGATCCAGCCACCTTCCTTTAGAACTATTACATCCTTCTCCTTTCTGTTAGTTTCCCAAACAATTTTTCCCTTTTCATTCATTCATTCATTCATTCATTCATTCATTCATTCACTAATTCATGCCTCTCTGCTATTTACTTCTCTTACATTTCAAGTCATAATCTTCCATGTGTCATAGGCATACCACAGATTGGCCCACACATAAAGACTGATGTCAACACTATGATAAGGCTTGCACATATAATCCTTTACACATAGCAATAAGTTTAAGGGAGAGAAGACTTGAGACTTCCAATCTTTTACCTCATGAACTAGAATATAGAGGGTAAAAGCCTAGAAGTCTTGAATCTTCTCTTCATTAATCTTTTATATTTCTGTGCCATATCTTGATGTAGCATCTTGGCAATTCTTGCCACTATGCTCTATCTTTCAGGGGGATATCTCTTGAACTTCAACATATGGGAGGAATAGAGTTCTGCAACTTATGCACATACCCAACAAATAAAAAGGGTTATAGGAGATAATGTAAAATATTATTATTATTATTATTAACATATCATACATTATAGGAGATAATGCAAAATATTAATAATAATAATAATAATAATAATAATAATAATAATAATAATAATACTACCTATTGTCATTGGGGCACTATCATGTCCTAAAATTTTATAAAATGCATCAAGAAATTGCAGTTTCCTGCAATAACAATAAATGGAACTGCAAAAAACTGCACTATTGGGATCATCATACATCTTAAGAAAATACTTGGTTGATATCTAGGATGATGGCAGCAACCCGTATCAACCATCAGCGCCAGCCAATGATATTTGTGATACATTTTTAAATGTTCAGTTGACTGAGTTTCATGTTTAATGAATAACAACAACAGCAACAACAACAACAAAATACAAAGACATAGAAATAGAATGACAGTGGCAAAAGAAACAAAGGTTCAGGGCTGAGCACAATCCTAAACAACTGGAGCACCACCTGAACACCATTTGCATTGACCAATTCACCATCAGTTAATTGCAAAAGGCAGCCTTACTCGGAACAGCTTATATAATGCAATGATGCTTCTAATACCACAAACATTATCATTTGCCTATTTCAAGACCTTGGGAAGAACTTGATAAGTGGATAAAAATGCCAAATGCAGTCTAAATATCTGGCTGATAGGGCAACAAACAATAAAAAAAGAAGTAATTCCATTTTTTGTCAGAGGAAATCATCCCCTACCTTCCTTTTCTTTTGTGGAAAATAGAGTCCACGGTATATTGTGATTAATAAAATATTATTTGAATAACAAAAGGAAAGAAAAAAATAGGGGTTATTTTCAAAAGTTATTTTCAAAAGTGTCTGTTTAAATCACACACAGCAATTTAGAAGAACATCCTGCAGGAAAATATGCAGGGGAATATAAGAATCTGAGCATATCCCATGACGATTCTAGCTTTCTGTGATGTAGAAGCATCTGTCATGTAAATAGTTGCCCATTTGCATAAATACACAGAAAATTAAATTTTTACAGAGCCAAAAATCACCAGAGACAAAATATTAAATTTAGAAACAAATACATAAAATATATATAACTGTTCTTAGTTAACTTTTCTTTATTTGTCCAGAGGACAGAAGACCTTGGACTAGGTATTACATTGATGCCAGCTTATTCCCTGAAAAATACTTCTGACAAACTCCAAATTTAATAAGAGAATCTTTGCTCTTTATTTCTACTCCATGCAATCAAGGACCTGTATATTGTATGAGTCAAAAAGAGGACTGTGAAAATATTTACATCTAGGACATAAACTGTTTCAACTCCTTCCCTCAAAACAACACTATAGAACACTGTACACCAGAACAACTAGACACAAGGACAGTTTTTTCCCCAAATTCCATCACTCTGCTAAACAAATAATTCCCTCAACACTGTCCAACTGTTTACAAAGTCTGCACTACTATTACTGTTAATCTTCTAATCATTCCTTATCACCATCCCCTCCCACGTGTGATTGGAGGACTATAACTTTATATTGACTGTTTCCTAGTATGATTTGATTGCTTATTATACCCTATGATTATCATTAAGTGTCATACCTGATGATTCTCGACTCTTGACAAATGTATCTTTTCTTTTATGTATTCTGAGAGTATTTACACCAAGACAAATTCCTTGTGTGTCCAATCACACTTGGCCAATAAAGAATTCTATTCTATTCTATTCTATTCTATTCTATTCTATTCTATTCTATTCTGTTCTGTTCTGTTCTGTTCTGTTCTGTTCTGTTCTGTTCTGTTCTGTTCTATTCTATGCCTTAGCATAACACTTCGTCATGTTTTACAAAATATTTGTCATGTTTTCCAAAATATTTCCAAATATTTTATCTCCCACAAAAAAGAGAGGAAATGAGGAATTCTTTTTGCATATGTGCTTAAAATCATGCCAAGAGAGGAGATATTAATTCTAATATACGAACTGAAAATGTGTGTGGCATGATGGGCTTGGCAGGTTAAGAGTCAGGCTAATGCGGGAAAGGTTGTTTTCCTATTCACTAGACATATAACAAAGCTGTGTTTTCTTGATTTTTAAAAAATTGAGCTTTGTTCTTTTCTTTTATCTGGGTCTAGCATCTCCATAGGCTTCAAACCTCCAATTATTATTTCCTTAGTGCTTGTGCAAATAGGCACAGTGAAAATCTTTTCATACATTCATTTCAGTTTCATTTAAGTAATCAGATAAAGACATTTGGAAGTAAATTTAGAGAAGCCTTTTTTTAATCTTCAAAGCTGCTGGTTCAGGGATGCCCCCCAAAGCTGTATGTTTGGTACCCTTTCTCTCATATTGTTCCTTAGCTTCACCAGTAGCTGTTTTCTTTGAAAAGTGCTGAGTTGAGTCACTGACAAATGCTGACTGCAGATGGGGATTTTTATTTGTCCAAGAATATCTTTGGTGAAAAATATTCATAGCAAAAGAAAGAACCAAAATCAGTCAAATGGGCCAAGTTGATCTCAAGAAAAACTATGTCATACAACTAATCTCTTTCTATTTTGTAATAGAAGTTCAATAGATTGATATAATATATAATATAGATATATATAACCTTTGGATGAAAGTACAATGTCAATTTTAAAATAAAACTTGGAATATCTCGTATAAAATGATGGAATAAATAGTTTAGTCATGGATGATTAACTGATAAATATATAAGCATATGTTACTTTGACAATGTGAAAAAATATATAAACTGTGAGTAATGAGTATGAAAGGATAGCACAAAAGATCTGTAACCAATTGACAGGACAGCACAAAAGATTTGTAACCAACTGACACATTGTATGTATATAAAATGGAAGATGGTTTTATGTTTTATGTTTTGCTTGTATATGTTTGTCTTAAAAAATAGTCTTTATATATAAAAAAATCAAACCTGGATGTTTGTGATGGGAAGAAACACTTAAATTAGGCTGGCTGAAGGAGAGAAAGGAGGAAAGGCAATGAAGATTTATAAAGGAATACATGAAATTGCTCAAATTCTAAATATGTATGTTGCTCCTCATGTAACAACAACTGCAGCAAAAACTAAAATGACAAAATCCAGGCACAAGAGAGAAATGCACAACACGTAGAATACCAGTGTCTGAAAAATTACATTATAAAAGTAAGAGTGGGCCAGCCCATCAGTGGTGGTATGCTACCAGTTTGGACAAACCCGCAGTAAAAAAAAAAGCCTCTGATGATCAGCTGAGAGGAAAAAGAAGAGAAAAGCGCAGGATTGGCCCTCCCACTTGCCCTTGCACTTTTGTCTTCTTTATCCTCTCAGCTGATTGGCGTTGCAGTCCTCAGCTGGGTATGAGGAAAGTTGCGTACATGCTTTAGAATAGAATAGAATAGAATAGAATAGAATAGAATAGAGTAGAGTAGAGTAGAGTAGAGTAGAGTAGAGTAGAGTAGAGTA
>BLBF01000026.1:28428663-28456097 GCA_015471245.1 Laticauda colubrina
TAGAGTAGAGTAGAGTAGAGTAGAGTAGAGTAGAGTAGAGTAGAGTAGAATAGAATAGAATAGAATAGAATAGAATAGAATAGAATAGAATAGAATAGAATTCTTTTTTGGCCAAGTGTGGTTGGACACACAAGGAATATATGTTGGTGCAAATGCTCTCAGTAAGCAGATGAGTATGAAATTCATAGTGAATTGCAGATAATAATAAAGAATAAAGAAACCATTAGAGAGCATTTCACTGAGGAAGCCATCATCGGTGCCATCTTGGATTTTAGAAGCTTCGATTTTAGGGGAGCATGTATTAGGTGTGTGCATATGCGCGTGCTATCACCAAACCGGTAGTGAAACAGGTAGGATCCCACTGCTGCAGTCCATAATAAGCTACTACAGCCTGATATAAATTAATTGATCAATTTATTTTTTCACAGGAGGAATCCAAGGACTAAGGAAAGAAGTTTCTTGGATGAGAAGCAAAGAAAAAAGAAGAAACTCCAAGAAATTCCAGTTGCTTTTTGGAAAAAAAAAGAAACCTTTGGGACAAGAGGTCAAAGCCATAAACAGAAATATTTCATTCTGCAGCAGCAGTTTGTGACTTAATGTAATCAACACTGCTAATTTTATAGAAAGGAGATAAAAAGGCAAACTGCTTGGCCCCTTTCTATACTAATACAATTTTAAACAGCTTTTGTAGCCCTGACAGTTTATGTAACTGCAGATCTAATTTACCAGCATCATTTTAATTTACCAGTAAAAATCAACCCCGTAGTATGTATCCCATCTGTCAGCAAGTCAGCTGCTTAATTTGTACAGTGCCTTGGTTTCATGCCCACCAGCATTCAGTACAGCAAATGATCCAACAGAATGTAATTTAGCTCGCCTAGGATAGTTCTTCATTTTAGATTGTTAAGACCTGTTCTTATTTGTTGATTTTGGGATGCACCTAAACCATCCACTGTATTTTTTTTTTTTTTACAACCTGAATCTGTTTCCATTGATCAATTTCCTTCTGGCAAATATTTACCTAGCTAGGAGAACAAAGGTCTCATTCATTCAAATAGCAGGTAGCAAAGAAGCATCAGTTGCACTGAAATAAAGCACAACTGGTAAATTCACCACCTGTAAACTCAGCAGGGTGCTAAGTGGTTTAGAACAATGCAGAAGAAAAAAAGAAAAGATCGATTAGCCCTCATTCTCCAATTTTCATTTCCTAATTTAACATCTAAAATCTTCCAAAGTTGCTGAAATAGTTTATAAATAGCTTGTTTTCATGTCCTGCTTCAGGTGCCATGAAGATGTCTTACAATACAATATTTTTAAAGAGTATGTCATCTTGAGGTTATTTCCACTTCTCAGCTGAGGCAAACTAGAATCATTTCAAGTTTTTTCCAGTTTGGAAATGTATCCCCCCCCCTGGGGGGGGGGGAATCTGGAAGACAATCTAGGGTGTGAAAAGGAATTGCAATCTGGTCAGCTTCAATTAGTTTGGTAAATTAGATAAGATCAACAGAGTTGGAAGGGACTTTGTAGGTCATCTAGTAATCCAACCCCCTGCCCAAGCAGGAGACCCTGCCTATACCATTTCTGACAAATGGCAGTCCAATCTCTTATTGAAAGCCTCCAGTGATGAAGCTCCCACAACTTCTGAAGGCAACTTCTGTTCCATTGGTTGATTGTTTTCTCTGTCAGAAAATTTCCCCTTATTTCTAGGTTGAATCTCCCCTTGATCAGTTTCCACCCATTATTCCTTGTCTGGCCTTCAGTTAGTTTCATTAATTAGTTTCATTAATGTCCCTTTCTCTAATTTGGACTCTGGAATTCTAAAGAAAGACTGTGGTACTACTGGGTGACTTTGGGCCAATCGTCAGGAGTCTGTGAGTTCTAGTCCAGCCTTAGGCAGGAAACCTGAATGGATGACTTTTCATCAATCTGTCTCTCTCAGCCCAACTCACTTCACAGGGGAAAACAGAAAGAGAAAAAGATTATTAGACATGTTTCTTCACTTGAGTTAACTATAAAAATAATCAAAGCAAGACAGGTAGTCCTCAACTTACAACAATTCATTTAGTGACCATTCAAAGTTACAGTGGCACTGAAAAAGGGGCTTATGACCATTTTTCACACTTAAGACCATTGCAGTATCCTCATGGTCACGTGATTTACATTTGGATGCTTGACAACTGACAACTTGACAACAACTTGACAATATTTACGATGGTCGTAGTGCCCCGGGGTCACGCGATCCACTTTTGTGACCTTCTGACAAGCAAAGTCAATGGGAAAGCCAAGTTTACTTAACAACGGAGTTACTAATTTAACAACTGCACTTAACAAATGCAGCAGGAAAGGTTGTAAGATGGGGCAAAACTCACTTAACACATTTTTCACTTAGCAACATACATTTCGGGCTCCATTGGAGTGATGGTATTCAACCGGTTCTTCCCGGTTCTGGTGAGCCAGTAGGAGCAATGAGCAGCAGAAACCGAACCAGTTCTCTCTGCCACTCTGCTGTTGGGCCCGCCCGTCCACCTGGCCTCCCATACTCACTTTTATCTGCTGAATTTGAAGTGCAGCTGCTTTGTGTGGCACAGAAGACTGCTGTGTGGCAGCTGCTGAAGCAACTCGGATCGTGCAGGATTGCAGGAGGTGAGTTAGAACACCTCTGTGCCTGCGCAAAGTGCATGTTTGGTGCACACGTGCATACAATGTGTGCATGTGCGCAAAGCACACCCTCCAAGCCACACCCACCAAACCAGTGGCAACAATATTTGAATCCCACCACTGCTCCGTTGTGGTCATAAGTCAAGGACTACCAGCATATAAAAAAGTGAAATGAAATTGTATTGTATTATTTAACAATCTAACGTAAGGACTGTAGAAATTTGCTTTGTATCAATTCAAAGTTTTTTCCATCAAAGAGAACACTGTCCATTCCAAACACAGTTAAGAATTCTGGACACAAATAGGACTCTCCCTCCCCCAATTCTTAATGGAAAATACTTAGAGTGAAACTTTGAGCAATTATATTCAAGGCATGTCTATTACAACAGAATGCATATTGCCCAAATTACCCACAGCTTTTTTTTTTTTCCCCACACAACTCTTCCAACAGCACAAGCTTCAATTAAATATTAGCCCAAGAACACAGAAACAATTTATAAAAATGTCTTAGCGTTGGATGTATTTTTAATTTCTGTTTTTATTAACTGTTGGTTTTATTGATGTTTAATCAAACCATCACCGTCATTTTATTTGATTTTGTACATGAAATTACTTTTATAAGTCCTTTGGGGCAGCTTGACTGATTGTATGTTCTTAATTAAAGAAATACTGATATTCAAAAAGATTGACACTGTAACACAAGCCCGACAAATATCAGGAGCTTTTAATATTTATGCCAAAAGTTTAATTCATTTTGTTATTAAAAAAGAACAATAACCAGGTATTCTTTTATAATCTTTCACTGAAACAAATGGGCAAGTTTTTGAAACTTATGAGAAAGTTTGTGTGACTTATATTTCTCATTACTTTTCCATTTAACTGTTTTTTTGTATGTCACTGCATTGTAGATTCTCAAAATGCTGAGAAACATTATGTTGTTATAAAGATTTTCAGTGCAAAATAATAATATTCAGTGCATGGCTAGAAAATTATTTTAGCAATGCTGAGTTCTTCCATATAAGAATTTATCAATATCACCGCCTTTGCTGTGAAATTCTAGATTCTATCTCTGGCATCAGTAAACAGTAGTCTGTACTATGGAGGACTGAAAATTAATTTTCACCTAAGACTTTGGAGAACCAGTATTATTTGGGACTATAATGGGCTAGATTTATCAATAATCCCAGGCTCAAGAGACAGATATGTGTGAATATTATAAAGTAGCTTTTGATATTCAATCCCAGTCAACTTCCATTAATTGAAAACTAGACTTATAAAAACTTCCACTTCAATTTATCTCATACTAAATCACATCACTCAGTGATTTTAAACTACACTGTGATGTATTTTCTGGATGTGCTAATTATATCTCGCACCCTTCATTCATGCCAGTAGAGCCCTAAAGCAAACAGGAATATTGATATGCCTTATTAGCCTTCACCATTTTGAATGCCTTCCAGTTTGTGAATTTGTCCTGCAGGTTGGGCAATGCTAGGAGTTGAAGTCCCACATCTGAGAAGAATTCAGATTGGGAAAGGTCACTCTAAGGCAGGGGTGTCAAATTCGATTTCTTTGAGGGCTCTTATCAGCATTGTGGTTGTCCTCTGTGGGCTGGAAAGGGCTGGATGGCTGGATGGCTGGATGGCAGGGGTGGGATTCTACAGGTTTGCACCTATTTGCTAGAACCAGTTGTTAACATTCTGAGCAGTTCAGAGAACCGGTTGTTAGAAGAAATTACTGGCCTAATCCTGTAAGGAAGGCAGGAAGGAAACATTCTGATGTTGCTTACAGGAACTGCCTCTCCGTTAACCCCTATTACATTCTGGGCAGGACTAGACTTCCTGTCTCAGGAACGTCTTTGGATTTCCCCCCCCCTCCTTTGCTGGTATTTTGCTTGTGTGGAGTGACCATTCAAGGTTACAATGGCACTGAAATAAGTGATTTATGACCATTTTTCACATTTATGACTGCTGCAGCATCCCCACTGTCATGAGAGGCCAGGCGAGGAAATGCATGCCTTGATGTGAGTGATATTGAGTTGGCCATGCCCAGCCAATAACATGACCACCAAATCACACCCACCAATTAAGCCACACCCACAGAAAAAAATTGTTAAAAAATGTGAATCCCACCCCTGCTGGATGGTAAGGGGCTGGACGGCATCAATTCAGTCTGGCCCATTCTATCATGGCAGGCATGCATGCGTGCAGGAATCAGTAGGTGCATAGGCCCAGTCCACATTATCCCGACAGGCGTGTGTGCGCATAGACCTGGCCCACACTATCCTGGCCCCCTGTGTGCATGTGCTCCTGCCAGGATGTTGTGGGTTAGACTTGTGCATGGGCATCCCACCAACTTCTACGCACTCGCACGCCTGCTGTGATAGAATGGGCTGGACCGTAGCGATGCAGGTTGGGCCCTTACAGTTTCCAGAATGGCCATATCTGACCACATTGTGGACCAGTTCCGGCCCACAGGCCTTGAGTTTACACCCCTGCTGTAAGGATTACTTTCTATTATTCTGCATCATATTTTTTTTTTCTATTAGGTTCAGTATGTACCCCCTAAAAATAGTTTGATCAATTATTATAACATCAGAAAATGGGAAGAGGGAAAGTGACTTGTGAAAAACTAGTTCCTGTGCACAAAATACAGCTTTCTTTGTCTGGTAGCTTTCTTCTGAGCTACACTAAATAGAGAAAATGAAGAGAAGCTGTAGGGCAAAGCAATTCATTTGTTGTCAGCTTAATTGGTGGAGGCATCCTTCATTTTAAACACAAAGTTTTATGTCACAGTGAAAGCAAACATGTTTTTTAAAAAAGGTTAGTTGAATGGTGATGCAAAAGCAAAAAAAAAAAAAAACCTTCCTAATTATCTTTTCACTGATTCACTTCTTATGTTTAATGATAAAAAGACTGAGAACTGGGCAAATTATAAATAAAAATAAAAATGATCCGGTCATAGACTCTTCCTCAAACATTTTTTTAAAGAAAGAAAAGAGGGAACATGGATGTTCCAAGCTAAGATAAAATTCTAGTTTTCAGTGTTTTTTTCCTGTTTAAATTATTTATATTTTCTCTTCAGAAAGGAATCCTAGAGAAACAATAGGACTTAACCCCATGAAAATATTCAGGAATTTTTTCTGTATTTTAGTAAGTCTTACAGATTATATTGGATTTTAACTCCCCAAATTCTTACCCCATACAGGTAGTCCTCAATTTATGACCACAACTGAGTCCCAAATTTCTATTGTTAAGTGAGTTTTGCCCAGTGGTGGGATTCAAATATTGGTGGGCATGGCTTGGTGGGTGCGCTTTGCACGCATGCACACACTTTGCGTGCACACGTGTGCCAAATGTGTACTTTTGTGCTCGTGCAGAGGCATATGCGCAGAGGCGTTCTAATTCACCTCCTGCAAGCCTGCACAATTCTGGTCACTTCAGTAGCTGTCATGTGGCACTATTCTGTGCAACGCAAAGCAGAGCTGCATTTCAAATTCAGCAGATCAAGATGAGTTTGGGAGCCTGGGCAGGTGGGTGGGCTCAACAGCAGAGCCATTAGAGCAACGGAGAGAACCAGTTTATTCTCCGCTGTTCATTGCTCCTACTGGCTCTCCAGAAGCAGGCAGAACTAGTTGAATACCACCACTGGTTTTGCCCCTTTTTCAACATTTCTTACCAGTTGTTAAATGAATCACTGCAGCTATTAAATTAGTAACACCGTTGTGAAGTGAATCTGGCTTCTCCATTGACTTTGCTTGTCAGAAGGTCATAAAATGGGATCATATAATCCCAGGTCATTGCAACTGTCATAAATGTGAGTCATTTGCCAAGCATCGATATTTGATCCCGTGACTATGGGGATGCTGCAATGGCCATAAGTGTGAAAAAAGGCTGTAAGTCACTTTTTTCAGTGCCATTGTGACTTTGAATTGCCACGAAATGAATTGCTGTAAATCAATGATTACCTGTAGTTATCTAGAAACAGATCTAAAGGAATCCAGACTGGAATCAGTCTGGCAGATCTATTTGCATATTTTTTCAATTACAGTTGACTCTTCAGTTTTTAGTTGCCAAAGCTAAAATGTACTGAGATTTGTTGCTACCTCTTAAAGAAATACAGCAAAAAGCAGGATTTTATTGAACATCATCTACATTTCCTGTAGAAGATCACAGGTTAAATCCCTGGAATCCAGCAGCTGTCTGAAACCTTGGATAGCTTGCCTGACTATCAGCAGAGTGAATACAAAGCAAGATAGGACATAGATTGGATTCTGTTCAGTATAAAATAAATTCCTATTAGCTTTATGTAAATTGCAGGCATTAAATAAGACAAGGACACTCATTATCAAGCAGCTGTTAAATAATAATGGTACTATTGCATGCAAATGTTTCATTTTAGCATTAATTGGAGTCTCTACCAGTGGCATTTCTTTATTACCATTAGATCATCTGGTAGGACTCTTATGTCAGTTGGGGCACATTTTTTAATTTTTTTTCATCTAGAAAACAAGACTAGGGTGCTTGAAGAGCCAAATGAATGCCATAAACTTTGCAATGTTTGAAGATATCCTCATCTTTTGCCTTCCTCCAAAAATTGGGCCATTTTGATTTAGGATTTGAACTTTAAACTTTCTCAAATTTCAGCCCAGTTCATGCCAGTGATGTCATGTTATCATGAGTGATGTTCCTGCAAAAACAGCAAGACAAAATGTAGCTTTCAGGTTGCAAAGCTTCCTCATTCCAGCTCTACAATTTAGCAATTATAAATGACTATAAACTGCCAAGAGTCAGGTAGCAAAAACTTTTAATAAATTGTTGCAAGTGAAATTCTGAATTCAAACAGACAAGCATCTGCCATGTAATATCATGGATTTAAGAATTACTAATAAGAAAGACCAAAAAAATAAAAAATAAAAGTCTGGATAATGTGAGTTGATACCTGGATTCAGTAAAAGAATCTGCAGAAAATCACAAAATACAAAGGGCAGCAGAAATAGAAATGGGACAACTATGGAAAAAAGAAATCAAAGATAGTACCAAGAGTGACACCATGCTTTGGGTGCAATCCCTAATCATCTTGGAGCATAGCATGAACACCACTGGCATTGACAAAATCACCAAAAGTCAATTGCAAAAGGCAGCTTTACCTGGAACAACTTTCATTCTACAACAATTTTACAATTTTTACAACAAAAAAAAACAATACTTGTAACATCATCCAGCAACAACCTCTCCCAGATCCTTGGGAAGGACTTGATAGGTAGATAAAAATGCCAAATCCAGTCTGAAATATAATAATTGCATGGTTATATGTTTTGAGTGTTTAGCATTACTATATTGTTTTAATTTATTATATTCCATTCATGATACCATCAATACATACCATACAATATGCAGTCATGTTTCGGGTTTTCTAAAACTAGATTAAGTAATAGCTGCCAGCTATTAAATGCCAACTATGCAAGAAGTTGATTTCTTAAGATTTCCTTATACTTCAGACCATTTTAGGACAGGTATGCATAAAGGCCCTCTAAAAGCTGCTGTTAAATTATAATTTGTAATGTGACCGGAGGAGGAATGATTAAACACAGCAGAGATAGTGATACTAGCTGGACATCATAAACTTTCAATCAAACCAACACTAAAATTGATTTTACAGTCTCCTTCCCCTACCATGCCCACCAAGCCACACCCACAGAACCGGTAGTAAAACATTTTGAATCCCACCACTGAGCTAAGATAATGCACCTTCTTCATTTCAAAAAGTATATGCATAGAATAGTTTCACCAATCATATATACGACTGCAAGAAAGACTTCCAATGAGACCACAGCAAATATCTTAATGATCTTGCTGCTCCAATGTCTTAATTAACTATTTGTACAGATAGGTAGCATCACAGTGATTAACTTGTCAATCATTCATATTTTGATTGTTTTCCCATTATAATGTTACATAGGACTCTAACTGGCCAGTATAAGCAAGTTGCCAGCTTTTGGAAGACACTTGAGGGCCTTTCTGATTTTTAAGATGTCCAACAGTAGCTCCTTTTTTTTTTTTTTTTACAACAAAATTCCCTACCACTTTTCTCAAAAAAAGATCCTTTGCTTTGATTTAAGGATCTGCTACACTTGAAGTAATCCATTCTGTTTAGCTCAGTCAGCACAAACCAGAATACTCGGCCTTATAAGAAATTTCTATAAAATAAGCAATATATGTAAAGTGGTAATCAGATCTCATTTCTGTGTGGATATCACTGTATAAATTCTTAAATATAAAGATGCCCATAATATGTGGTAAGGGCCATAGTTTCCAGCTTTGAGGGAGGGAATTAATATGTCAGTGCTTGAATTTGGTGACATTAATTTCAGTGGAGAAAAACAAGATTTTAAGATTTAATTATTACCAAATGTCTTGGCTCATAAATACCACATGTTCCAAGGTAGTATATTTTGGCAATATTTTTGAATGTTTCTCCCTGCTACAATATTTTAGGGATTTGGAGTGCAATTTATTTTAGAAAGATGGGGAATGAACTGGAGGAGGGAAAGAAAACTCTTTTGTCTGTGGTACATTTGTTTATAATGTGAAAATTTGCATCTATATATCTATTTCATACTGGCATCTTAATTTTTGTAAAATTCTGCACCAAAGGATGTTGAAGGTATTTTAGCCAGAATGAAGTGCTGAAGGAGATTTATAGGATTCTGCTTTATGGCCATAAAGGCAGTTCTTGACTTCTCAGTGCCTGGTCCAACTGCACTTCCGGATGCAAAGAGGATGTAAAACGTTAAAAAAAGCTTGCCATCCATTGGAAAACACTATGCATCCGTTGTGTACTCACTGCATACATGTTTCATATGCTTTATCCATCGAGCATCCATCCACTGCAATTTCATCTTCACAAGAAGTTTTGAGGTGCACAAAACTTTGTGAACGGATGAACTTTCTACCGCGTACGATGTACATTCGCGACATATACGGGCAACAAACGTTCTAGGTCCGTTATCATCCATTAAACATCTGCTGTATCCTCTCTGCATCCTCTGGCCATCCCCTCAACTCACATCCACTGCAGCTGAAAATGGAAAGAGGGAGGAAACAAAAGGTACACGGAACGTCTACACAGTGTTAGTAGCACAGAAATAGAAAGGATGTAAGCGTATGCATCTCGTATATAAAGTATTAAAAACAGACAAAACGTTTGTATCTGGGATGTATCTCGTATATTTAGGATGTCTGGAGTATGTCTAGAGTATGTAGAAGGACACCTAGCGGACAACCAATATTTTCTATAAAAAGGGGGAGAAAATCATCTGGATAGCTGGAATGGTGGACCATACAGTCCCACTATGGTTGCACTGGAGGTTTATCTATCCCACAACTATTCTTATCTATCCCACAAGCATGCAAAGGCTTAACCATTTTTTCAAAGTTTTCACCAACACTTTATTAAATAAACAAAATGAACCTAGTAATCTAAGTGTCTTAAGCAAAAATAAACTTTATTAACTTTCTTAGGTAAACTTTATGACTTTATTAAATAAGAAAAATGAACCAAGTAAACTGCATTAAGTGTCTTAAGCAAAGATAAACTTTATTAAAAAAGTAAACAACTCAGTCTCTGAAACTTTTCTGAGTCAGAATAGACTATTCTGCTTGTGTGCTGCATCCTTTTATATCCATGGAATAGACGCAATTCATACCCCCTGCATGCGCAGTGAATGTTTTGCATCCGATATACATCTGCGTGGCATCCCCTTTGTTTCCTATAAGCGTACGTGATGCATCTGCTTCATCCGCGATGCATCCGCCCCTTCTGCTATACGTCCGCTTCAAATTTCTCCCCAGAACCCCTTCAGAGGTGTCATCTGCTTCCATCCGCTTTCATCCTCTAGGCTTCCGATGAACATCTGTTTAACATCCCCGCTACATACTACCCACGTCCGTTTTCTTCCGTTCTGTTTATGCAAATTTTCACCAATTTTGGGAGCAAATGAAAACGGATGGAGCCACCCCGAAATTTTGCTCATCCATGTGTCCTTTCTGCATATGTTTTGCATCCATCAGCCAGTGGGACCTAGCCTTTAACAACAGTTCAAAGTTTTGATGGCCTTGGAAAATGTACCAATCACCTGTCCTCAAAGTTATGACTGTTTCAATCTCTCTTTCCTGATCATTTACAACCTTCCAGGTGGTTTCTGATAAGTCAATGTCAATTGAGAAAATTGGATTTGCTTAATGGCCACATCATTTGCTTAAAGACTGAAAATGGTTCGAAACTTTTGTTTGGTAATGTCATCACCATACCAACTTATGACAGAAATTGTGGTCAAATAATATCTGTAATTTCATTTAGGTGGGAATTTCACATTTGAATCCAGATATCTCAAAGCTGCTTCTGAGAAAGAGGGGAAAATGATATTTTCTAAAGTTCAAATTATGGTTCAGACTTGATGGAAATCAGTGTTGCCTCGAGGAAATGTCTGCCCTCCAAGAAGATGGAGAATAAAAAAAGTTTTAGTTCCTTTGGTAATGAGCTTTAAAGGTACCTGAAGTTTTACTTAGACATATTTTAAGACTTTTTCAAAACAATAAAAACACAATAAATCTGGATGCATAGTAATAATCCAAATCTGTAGAAATGTAAACAATAAAATGATCAGTTAAAAGCAGCAGCTGCATAAGATTACAACTTTGATTATAACATTTCTTTTTCTTCTTCCCTGGAAAAGAAATATTTCCCACAAAAAGCTTCAGTTCGTTTGTACATTTGTTGTTATTATTTTATGTTCTTCTTTGCATACTTATCTTGATTTTGGCTTTTGGTTCTTATAAGTTTATGTGCAATTTCTCTGTTATTTTCAAGTAGGTTTAGGGATCTCTAAACATCTTGTTCTCTTTTGCCCTTTATGGTAAACAGCTAACAGATCTGACAGTTAAAGAACACAAGTCTTGTGCTCAATGCCTACGTATTTTAGTGGTGAACTCCCATATCCTAAATATATTTTGGTTCCAACCAGAGGTGGGCTGCACTTACATTAACAACTGGTTTGTTGGTTGCGCATGTGCCCCTTTGGGACTGAAACAGAGCTTTCAGCATGTAGCTAATCAATTCAGTGAGTACAGCAGGGGCAACACAGAACTTAGCTGGGCAGTGTGGGCAGGAGGAACAAGCCGGAAAGTTAGTTAGATATAGAAAGGATAGCACAGGGGCTGGTGGGTGAGCCCAGCCAGTGATCATAGATACCAGTTTGCCCAAACCAGTGTGACCAGGCAGCAGCCCATCACTGGCTCTAACTAGGATTCATCTTCTACATGTTCTTCCTTTCAGTTTCCTTCCACCCTTCAGTTCTTGTTTAAGCATTTACAGTAGTTTTATGTGGGGTTTTATGTGTCAAAATATTGAGCTAAGCCAGCCAAAGATTATCTCCAGCCAAAGATTACAAATCCTTTCTCTCAATATACATCTATGGAACATATTTCTGTGTTTCTTTTTTTTGAGAAAGTTCTGGCAATTAACCAGGTAGAAAAGTGGAACTTTGACTGACAGGTTCTCCTGTTCAGACAGAATAATAACTTTTCTTGCATATGTTTAGTGATAATCACAGCCATGATTGTTTTTATAGAATGCAAGTATTGCCACAACATAGTTGTCTATGGCAGAGAACAGGATGCTCTAATTCAAGTTTACTCTTAAGCAGAACTTGATGTAGGGATGTGTGCTTACTGGTTGGACCAATAAGTTTGAAAAACAACTCTTTGAAACTTAATCAAGGTTCAAAACATCCATTATTGCCATTTTAACAGTTTGACTGCAACGATTGCATTCAGTGCACATTGTGCTTTTGATCTCCTTTGTCACTAAAGAGTAAATGTAATTGTGGAATATAAATTTTGTTTTGGGGACTAAGAATATATTACATTGTATGGATCAAGAATACAAATAAGTACATTCATTTCCATAGCTTTGTAATAAATCTGCATTGGTCTTCTGGGAAGATGGTGCTGTTTGTTTCTGTTTCCTCTGTTGAAAACAATGTTTTGGTTTGCTTATAAAACCATCTTGTAAGCAGAAATGTTAATTGAAATGTTCTCAACTGTTCTTGGGATTTTTGGAAAAGTCATCCAGTGAGCAAAAGAAACAAACTTCTTAGTTTCTTATAGGCAAGAAAACTTTAAGTATTGAGTTTTTAATCATCCAGTATTCTATGTGAAGAATGCCCTTATTTATCTTTCAAAGGTGGTTACATGTCAGGCATAAAGAATTAGGACCATTTGTAATCTTGTAATTAGCATTCTTCTTCTTCTTGTGCCATATCCGTCATCAGATGTTGGCGATCATGTTGGCGATCCTATTGTAATCAGCATAGAAAATTTATTCAAGCCCATACACAAGAATCTGGTCAATGAAAGTTCAACATGTAGTTGAATAGAATTCTTTATTGGTCAGTGTGATTGGACACACACAGAATTTGTCTTCAGTGTACAAGCCCTTGGTGTAAGTGATGAATCATAGTCATCATAAATACATTCATCATGATAAGGGTCAACCGAATTCAGGAGGGGTTGGACTTGGAGCACTTGGGGGATTGCAAGGACTCTAAACTAATGATGTGTTTAACTCCACTCCCCCAAACTTTGTCTATTCTTTTCCTACATTGCATTAATAACAAAACATGATGCTTTGCAAAAAAAAAAAAATTAAAAGACAAAAAAAATTAACTGTATTGAAATAACAATTTAAAATTTGGGGGAAGAAAACAACTTGGAAAGAAGAGTCAGTGGTTTCCCCAAAAGCAATTACATTGTCAAATATGTTACAAGCATATGAGAATAATGAGTTTTCACCTACCAAATTATACATTTTAATTTATAACTTTTAAATTATAGTGTTGTATTGTGGTTAATTGATTGACAGATGTATCTAAGAGGAGAAAGATATTTTACAAGTTGCAGTTGTAGAATCCTGAAGTTGTTTTTTTCTGAAAGAAACTTACAGTCTTCTTGATAAAAGCATGTTTTGGCTGTAAAGTGGATGGATCAGATTTGTATAATTGGAAAATGGCCAGAGGGATGGCAATATTAACTAGGGAATCTCCAAATCTTAAAGTTCAGAAAAAAAGTTTTGGACACTTATAGATACCATAAAACATAATTTTGATGGGTAATGGTGGAGGCAGCTTGTTTATATTGCTAAGATCCAGTTAGAGAAAAAGGAACACTTTAGATATTATTTTGTAAATAGTTTTTGTCTAGAGGTAGTTGGGGATTTTAATTGAATCCTCAGAAACAGAATGCCCTCCATATGGCACAGGCTCTTTGTACAAACTATTTAATATCTTCAGCTATAATTAGCTAAGTTGAGAAGTGCTAAATTGGTCCAACTACTTTTTCTGATTATATCGTTTAAACAATATCACTGGTTTTTCTTAAAAAAATCAAATTAATAGGGAATGATATATTAATGTGGTTTCTGTTTGTTTGTTTGTAAATATGTATTTGTTTATTTTGAAAAAAAATCATTAAAAAAACAGATAATAATGTGAAGCATAGCTGTCAGCTGTTCAAACCATCCCTTTGATGTAAGATTATAGCCTACAAGTCTTTATTAAGAAAATTTAGCAAAGAACATTTTGCAAAGAATATTCAAAGCTTTGAATATTTATATTAGAAATTATACTTTGGACTCATAAAATACTCTTATATTTGTTCAATTGGGAGCTCAACCTACTGTATCATTTAAATTTATTCACATGATTGAATTAACTGTATTAAGACATACTAGCAGAAGGAAGAAAATTGGCAAATTGTTGCCTTCAGGTTTAAAATAATTGCAACAAAGAAAGGTAACACATGTAAAAAGAAAAATTTTTGTGGACAATGAATAGAAATTATAATTATTTTCCATTGTATGGACTTTAACTTATGTTGTACATTTGAAATAGGTGGATGACTTTCAGAATGAAATAAGTCTTCTAAATATGTTGTTGTCCAAGGGATTTAGTGACCTCTCTAAATACATGGGATGTGTTTGTTATAAAGTGTGAAAAACTGGAGAGATCCATTGGTCAGATCATATTCTTTTTGAAAGTTCTAAAAACCAGGGGAAAAAAAACCTGATTGTAATATTATTACAAATATATAATTCACACTTTGAAAAATGGGTGCTATCTTTATTGCAGCTTATACAATGGGACCTCATAAACTCTGCAAGTTATTATTCTTGTTAGTTTAAAGGATGGGATTTTCACTACTCCTCTGCCACAAATAATATAGACTATTATCATTAATTATCTATACTGCATACTCTGGTTTTATGAAAGGAAGTCACGTTTCTGATAACATTAGATTACTTGTTGATATCATTATACTCGATGATAATGAAATAGCCCTAATGTCCTAAATAACCCCAAAAAAGAATAGTTTGAAAAGTAATTATAACATTAGGAAGAAACAGAAGAGAGGATTACAGAAGAGAGAATCAGAATTAGAGAGAGAAGGAATCAAAAAGGGATCAAAAGGAATCAAAAATGTGGTTGGAAAAAATGACAAAGAAACACATAGACTTGAAACCAGAGATCTTTTTATTGGGAATTTTACCTGATATATATAATAAAGACTTGAAATATTTGATTGTAAATGTATTAACAGCGGCTAGGATTGTATTTGCTAAAAACTGGAAGAATGAGAAAATGCCATTGCAGGAAGAAATTATTGAGAAAATATTGGAATGTGCGGAGATGAGTAGATTGACATTTGAAATTAGAGAACAAGAAGATAAACAATTTTATGCAATTTGGGGTTTTTTTATCAATGGTTAGATGATAAAATACAATAATAGAGCATTAATATTATATATATGAAGAGTTTTTAGGATTGATTTGTTATGATTATATGATAAATTATAGAATAAACTGTTTGAAGTATTGTTATCTCACAAAGCATGAATGATTAAAGGTATAGTCAGAAAAAGATTTTTTTATTTTTATTTTTTTTTAGTAATATTAGAATATGGATTGACAATATGAGTGGTTATGCAATATAATTGTAATTGACACTATAAAATGAATGCACAAAACTGATGAACCAACCGATACACCGGAAGTATATATGAGAGTAGATGTTTTTAATGTTTTGTATGTTTGTCTGTTTGTAGAAAATTAATAAAACCTTTTTAAAAAAAAAAAAAAAAAGGGAAGGGAGAAGAAGAGGGAGAAGAGAGAAAGGAAAAGGAATTATAAAGGACAGAATCAGGACATAGAGAAACAGGGAAAATGTACAAGACACAGAGATAATGGGTGAAAACTTAATTGAAAGGGGGATTCTGCAAGGGTACACAAAATAGTATTGTTATATTAGAAATAGAAATGAACTTTGAAAATATGAAACAGGTGTGATTAAAATGATAGATAAAACTCATTGTAATGTAATGGAATGTTTAATAAATAAATGAAATAAAGAGAATGAGAGAATGAAATTAGGAAAGGAGGGGAACATTTTAATTATTATTTATGAGTTATAAAATTTTAAGTGAAGAGGAATATGAAAGGAAACATGAAAAAATTATAGAAATATTATAAATGTTCCTAGAAGTATGATATCCTATTGAAAAGGAATGTTAAAGATGTCAAAGTTTATAACTAACATTAATAATAGAGCTGAATTGGAATAGAATAAGTATTTTATTTATTATTGTAATATATATTTTTTCTTTTAAGAACTATTAAGTATATAATTTATATACTTTATAATTTATATAATTTATATATATTTTATATTTAAGTATAAATATGATGACTAGAAAGGTATTGAAACTTAGAAAAAGAATTGAATTTAGAAAGGAATAAGATAATTAAAAGTAAGTTTGAGAAAACTAAGGGAAGGGAAAAATTATTGAGAAAATGTTAAAATAGTAATAAATGGAATAGAACACAAAGATGAATATGTAAGTGAATTTGTGTCTGTATGGAGAAGCGATAACCAGGGACCATGCTATTCTCAAAAAAAGATATTTTACTTGTATTATGTTTTGTGAAAACCCAAATAAATTTTTTATAAAAAAAATTACTCAAGTTGATTAAATAAATATTAAATTATATTCCTCAAATTTGGAATGTATTTATTTTTGAATAACTCTGGATATATGGAACCAGGATCTTTTTAAAAAATGATTGCATTTTTGGAATACAATCCAAATTCTATACCATATTCATAGTATATTCTAAAGATTGAGTTAATAAAACCTGTCTCACCACAGCCTTTGAATGAAGATCAGGAATATGATTTTGTGTGGTGAAGAATTAATTTCCTGTTCAAAAACTACTTTATCTCTATTATAATAAAATAGAATGTCTTGCCTATTTCCTTCCTTTTCTCTTTACATTTATATTAGCTTGTAAATTGGCTTTTTTAAAGTTTTTTTATGTATAATTTCATTTATTGTTCTCACAAGATTTCTTTTTATATTCCAATTGTATTTTTCAGAACATTAATAGAATTATAATAAAAAATAAATAAAGTCAATCAATATTGTTATCATATGTATATGTGGTTATATCAACATTCAAGAAATGCACACAGAATTATCTTGTTTCCTAAACTGAATCATAGCCAAAACTGCAGCTTAAATCTATTCCACCTAGGAAATATTAATAAGCTTGAATGATTCCTGAGTATTATCTGACATTGAAGATAATTGAGGAAACAATTTTTGAAATATTAGACCAATAAATGATGGAAGTAAGAAAGGAAAAAAAAACCTTCCCTTTTCTTCCTATAAATAAAACAAAACAAAAATGTTGATAAATGAAAAATGTATATAATTTAGCATTTCTTCAAACTCACAGTCAAGTCTTAATTGAGTTTTATAGTCTACTCTAAAGCAATAATTAATTATTGCTTTAGACTATAACTATTTCATAAAGCAAGGCAGCAGTCTTGAAAATCTTACATTAAAAACATGAAAAAAAAATGTAAAAAGAAAGAAAAGAAAAACTCTGTTGTAATTTTTTTTAACTCATGCCCTAAACAAATGGTGGAAATGTTAACTCTACAATGATCGCTAAAAATTGTTGTGATAGCATTATAAATTAAAATGGGTCAATAAAATTTCAGGCAGAATTCTACAATAAAGGCAAATAATTAAAAGTAACATCATAGTGTGAGCTTTAACACTTTTGTGCTTGTGCGTAATGTCACAAACACACAAAGTCCCAATCCTGGAGACAAGACTGACTGCATGAATCCCAAAGGACTTTTGGAAAAAAAATACATGGTGTTTGTGTGAGTACACGCATATGCAGAGATATAATAAATCTACATATACACATACAGCAAGGCAATTATGGGAGAAGGGAAAATTAATTAATCACATGAATATTTCTACCATTATTTCATATCACTAGTGAAATATTCATAGGGCATATTAGTCTTAAGCCTAACCAATAAAGCATCCATAATGTATATTTCACTGATATCATAAAAAACATCTATTTTTGTTATGAACTTGAATGAAAATATATACCATCAATCTTTCACAGTCTTTGATTCTGAGGGGATCAATGTACTGTACTACAAAAGGTAATGACTATCTATTATTCACTACGACCAATGATGACATATGTAGCAGATCAGCAACAAGCTTTTTATTCATCCCACACTATCAATTCATTAATAATCCATTAAATAATACAGTTCTAATTGATTTTGCATGGGTGGCTCAGTGCTAAGATGCTGAGCTTGCCAACTGAAAGGTCGGCAGTTCAGTGGTTTGAATCTCTAGTGCCGCATAACGGAGTGAACTCCTGTTACTTGTCCCAGCTTCTGCCAACCTAGCAGTTTGAAAGCACAAAAAAAATGCAAGTAGAAAAATAGGGACCACTTTGGTGGGAAGGTAACAGCATTCTGTGCTCCTTAGGCATTTAGTCATGTTGGCCACATGACCACAGAGATGTCTTCAGACAGCGCTGGCTCTTTGGCTTTGTAACAGAAATGAGCACCGCTTATCAGGAATGAATAGTACATATGTGCAAGGGGAACCTTTACCTTTAATTGGTTTTGAGAAATTCTCTAAATTACTGCTCAATAGTTTCCTCTGATAGAAATATGAATCTTTGGTGAAACTATTGGCGGGGAAGGGGGGAGAGATAATTCCATATTTTATAAAATCTTTTAATGATCCTGTAATGTTTTGCAAGGTGTAGTCAGACAACTGAATGGATCTGAGTGTTTACTGGCTGGATGCCCTTCCTGTTGCCAATGCACAGTTCGCAGCCGATATTTACTCATTGTGCCCAGATATCTACCTAGGATTGAAGTCACAGCCTCCTGTTTGTGAGGCGAGAGCTCCACCTCGAGGCCACTGCATCATTCAGAAGAAAATTCCATATATTCATTGAGAATCCAAACACACTGATAATCCTCATAGATATAATAGAATAAATTTACATGAATGTATGAAAATGGGACTATACCTCAGTTAGTGACACTGCCCATTTTTGCCACCTAAGACTGCTACCAAACAAACTTCTTTTTGATGAGTCCTTAGTACTCTCTTAACTTGGTTGTTTTCCTGCAGATATTTCATGACCAAACTAGGTAATATAATCAGTATTGAAATGTCTGCACAAAATCAACCAACCTCAGACAGCACCAAGGACTCTCATTTCAACCCTCAGCTATAAATGTCCTTTAAAGTTTTCTCTAGGAGAAGCAATATTCTATATTAATGATCCACTTAGCACTCTCAAAAAAGAATTGGAATGTTTACGCCAATCCCAAAATGTGTATTTACTGATATTATATCAATTACAGATGTCCCCAAACCTTTTAACCATGGATCTTCAGCCTTTAGCAATAATATATGTTAAGCCTGGGTTCCCCAACCAGGGTTAGGTAGACAAGCTAAACAGAATGTGCAGCGTTAGTCAGATAGGCACACAGATAAATGAGTGAGCTAAGCTTGTATGTTTATTAACATACAGTAAAAATAACAGATACGCTTGTGCTATCAAGAATATATTTTATTCTAGTATAAGGTTATGGCATAGTCAAATAACAGTCCAATATTCATTTACCATGTAGTCAGTCCATTCAGGGGTATTCAGTTAGCAAAGTCCATGTAGAATATCCTATGTTAGTTCATTTACAGATCAGTCCTTTGTTGTCTCTCCCGTTTGAGCAATGCAGTCTTGATTCCAAGCAGTAATAAGGAATCATCAAAGCCAGAGAGAGAGAAAGCAAGCCGTAGTCTTGCTACTTTTATATTGTTTTCTTAACCACTCCTTTAATTGCTATTTCACAGTTAAAGCTGCATACACTCTAACATACACTAACTATGATTCATAGTTATTATTTCACCTAAACCAGTTAGGGTAAACAATGTTATCCCTAACAATATATATATATTAGCATAGGCTAAAAATATAAGATATATTAAATAGTGGTAGCAATTCTTTTATGGGGGTGATAGTGTTGCACATTTCTCCCTTCTACCTGGTCCCATGGCTCTTAAGAACTTAAGCTTTGACAATGGAAATTGCACTGAGCCACATTTGTGTTGAAAACATAAAGCAAGTCTGCTAAGGAAAGTCTGTATTCATCTTCAAGGGCACAGTAAAATATTGCCATAGAGATCTATTTTTAGAGATTGCTATCAAAAAGGCATTTCACACTTTGTACTTTCTATTTTACACTTATCATAAATGAATATCTATTTAAAATGAGGAGAGGACCGGTGTGATGCTTTTGATACAACAGGACATACAGGGTCAAGAGTATGTTTTCAAATGGTTATGAAGTCACATATTTGGTGATATTTTATTTATTCCTGTTGCATCTTTTCTCAGAAAGTACAAAGCAAATAAAAATAGGAGGGTCTCCACTAATTTTATCCTCATAGCAAGAATCCCACCAAATAGACTGGGTTAAGAAAGAATGGTCCAAAGAGATTAGGATGGGGGATTTGAACAATCTTATTCCAGTACTTTGAATATTTCTTGGTTTTGATATCATATGTCTTCCATTTGAACCTTCTTCAAAATGGATTATAGTCCCTGGCTCTGCTCCAACTACTATACACGATTTATTTTATAAATCTAGGAGCATGACCACCTCCTGACTACATGTTAATGGAGAACTTGTATAAAACTAGTACTGGATTGAAGCAATGGGCTCTTAATACATAGATCACTCTTTAACTTCTTATAGTTATTATCTTTAAAGAATCTTATCTTATGGCTCTTTGCACATTTTCTTGTTTGTTATTCTAAGGAATTGTTAAGTAGATTAATTTGCATACTCCTGCATAAATAATCAAGTATACTCTGCAACAGGCCATCTGAAATGTAGTAAAAATTAAACATTGATTCAAAAAACTCTTGTGAACATCTTTAAACTCAACAATATGATTCTGAATCATGATACATAACATGGTGCATTTGTTGACATATGTTGTTATTTACCTGATTAATTTGGAATGCTTATCTCTATCTCTTACTACATTTTTGATCTATTATTCAGATATTAATGTCAACTTGCACTAATTTGTCATACTCATTACATGATTTACTACTCCTACGCTGAACTCTTATGTTCAAAAAATTTCTAATTTAAAAGCCAACACCAGAGCATGCTATTCAATTCCCTTTCTAAAATCAGGCTACCATTTATGTTTTTCAGTAGCTCCCAACAACTTGTTAAACTAGTCTAAAGTTCAATCTGTAACTTACTTTAGTCTATTTCACTAACTTTAATAGGATGTTACCAAACACATCTTTAAATATTCTTCATGTTCTCACCTTGTCATTGGTGCTGATTGGAACATATCAACTTAAACATATTTTTTTAATGTGGAAAGCCATGTGTTCATGAAGTGATGTTTATTTTCTTAATATATGACCCATTCAACCTCCATGACTGCTATATGCTACTTCATGATCAGTGGCAGCGGTCAACCTTGCACAATAAAATTCAGTGATCTGATCTTTTTTACTACCTGTTTAACAACCAAATCAAGAAGATTGAGTAAGCCAGTAAAAAAAAATATATCCGTGCTTTTAAAAGACTGGGGGAAACCAACTTAGTTATTTTTACATTTTATTCATCCAACAGAGCTTTGACTTATATTAAATTGCAGCTGTGCAGATTGATTGGTCTGAATATCTAGAGAATTTAAGAAATACATACACTAATGAATCAAATACTCCCTTTACATTTAAAAAGCAAAGTGCTGTTTTTTTAATTTGTTTTTTAACATCTTTTTCAGCATTTTGTTCTTTTAATCATCTGTAGATTTTCCCTGTTCACATTTCACATATGCTTCAGACAAATACCTTCAAAGGAAAAGTAATTTGCATGGCCATTAGCAATACCTATAATATCACTACAGGAGCACTTATTTTATATTTATTATTGCAAAAAAGGCTTAGATGCAGACTTTGAGAGAAGTATTCTTACTGAATGATCTGCAACTTATTTTTATAGAGGTAACAGAACTTATATTACCATGATCCACTGATGTACAAACATTTTTGTAGGGTTAAAGGGAAAGACCAGGGCAACATGGTGACTCAATAGTTAAAACACTGAGCTTGTTTGCTGAAAAGCCAGCAGCCAATGTTCAAGACCCAAGCACCATGTGATGGGGTGAGCTCCTATGATCACCTCAGTTCCTACCAACGTAGTAGTTCAAAAGCATGCAAATATGAATAGCACTTCAGTGGGAAGGTAACAGCATTCTGTGACATCATGCTGGCTACATGACCGCAGAAATATTTTTGGATAGTAGTGACTCAATAGCCTTGAAACAGATGAGCACTGCCTCCCATAGTTGGCAATGACTAGCGGAATAAAATCCACAGGAGCTCCTTTACCTTAAAGGACCAACTCCAGCAGTTAGCTGACTGATAAAACTAATAAATTCTAGAATGATAGCTTAGCATGACCATCATTTTCTTAATGTGCAAGGCCCCTGTTGGAACCATTTTGTGATCAGGTTCACCAATGCACTAAAAATGCCCAGTATGAAAAAGTTATAGCCATGTTCTTAATGATTCCTGGGGAAGGGAGAGAGAAATGATTGTTACCAGTGGACAGGAATTGCCACTACCATCACTCATCATACTGGAAGTTGCAGTTTCCAGTGGGACCCAATCATTTTAAACTCTTTTAAAACTCATCTTGTTCTCTTCTAATAGCACCATATCTGATAAAGAGGCATGGTGGCTCAGTGGCTTAAATACACTGGATTTGCCAAACAGAGGAAGGTCAGCTCCCTGTACTCCAGCAGTTCAAGTCCTAGCACCGTGTGATGGACTGAGTTCCCATCACTGACCTCAGCTCCTGTCAACTGGCCAGTTTGAAAACATACAAAATGCAAATAGATAATTTGGTATCACTCCAGTGGGGGAAAAAAATTGCATTTTGTGTGGAGGCAAGGAGCCAACCAGTGCCAGACCTGCCTGAACACAAGGCAAAATCAGAGGATGGAACCTATGAATGATGCTAATAGTATGCTGGATACTAAAATAAACCCTGGGTAGCACATGAGCTTGAATTGAATGAGCTAGCAATCTGAGGCAGGTAAACTCTAAAATAGCAATATAGATTCCAGGCATACATACTTCCATCCTCCACTAAATAAACAAACAAACAAACAAACAAACCATATCTGATCATTTCCTGTTTCATATTCTGATGAATAGATGGATGTATAGAATCTTGAGTCCTTTTACATTTTTTTTCAGCATTTAATTTTGAGATTTTCCCAATGGATCCATTTTTTATTACACATCTTTGCCATATGTATGTAAATGTATATGTATATACTTTGACACATCTTTTTTAATGTGAGAAATTTATAAACCTCACAAGACTCCTTGCCAACACATGTCTTATATATGATAGAAGAAATTCCTTTATAGGGGTCTCAATAATTGGGGAAAAAAAAATCCACAACAGATTTATTTTACATTCCGAACACTACACGAGAAAAGAACGTCCTGAGAATCAGACAGCCTGATCCTTGATTGAAGCTCTGCAATATGAATATGCCATTTTAAGAATCAAAATAATAGAAAAGAAGCATTGACATTTGACTAGGCAGATAAACACATAACTTTTTAATTGATTTGGTTTAATGAACTGCTAACATTACCACAAAGATGTCTTCTCCTTTTTCGCAATCAAGATGTCAACGTCTTAGTTACAAAATAAACTTTACATTTGGTGGACACGTGCAGTGATTTGTTCCGTTGAAGCATAGTTGTTTACATATTACTATGTAACAGTTGTTTTAGATCAAATTGTTCCTGGCTTTCTTTTGAAAATAAAATAAAATAAAAGTCTCTCCTTCTTGTTTGACAATTTGAAACAGGGTTTCTCTAGAACTTTCTTCCCCTCCCCCACATGACTGCCAAAGATGGAAAGCAGATTCATCATATTTTCGAGTTCTGTGAAGAGAAGAGGATGTCCCTTGTAATTTAATATATTTGATTAAACGAACGTTGACAATGGTTTAGGAAAGCCATTAAAACTACCCCTGGCTCTTTAAGGACAGCTGACTACTCTTATCTCAGCCTGACAGAAACATGGTACACTGATAAATGGAGCAATTCTTATAAATATGCTTGCATAAGGGTAGGATCACACAGATACCAAAGTATCCATTTTAAACGAAAAGAAATGGATTCATATGTTTCGCTTTCTGTACAGCTGTATTTAAAGTGTAGGAAAAAAAATCCAGTTCAATTTTAATAAGGGGTGGAAGGAAAGGAAATGGTGAAGAGGAAACCTCCTCCAGAAATTCTTTGGAGAAGGTAGCATAAAAATAATTTAACTAAATGAATCATTGTTTGTCTGATTATGGAACCTCTTAGAATATAATAATGGAGAATGATTATATTTTTATTTATACACTTCCTTGTCTATGTCTATAGAAATAGAGGGAAATCATTGTTGTTTCTTTTGGGGAAAGTCACAAATAACCAAACTTGGATAATCCAAAAAAACAAAGCAATGTTGGCATACCAGTCATTGTAGTCAAGAAGAATACAAATCCAATAATGAATATAGATATCCAAGAGTCAAGCTAGTTTATCTTTAAATGAACAGAGAAGATAACTGTAAGAAAGACCAAAGGACTGGCTTGTTGTCAACTTACAGAGTCTGTTTAGTGACCATTCAAAATTACAATGGCACTAAAAAATGTGTCTTATGACTGTTTTTCATAGTTACACTGACAATTCCAGGATCCCCATGATCATGTGATCAAAATTCAGATGCTTGGCAACTGGTTCATATTTATGACCGTTGATGTATCCCAAGGTCACATGATCATCTTTTGAGATCTTCTGACAAGCAAAGTCAATGGGGAAGCCAGATTCACTTAACACAGGGATACTAACTTATCAACTGCAATGATTCACTTAATAACTGTGGCAAAAAAGGTTGTAAAATGGTACAAAATTCACTTAAAAAATGTCTCACTGAACAACAGGAATTTTGTGCTCAATTGTGGTTATAAGTTGAGGACATGTAGACTGGTTCGATGGAACCTCTCTGGAAAAAGAGAGGATGGGCTATTATCCACATATGTTCTGGATACACTTCTCATGAGATCAAAGCACTGGGAACAAGGCAGCCATCATGCTCACAACTTGGGTGGAGTCTTTTAAAGGACACTGGATACACTGGCCTCTCTTTCTCAGCCTTTTAGGAAATTTCTTTTTAACTATTTTAAATCTGATAGAGATCTTCAAACCAACAAACCTAAAAACTGCCTGGTGAGTTTACCATCATTCTTAATTAAAAGAAAAACTAACTACAGGCATTAGATTGTAAAAAGTTATAAATAAATGGAAAAATGCTGAATAAAATTTCGATGTAAAAAAGTTATAACTGAATTAAAGGACCAAAAGATTTGGATATTAGGGTATTTACCTAATGATTTTGGAAATAATTGCATAAATAAACAGCCTCTCATGGAAGTGAAATTGAGGATTTTATGATTTCAGAAACTGGATAATAAAAGGGATTAAAGAGTCTAGGCAGAAAAGTAAAAAAAAACAATTTTGTTTTTACTGAAGTATGATACAAAATATTATGTCATTTGAAGTCCTTTGAAGAATGGAATCACAACATAGCAGCTACCATGATGATATCTGCTTCTTTGGATAGACTGTCCAAAAATGTTAATGAAGGAATGATAGATGTGAAAGAGAATGTTTTGAAAGATTTACAACATAAAGGGGTGAAACAATTTTTTTCTTTGGTAGAAATATAATCAGAAATACTTGAAAATTTTTAAAAAAAACCATTGATGGTAAGACAAAAGATAACTAAAGTGGAAACACAAATGAATGACCTGTAAAAAGGACTTTCTAATAGGCAAAGAAGTTGTTTCAAATAATAAACCAACAAATGATAAACCAAGAGAAATGAACTGAATAATAACTTTTTATTGGATTTACAAAAGAGGATTTGCTAAAGCCTTGAAGAAGCCTTTGGGATGGGAAGAAGAAAAACTGAAGAGAGATCAAATCCTATGACAACATCTGAATGAATTAAAGATCAAGATAGTTAAGTAAAAGAAAGGAATATAAAAGTTGGATTGACCAAAGTTAAAGTAAGTCATGGTTTTATAAAGCTCTGGTAACGCTTTTGAAACTTTTTGCTGATGCAAGGATTGAAAAGTTGATGATTTACGATTTGCATAAAAATAAATGAGGGACTATGGGAAGAAGAAATATTTATTTGTAACTTGTTTAAGAGAGTGAAGTATTATTAAATTTATTTATACTTGTAATGAAAATTGGAAGTTACTTATTATTTTCTTTCTCTTTCTTACCTCTCCCTTTTCCTTTTCTTGTTTTATTTTTCTTTCCATGCAGGCCTTTTATTCTTTCTTTCTCTCTGACTTTAGGCTATATTTGCTTTTGCTATTGTAATCAAAATTTTCAATGAAAATATTTAAAAAGCTGAAATTCACTGTTGAGTGAAAATAGGTAAAAATACCTGGATGGGAATCACAATAAAATCGCAAGAAGTATTTAAAATCCCCCAAAACAAGAATACCCAGACTTACTTCTAAGCAGGTTCCGCTATTGTTCCTCACTATAGATAGAAGTATTTCCAAATTAAAGCACTTACTTATATCATTAAATACATATTGTGAGACGTTTTAGGGAGGACCTACTTTAATCTCTTTCTCCCAACCAAACTATCTAAAGTTTGCTCTCTCTTGGTGCTCTGGAATACAGCCCCTCCCACCCAGAAATCCAGACAACATTTCACCACAAGAAGTGGGTGTGTGAGGATGACACCTGAAAGGAAGATCAAATTGGAGGCTTCTTAGTTTTTTATGAATGAATGCCTATTCATTGCTAGCAACAGAGGTGATATTCAGCAGGTTCTGACCAGTTCTGGAGAACCGGAAGCAGAAATTTTGACTAATTCGGAGAACTGGTAAATACCACCTCTGACTGGCCCCACCCCCATCTATTATCTGCCTTCAGAGTCCCAAATCATTGGCTGGGTCTTCTTTGGTTGCCCTGCGTAGGAGAATGGAGATGGAAAGAAGGTTAGTGGGATGGGGAGGGAATGGGGATTTTGCAGTATCCTTCCCCTGCCACGCTTACCAAGCCACACCACACCCACCAAGCCTCACCCATAGAACCAGTAGTAAAAAATTTTGAATCCCACCACTGGCTATCAACCATGTACTATAATGCAATATATCATCTGTTCTGTGTTCAGGACACTTCTGTAGGTGAA
>BLBF01000026.1:28456497-28494844 GCA_015471245.1 Laticauda colubrina
CTCTTCATCTCTCTGAGTTCTTTCTGGATCAAACCACTCGCTGTGATATGATAACCTTTGAAATGCCACATACAATTGCTTGGTTGACTGGGCCAGCCACTTTCCTTTCCCTCTATTTGGCAAAGACCAGGAAAGATCAATGTATTATAAATGTATTATTACAAAGTGCAACTAAAGGAGAAAGAAGATCAGTGTAAGCTTACACATTTCACCTGTGTGATATCTAAGGAGTTTATATTGCCCGTTTATAGGCCAGAGGTTTAGATAATCTTACACCAGGGGTGGAGGTCAAATTCACAGTGTCATGTTGTTGTCACATGACATATCATGATTTCCCCCCTTTGCAAAACTGGGGTTGGTTGTGGCAAGTGCATGACACATACAGCCTGCAGGCCACGAGTTTAACACCCATGTCTTACACTTAAACATCTGAACTTGCATTGCTAATTTGCTTTATTTGCTGCAACAAACCTCAGGTCCTTTTCCATTGGAATACTTCAGGAATTCAATATTGGTTGTTTTTATTACAAACTGACCTGATTCACACTTCCTAGGCAAAAGTGCAAGATCAGAATTCATGCATTCATTGCACTTTTAGAAGCTATTTTCAAACAGATCTTATATATTATCATGTGAACATTCATGTGGGGGAAGAAACAGATTTTTTTAAAAAAAAACAATGTAGAAACAGGAGAGAATTGATTTTTGCATGAATGCATGCAAAATTACCTACATTGATAAAGGTGGACTAATTAGCTCAGGATTAGGGAGGGAATTGGATCATTCTGACTAGAAACTGCTTACCAAAGACTTGCATATGTTGTTGGTCCATCTACCTATGCAATTATTTGTCGTTTAGCATCACTTTCTAGGATGACAGTGTTATTTAAAGACACCAAGGATTTTATCAGAGACTATCTACATATAAAAACGTATGCTAATTCTCAACTGTAGCTTTGTTTTCAGTGACAACAACCAGGGGTAAAAAAAAAAAAGGTAACATATTAGGAGGATAAAAGTGTGTTTCTTTAACTTCATTAAGTCAAATGAGTTAGAAAAGATGCACTTTTTGTGGTATTCACATAAAAGATACGTAACAGTATCAACACAGATGCTATTATCTATATCCAAAATGTTTCCCTACTGGAATGTTGATTTTAGTTATCTTAGAGAGGTATAAATTTTGTTCATGCACTCAGGGAACACTGATCTATTTGAATGATTTGAAAATGTAAAACTTGTGAGTTGGTTTTGTTTATTTGTTTTTCTCATCAGGAAAGGACAGAGGGAAAGAAGGACTAAGGAGTTGACTCTAAGCAGCAGGTGAAAAAAGCTCCTATGCTTTTTTTCGTACTATCGAATTCTCATTCAATTTGATGAGAATTTGCTTTATAAACTGTTTCAAAGTAGAATAGAACATGAGTGGCCAAGAGTTGTGTTTTCACTTATCCTTCACTACACAAGTCTCTCTCAGGGAGCTTGCAGCTTCTCTAACTTCTTATTTCCCATGACATTCCAAAGGAAGATATCCATAGGAGAACTTCTCCAGCTATTTTATTTTAAATTGTCCATAGATTTACAAGTTGCTATAACTGAAAAATTATTGGAGTGGTTCCTTGGAAAAATTCAAAGAAATCCGTCACATTTTCTAAATACCAATCTGGTAGAGAATTTTAAAAGGCTATTGGAGCCCAGATCTTGATGAGATAAATCTCTGGGAAATTCTTCTTCAAGATGATAATGGCAATGATTCTGGAAAATACCACCCCAATCTATATTGACTTTCCCATTAAGCAATTATATAGATCCTGAAGCTCCTATCTCTGGTCACTCAAAGCTTTGGAGTGAAGCGGTGGGATGCCAGATTTCCAATCCTCAGTACAAAATATCGAAATATGTACAAATGATAAGTCTTGGTGTACAAGGCAGACATTTTGGAGCTTAGGGGTTGCTAAGGTCCATGTTTTCAACAGCCATCTTTGCATTCTACATTCAGTGTCTTCAGTTTGGATTCATACTGAACTTTTTCTGTATTTCAAACATGTTTTTAATTCCTTCATATATAGTTGTCCCAAACAACCCTGTAAAAGGATGCAAATGACCAGCTGCCTGAAAGGATATAAATCCTTCCATTACCCACTCCCCTGTCAGAGCTGAAGAAGCTTCTTGAAGTATCACATGTGGTGATATTCATTTTTTTTTTTACTACTGGTTCTGTGGGTGTGGCTTGGTGGGCATGGCTTGGTCGGTGTGGCAGGGGAAGGATACTGTAAAATCCCCATTTCCACCCCATTCCAGGGGAAGGATATACTGCAAAATCTCCATTTCTACCCCAGTCTAGGGGAAGGAAACTGTAAAATCTCCATTTCCTCCCCACCCCACTAACCTGCTTTCCAGCTCTATTCTCTCTCCTGTGCAGGGCAATAAAAGAAGATCCAGCTGATCAGCTGGGACTCGGGAGGCAGGGAATAGATGGGAGCAGCCCTGCCAGAGGTGGTATTTACCAGTCCTCCAAACTATATAATTTCCACTATATCAATTTTCAACTCTTTCTATTAGACTAGCTATCAGGATTTCCAGTTTATTCTGGCTTAAATTGCAACTAGGCTTGCAACTTCTGTCATATTGATATTCATACTGAGTTATTCCCTGGTTTCTCTCTAGCCTTACTCTTTTTGCTGCAAATAACATACAAAAGTCAGTTAAGAGGAAAACACAATTTCATTCAAGATCAAAAAGCTGCTGTCTTTTTCTTGGCTGCAAGGAAAATAGGTACATTTAGCAAAATCAGTATATAGGTGAAACCTACTCATTTTTCAAATGGTGTGAATTGTAATATCAAGGCAAAAGTGATGTGATAGTGAATAGGGATATGAACCCAATATTATAGTAAAATAACTGAGTAAGAGGCAAACATAACAAATTTGAATGATACTGTATGTCAAGCCAACCTGAACGAGCATCTGTCATCTTACTATTTCTAAACTGATAGCTGATTATGATGATTAATTCTTCTTGATAACCATCTCTTTACCAGAAAGCTAAACCTATACTTGTCTTTGAAAAATCATGTTATATATAACTACAAAACACACTGTCAAATTTGCTCAGGAAATTTGAGCAGCCAGCTTGCTCCTTTAGATAAGAAAGATCCTTGACTCCTCTCAGGTTGAAAGGTATATTTTACTAAAAGTCAAGTAAAATACAATGAAGCAAAGCCAAAACTGACGTTTGCATCTGGTTAACTTTCCCCATTCCATTCCTCCCCTCTGCTAGTTCCTTATTACCCAATGGAATTAGAATACATTGTTTTGAGAATGGTCTCTTCAACAGTGGGATGATTATTGAGCTGTTCCCAGGGTTTTAACCTTGAGATGGTATGATGAGTTGCCAACCTTCCTCCTTCCTATCCAGCTCCCTCCTCCCCATAATTCATGGCAGACTGGCAGCTAGCAAATGCGAGGCTCAGCGTATGATGGCAGTTCTGACACCCATAAAATCTTACGAAGAGGACATAAATGGTTGGGAAAATATTAGTGCAAAAGAATACATATGTCTAGTTAAATAAATAAATAAACAAACAAATCAAGTTGAACATAATTTTTGACTCACTAGAAAAAGCCAATCCATTCTTCCCTTGAATTCATGGCATTATCAGTGAAGACTTTATCTTCAAAATGATCTCGTCCACCTTATTATATTTGCAGAAAAAAATACTTTATCAAAGACAACGAAGGAAGAGAAATATTGAAGTAACGATATTTGCGGCCTCGTTTGAAAAAGCCAATAAAAATACAAACCACCATTTGATAGTGAAATGGCAGAGTTAGTTCTGAAGAAGAAACCCTCAGATGTTTTCTATAGCCTGAATATATATATGTAATTTCACACCAGTTAACTTGTAATAAGAGTAACGTATCTCTTGGAGTCATATTTATTTACATAAATAAAATTAAAACTGAGAGGCTGAGAAAGCACAGTTTATCCAATAATCACTCCATTTTTGTACTGCTATAGGAATAGGAATAACAAGACTTTGTAATTCCAGGCTCTTGCATTTCACAGACCAATTTTTAATGTAATATGAGTTAGTTGCTTCTATCAATTTAACCTCTGAATTTTCCTTATCTGAAGTATGACATAGTAGTAAAGCAACTGTGGGAGCTTTATTTATTTCTCTGGCATTAAATAGAAGTCTATGCAAAAGCAGAAGGACATATTAGTGAATAAACTCAGGTAATTAAAGTTAAGAAACAAGCATAACACAATTTTGGACCTAGGAAAACAATTGCAATCAACTAGAGTTAATGGAATTCAATTAGAATTGAGCTGGAAAAGACCTTGGAGGTCTAGTCCAGCCCCTGATCAAGCAGGAGACCCTATACAATTTCAGACAAGGGGCTCTCCAATCTTTTCTTTAAACACCTCCACTGATGAAGCACCCATAGCTTCTGAAGGCAAGCTGTTCCATTGGTTAATTGTTCTCACTGTTAGGAAGTTTCACCTTAATTCCAGGTTGCTTCTCTCCTTGGTTAGTTTTCAACCATTGTTCCTTATCTTGCCTTCTGGTGATTTGGAAAATAAGTTGAACTGCTTTTCTTTGTGGCAGCCCATCAGATATTGGAATACTGCTATCATGTTACCTCTAGCCTTTCTTTTTTCTAGGGTATCCATACCCAATTCCTGTAACCGTCCTTCATATGCTTGAACAACTTTGTTTGAAGAATTAAATGAGACATTTTAAGAAGTTGAATCTTTGCTTTGCAGAAAGTTTGTCAAATGGGACAAAAAAGTTCACACTGACTTTGTCACTCACATGTGCAGTGCATAAAGAGCTTGTGAACGGGAATATTGGAGAAAGCTTTTGAAGGATGGGCTTATCTGAATGGCTGAATGTGCATGGAATTATCGATGGAATGAAAAACCATGCCCAGTAAGAATTATTAATTCCATGGACTAACTCTGTGATGGTGAACAAATGGCATGCGTACCAGAGATGGCACACAGAACCCTTTCTGTGGGCCTGTGAGCTGTCACTCCAGCTCAGCTCTGCCGAAAATGTGCATATGCCTCCCACCGGCCAGCTGGTCTTTGGGTCTCTGTTGTACATGTGTGGGAGGAGGGGCACATGCAGGGGGCGGGTGCATATGCAGGAGTGGGACACATGCATGGGGGCAGGGTGTATGTGCATGGGACGTGCATGCATTGCATTTTGGGGATGCACATGTGCACGCTTTGGGCACTCAGTACCGAAAAGGTTAGCCATCCCTGGACTAACTCATCACAGTAAGTAAGGATATAGAGTTTTCTTCAGGATTTCTAGCAATTTTGAAACTCTCAGGCTGGAGCTAGTAAGATCCTGGATTCAGCATATAAAGATACATCTTATGCCTACTGCAAGACAAACTCCCATCAGTTATGTCACTGAAAATAAATGCTGGTACATTTAGAATGAGTATGTCTAGTTTAGTGAAAAGGGATGACATAATAGCAGTGTTGCAATATCTCAGGGGCTGACACAAAGAAGAGTGGGTCAAGCTATTCTTCAAAGCACCTGAGGGCAGGACAAGAAGCAATGGGTAAAAACTAATCTGGGAGAGAAGTAACTTAGAATTAAGGAGAAATTTCCTGACAGTTAGAACAATTGATCAGTGGAGCAACTTGCCTCCAGAAGTTGTGAATGTTCCAATGCTGGAAGTTTTTAAGAAGAGATTGGATAACTTTTTGTCTGAAATTATATAGGGTTTCCTGCCTAAGCAGGGGGTTGGACCTCCAAGGTCCCTTCCAACTCTCTTTTCTGTTCTGTTCTGTTCTGTTCTACTCTACTCTACTCTACTCTATAGAGCAAAAACATGTTCTTCAGCTTGGGAAACTATTTTTCTTTGTCCTCATTCTCCTCTTGCTGCACTTCTTTACATCAGTTGGAATATATGTTTCCAAGCGCATTTCTCCATTTCTCCTACTTTCCTTTTTCATTACAAACAACAAGTGAGCATCCTACTCCCTAGTTTTCAGATCATTGTTGTCAGTCAGGGAGCAGCAACAGCTGTAGCAAGCTCCTGAAACCATTTGTGAGCTGTAGTTGGTAAGGAGTAAGTGAAGAAAAAATGGATTAAGTTTACAGTACACTGGGGATAGCTTGCAAATCAAATGGGTTGTGGTGTGACAGGGCTCATTAATTTTGAAAGAAGTACAATTGATGAATCCAGACTACACACTATACACACCTAATTTTTTTTTTCTTTTACTGCTGTTAAGTGCATGCTTTTCCCCTGGCTAATTTTTGGCAGCATTCTTCTTCCTCTCAACACTCCTGCTCTTAAACTGATTGGCTCTATTTGCAGCCTACATGACTTGTTTATTTGAGTCTATGAGATTATATACAAAGCAATATAAGTTGCTAGACTAAAAATGTTGGCATGGAAAATTGAAGACAAAAGCAAAAAAGAAATGGCTAGTTAATAATTTAGAATATGAGGACAAGAAAGTGCTGAAAATTATAGAATGTAGAAGATGTGTTTGTAAAGAATGAAAAACTGAAAAAATTGAGCTTCCAGCTCTTCAGTGCTTTTAACCTAAGGTCACTCATTTTTGAGTTTTGTAGAATTCAACATCATGGATCTTATGACAGGGTACAAAATTATGCCATGGGATAAATATGAGCACTATTTTCACCTTGAATGATTATAGATTATCGTGAATAGAGAAGGAACTACAGGGAAATATTTATGAAGTCATCACTAGGAATTGAATATACAATGCTTCTAGTTCATAAAATAGAAATGGCAAACACTATTATCTCAGATGAAAAGGTTTCTGGCCATCTTAATATGAAAAAAACTCAAGAGATATGTCATTATATTTTATTTGGTTTTTTATTATGCTTCCTTGAACAATGACACAAGTATTTGTCAGGTGCCAAATTTTACAAAACACATTAAATTTCAGAAATGTGTGATTTCCTGGCTGATCTGAAGAAGAAACACCAGTGGCTTCAAAGCTGTGCTATTTGAAATAAAACTAAAATAATAACATGAACATGGAATCATGCAAATGGCTAGATCCTATACACTCTTAAAGATGTGTAGACAAGGGATAAATAAAATTTGGATGAAGTGGTTCAAATTCAGGGGTTCAAATTCCCTGAATAAGGGTCAAATAAGGGTTCAAATTCCCTTAAAGTTCCATAGTGATCTGAAGTTGAACTGAGTTCTTCTCATGACATCAAAATAACCACTGGGGTAGGAGAGTGGTTATGATTTTAACCCCATAATAAGACAGTGTTCACCATATTCTGGAAAATAGTGAAGATTCATGGAACTTTAAAGGATAACAAATTTATTATTGTATACTATGCATGTGTTATGAAAGCTTATACATAGTGTTGCAAAGATTAAAAAACCCTATTTTTGTCTTGTTTTTCTTTTTGTCTTATCTGTTACAAGGGTTTCTTATTATGATGACCTGCAGATTATGTAACATTTGGTTTGTTATTATTTTAAATAATAATAATGGTACCACTTAGTGTTGAAATTAAATAATCTTTTCAATAATCACCATCTTCTCTAATTTGAAGCACTAGTAATATATCATTATCCACTGATATGATTATAGAAAACTATGTTGGTCTGAATAAAAAGAGGGGGACATAAGAATTTATGACTTTAATAAACATGTGATCAGTAAAAAAATAAATCCAAAGAGTAAGAAGTGCTAAAGGGGAAAAAAAAAAGCTGAATGGTGGAAAGACCATCAAAGGCATCAATACCTGGGCCATACCTGTGATAATGATACACCACTGGAATTATTGACCCAAAGGTGCTTTTTTGAAGAGGCAACTGGACTTCCTGGTTTTTCTTTGAAGACATTTCACTTCTCATCCAAGAAGCTTCTTCAGTTCTCATTAAGAAGCTTCTTGGATGAGAAGGGAAACGTCTTCAAAGAAAAACCAGAAAGTCCAGTTCTCTATTGAAGGAAAAGCACCTTTGGGACAGTCATCACCTGGATGACTGAGAATCTCCATAGACACTGGAATTGTGAAGTATATACAAGCTCAACTGGACAATTTGAACTGAAACAACTATTCACTATGCATTATATCTCCATAGTGATATTAATAACTTATATCTGCCCTGCAGGAATGGAGGCAGAGGTTTACTCATATCATACAAAGTGTTGAAGAGGAAAAGTATTTATTGGCTGATTACTAAAAGATAGTCAAAACAAACAATGAAGCTCATTACAAAAAATGGAACTTTCTGAACAGAAGGAATAAAACAGAAATATCAAAGTAATAAAAACAAGAACAAAATGCTGGCAAGGAAAAGCATAATAATTTGAGAACCCAAATTGTTGGGGGCAATATGCTGACTCTCTAAACCACTTAGAGGGGGCTGTAAAGCACTATAAAGCAAAATATAAGTCTAAGTGCTATTGTTATTACACACTCAATTTCAACAAAAGGGTCAAGGAAAAAGTAGATAAAGTTAAAACCTGCCTATGGCTTACAAGTGGAACATTAAAAAAAGAAAGCAAAGGTTTAATTTTGGCTGCTGAAGAGCAAGCTACTCTAACTAAAACAGTCAAGTCCAGAATTGAAAAAAATAATTGAATGATTCAAAGCACAGCTTATTCAGGGAGGTAGAAGAAACAATAGATCATGCAAGAAGATTGCACAGATTATAAACAACATGACACAGCCACCAAAGTGATTCACTTGATGATTTATAATCTTATCATGTAACAACGATGCATATTAAGGCCAATACCAACTAAAAAAGTACTGACAAAAAAAACCTGACTAAAGTACTGACAGCTAACGGCTTCCACAAAAACAAAATCACCAGCTTGATGCACAAAAACACACCAAGATATAACAGAGACCTAGAAGATCAACAGACCTATGGAACAGCTGTCCTGCCCTACATAAGAGGTACTACAAACAAAATCAGTAAGATACTACACAGGCATCACATCAAGACTGCCTTCAAAACAGTCAAAAAAATAGCAGCCATCCTTAGAAACCCCAAAGACAAAATTGACCTGGAAAACCAAGGCATATACGAAGTTCCCTGTGCATCATGCCCGGCCACATACATTGGACAGACCAATAGAAGAATAAGTACCCACCTGGATGAACACAAAAATGCAGTAAAAAAGCTGGAACACACCTCCTCACTAGTCCAACACATCAAAACCACAGGTCACAACATCAACTTCAATGGCACTAAAACCATGGCCACTATAGAAAACCCCAGCCACAGAATCATCAGAGAAGCCATAGAGATTGAAAAAAGACCTGACAGCATGAATAGAAGAGATGATTCCACCAGACTGTCAATCATTTGGAAGCCTGCACTCTCAAATAGAAAGATCTCCATACCACAAGCCAGGCAAACACCTGGGCACAAACAGACTCCCTCTGATGCCTTCAGCTCAAACACCCCCCCACCACCAGGCACCCAGATGAAACCTAGCTTCCTAATAGATAACAGCCATCCTTTCACACGAAGCCAAGCTGCACTGAAAGCCTCCAACACAAGAACAGACTGTTGCCAGCCAATCAAAGCCACAAAACAGACAGAAGAAACCAGAAACACCAATCAATCAAACTCCAAGTCCAATAAACACAGACCAAGACTCCCAACCAATCAGGATGTAGAAAAAAACATCCTGGCATAGCAGTAGGCTAGTCTCAAATTTAAAACAAACGGCTGTGATATCCTGACCCACATACAAACTCAATACAGAAGCCTGATGATGGCAGATGAGATTCTGCTGAAACGTTGTTACAAGTTTAAAAGCACTACAGTGACGTGGGATAATACCCGAAGGAAGCTGAACAGCACACACACAAACACACACACACACACATATGTGTGTGTGTGTGTGCGTGTGTGTGTGTGTGTGTGTGTGTATCTTTGATTATTCTGGTTTTCTCCCCGTGTAAAATTGGAAGTATCTTGGCAACATTTCGATAAAGTCTCATTCATCATCTTCAGGCTTGTTTCTTCGGCTCTGTGCTTCTCAGAGTTATCATTTACTCTGAGAAGCACAGAGCCGAAGAAACAAGCCTGAAGATGATGAATGAGACTTCATCGAAATGTTGCCTAGATACTTCCAATTTTACGCGGGAGAAAACCTGAATAATCAAAGATCCACATACAAATACCAGCGAAAACCTCAGAAAATATATATATATATATATATATATAATATTATCTTTCAGAAGTCTGGAGGTTACAGGTCTCAATACATCTGGTTATATAGACAGATTATTTTATTACATGAACCAGGATGGGAAAAAGCAGATGGGAGAGCTACATGAGGTATCTCAATTGTTAATTTTGAAAAACTTCTCTAATTAACAAGACAAATACAAATTAATAATATGTCCATGGGTTCAATAGTTTAGTTCACTACACTGTACTTTCCTCTCCCTGAAAAACAACAATAAAAGGCAGCATTGTTTAAAAAGCAGATGTGCAGTTGAACAGGTGATACATATGGTACTGTATACACACAGTAGGTACCCAAAGCAGCAACAGTAAATTGAAATGACAAATTTTGCTATCACTGCCACATTCCACAACTTTTTGGGAGAACAGTTTAAAACAGGTCTCCCTTGCCAAACCGGCTTTGATTCTTTGGCGTGTTATATTTGACAGCATTGAGATTCATTTGATGGTATCTTCCATTTCCTTACATTAAATTCTTCTTAGGATGGATTTCTCACTCCCCCTATCATTCAATATCTATCGTTAATTAGTTGTCATTCTGATTGGCATCACAGATGTTGTCTCACTTAACCTTATAGAATGATCTTACCACTATTACAAGCATGAAATGGATATAGATACCATAATGTATTATAGTGTACCTGGCTGACTATTCTGAGTAGATATGCTAACAGCTGTTTACAATTTGATAGCTAGTATATTATGAGGAGCTTCTAACTTAGTATTAATAATTAGAGACTGGATACTTTGAAAGTACTAAATCAATCCAATGATCTGTGTGATAAGCCTGTTCCCCACCATAGCTTATCACGAGCTCTTCATCTATCCATGCACACACTCAAACCAAACAGGTTATGCTTGCTTTGCTAATAAGAAGCTAAGAGTTAGTCTTAATTTAGATTCTCATAGAAAAGCTCTGAAAGTGACTGTAAATGGACCATTACCAGATTCAAATGCTACACTGGCATCAGATTTTAAATATCCATCAGAGAAGATTTTGGAAGACTTGGTTGTATAACTGATAGCAGAAGCTAAAGATGTTCCAGGGGAAGATAGCTAGAAATCTTAAAATGGATTGAGCAGTTTTTATTTCTGCCAATTTATTTATTTATTTATTTTAATGGTGACAAGTCCACAAAGTGCCCAATGGTAAGTCCAGGGATGTGGCTTTCTGATGAGGAAAAGAATCATAGAATAATTGGGATTGAAGGTGGGATTCAATTTTTTTTTTTCCTACATGATTTGTGGGTATGGCTTGGTGGGTGTGACATGGCTTGGTGGCCGTGGCATGGTGGCCGTGGCAGAGGAAGGATACTGTAAAATCTCCATTCCCACCCCAAGCCTGAGGGAAGGTTACTGCAAAATCTCATTTCCTCCCCACCTGCTTTCCAGCTCTGTTCTCCTATGCAGGGCAACCAAAAAAGACCCAGCCAATCATGTGGGTCTAGGAAGCAGACAATAGATAGGGCGGGGCCAGTCAGAAGTAGTATTTGCCGGTTCTCTGAACTACTCAAAGTTTCTGCTACCGGTTCTCCTAGAACTGGTGAGAACCTGCTGAATAACCACCTCTGGATGGAAGAGACCTAGGAGGTCTTCTAGTCCAGCCTCTGGTTGAGCAGGAGATCCTATACAATTTGAGACAAGTGACTACCCAGTCTCTTCTTTAAAATTTCCAGTGATGAAGCACCCACAACTTCTGAAGCAAGAAGTTCCATTGATTAACAATTCTGACTCTCAGGACATTTCTCCTTAGCTCTAGGTTGCTTCTTTCCTTGGTTCGTTTCCATCTGTTGCTTTTCATCTTGCCTTTTGGTGCTTTGGAAAATAGTTTGACCCCCTCATCTTTGTAGGAACCCCTCTAATATTGGAAAACTGCTATCCTTATTTATCAATTATGTTAGTGCTATCAAAGTATTAACATAATTGCTAACCAACACAAATGGCACAAGAGATTGCTCCAGAAAATAGATGGAAGAAAGAAATTCAAAGATTTACCTATCAGAAAATTATAAACTGGATTCCAGCCAGCTGCTAATACAACAGACTAAAAGTGAGGAAAATCTACTATTCAGTTCTGAAAGCTATTTTATTAAAACTATATAGGAATTGTTCTAGTGTTTGGGAACATAGAGGAATAGGTATATACTAGGCAAAGAGATATGTTAAGCTTATATCATACAGGGTGACAAATTAAATTAAGAGTTCTTGTCTTAATTTAATTTTAAAATTTAAATTTTAAAAATTTAAAATTTTAAAAAAGTTAGAGAGCAGAAAAAAAATGCTTGTTTAATAATTTTGCACCAGGCTATAAGTCAAGAAGAGGGGACTTTGCAAAATAAAAATAAATACAAAATAATTAATTCAGCTGGGAAAGTGAAATTGCTTGACTGTTCTGATAAAGCTTGACTGGGTTTGCTTATCACTATCCTTTACGTAGATAAATAAAAGAGGAAACAAAACTGGGAAGCTCTTTTTCCTTGTTTGGCTTTTTAATTGTAAAACATTCAACACATTCAGACAAGAGAACATGAAAACGGATGGGACCCTCAACTCAACTTGAATTGCCTACAGGTTGAGAATAGTATTTGAATTTGTAACACAAGAGAAGTTATTTAATGCGCATATGATTTCATCTGTTTTGAGGATGGGATTTTAGTGTGCAAAAATGTTTTAACTGCCTGCAGAAATGCTTATTGATAGCATTTCTGCTTCCTGTGATCATTTTAGGGTCAATGGAATGGATGTAGATAATTGAATATAAAATTAGGTTTCTAAAAAACAAATAAAGATAGTCTTACACTAACAGTTGGGACCAGAATTACAGTTGCTATAAAATGCTATGTCTCAGGTTATATTGATATACAGTAGGTGGTTATATTCTCAGCCTATATACTATAGCAATAGCAACAGCACTTAGATTTATATACCATTCCATTCAGAGGTGGCATTCAGCAGATTCTGACCAGTTCTGGAGAACTGGTAGCAGAAATTTTGAGTAGTTTGGACAACTGACGAATACCACCTCTGATTGCCCCCACCCCCATCTATTCTCTACCTCCCAGCCTCCCAGCTGATCGACTGGCTCTTCTTTTGTTGCCCTGCACAGGAGAACATAATTGGAAAGCAGGTTAGTGGGGTGGGAAGGGAATGGGATTTTGCAGTAACCTTCCCCCAGGAGTGGGGAGGGAATAGGGTTTTTATAGTATGCCCACTGAGCCACATCACGCCCACCAAGCCACATCCACAAAAAGCAGTAGTAAATTTTTTTGAATCCCACCACTGGTTCCATTATCCTTTAGAGCGCTCTCTGAGCAGTTTACAAATGTCAACATATTGCCCTCAACAATCTGGGTCCTCATTTTACCAACCTCCAAAGGATGGAAGGCTAAGTCAACCTGTCAGAATTGAGCTCCAGCATGTTGGCAGAGTTAGCCCGCAATACTGCATTCTGACCACTGTGAAACCTCTTTTCCTCTATACTAAGTCAGTAAAAAGATAACCTACTCATTTTGGATCCCAGCTATCCTACTTGTTGGTCACCTTGCTTTTTATCACTGTGGACAAACAACTTAAACCAAGATACCGTACATGTGTACTTTTCTTCACTCTATTTTCTGTGGTACTTCACTCTTCTGTCTAATTGCTGCCTTTGATAACTTTCTTCTGGTCTAGTTAGGGCTTAACCAAAGTTGCTTCTGGCAGTGACTGTCATTGGCCATGGAAAGATGTGGGGAATCTCTATGACAAACATACATTTGGGACATTCTGCATAGAACGTGTAAACTCAATCTCTGTTTTCTCTTCTGGAAAGGAAGGATTTTAATGGCCGCTTTTCCATGCCAGAAAAAATGTGCCAAACAATGTTTTGGAACTATATTTCTATTCATTGTTTAAAACAGATATACAATTGCAATTTTGGAGAAGTATTTTGGAAGCCAAAGCAAGCAGCTGGCAGCTAAAAACAGTCCTGTGTACTTGTTTGTAATGCTTTCTGTTTGTAATTCTATCTGAAATCACAGACTGCATTGGAAGAAGGCTGACAAGCATCATTGGGATTGGATCAGGCCTTTGAACCACTATATTGCCTATAAAAACAAAGGCAATCATCATGTTCATGATTAAAGCATCTATCTATATTGGAAATGTGCCATGGACTTCAGTTAAATATAGATTTTCAAGACAAATTTGTGTTACTTTAATTTTTTTTGAACTTTTCTGTTAAAAGACATCAACTAGTGAGTAAATCTGAAACAGTTTATCAGTAACATTTTTATCACAGAACTAAAGCTCTTTCCAAAAACAAAAAAACATCACCAAACTTATGAGGGTTTAGATATGCCCATAGAGTGCAAATCTGTGTTTATTGAACATATTTTTAAACATTTCTTTTTTAAAAAAAAATCAATTAGTGAGTAAGCCTAAAACAGCTTATAAGTAACATTTTTATCACAAAGCTTTTCTCAAAACAACCACCACCACCACCCACGAAGGTTTAGATATACACATACAGTACTGTGAGAAGAAAACTATTCTCTGCTGATAGAAAAGGGGTTCTGTGATTATGAAGCTTTTAGAAGACCAGACCGCCATTATAGATACCATAGAGGATTTAGTGATGAGCAGTGGATTTAGATGAGTCCTGGATCTGAAGGTGAAGCAGGCTCATTTAAACAGATATTCATTTGGATAACACAGCTTACCATGATAGGGTGTGGAGAATAAACTTCAAAAGTTATGATTTTAACCTATCCATTAGATAGACATCTATACTGAGTGGTGTGATGGTCTAGAGGTGGAGCTCTCACCTCACAATCAGGAGGCTATGAGTTCAATCCTAGGCAGAAGCAGATATTTCTCTCTCTGGGCACGATGAGAATGTATCTGCTGAATATAATTCCACATTGGTGACAGGAAGGGCATCCGGCCAGTAAACATATTCAGTTCTATTCAACTGCCCAGACTCCACCCTGCAAGGCATTACAGGGGTTAAAAGAACAAGATGCTTAAATATGATGCTAAAATTTGAATTCCTCCATTAAACAGATAACTGAATTTGATGGCATAAAAATCCTTTTTAAAGGTCCATCATTCATGATGTTGCTAATCTCTGTTTAATATTGAGTGATTTAATGAAGGAAGAAGGAAGAAAAAAAGGAAGGAAGGAAGGAAGGAGTCAAGTTATCTCACATTAAAGTGCAATCCTCATCTGTGGGATCAGTCCATATGTCTTAGGCTAATTTATTATACACAGCTGTGATTCTGACAAAAAGGGTGGAAGGGAGTGCTTTGTAACTGTTGCTGTTAAAGGAAAAGTAAGATTTGTTTATTTATTTGAATTATATGCCACTCTGATCACAGCTGTCCCTGAACAGCTTATACCTTACTACATCCAGATAGTGTTAGGATTAACCACAAAATACAAATGCTTCTAATATAATCTCTTTGGCACGTTAATTTTAATTGTGTCCAAAGAGGTTTGGAGAGATAATAGGTGTTTAAGACATCTACTGTTTCTGTTCCAAAAATGGCATAAATCCTTGGAATAATACAAGTCTTTCTTTTGTTACATATTGTTTGGTGGTTCACTGCATGCTGGGGATGAGGAGAATTAGATAGTGGGGTCATGCAGTGCTTTTAATTTATGATCATGAAAATAGATGCAGCTATTTTAATTAGATTGGCACTGATGCATCTTTTTAAAGTTCTGAAATGGTACAAATCCCTAACATACTGTATAGTTGGCCCCAACCCTGCTGGCATTCATAAAGGCTGTCAACACATAGTTCTATTCCCAGACCTTTGAATTACAATATGCTGGAGCCTTAGTTTAATGATAATATTATTACTGTTTGGATTGTCTTTTTATTTTTTATTATTATTTTTGAAATCATTGACATTTCCTGCGATGGCCCTGAGTTCAAGAACAGCAAGGGCTCAGTGGCCCCATGCTTCTGCAGAGTCGTTTGCAAGAGTGAAACCAGCAAATGAAAATTCATCTCCACAATAAACTCATTCACCAAAAGCTGCACAAACCCTAAGAAACTTCGTTCACAGCCCGACCTGTCCATACTACATGCCTGCGCCGCAAGCTCTACTCAGAGCTCAAAAGACCTAGAAGAAACTGATCTATACATAGACTACCGCGCTGACTGTATCAAATGCAAGACCAACATCCCATGTCCCAACAACCCCCACCCCAACAACCAAAACTAGGCATGCACACCCCCAACTTCCTCCACGTCCACCCCTTCAGGCCTAAAATGCAAGCTGCTTAACACAAGAAGCATCACAAACAAAATGTGTGAATTCTTCCTGTTTCCAAATGTGGCCCTATTCGACCTTATTTTTGTTTGTGAGGAGTAGTTGAATGAATCCTTTCCAGGCTCCCTTATTACAGTAAATAACTATCACGTTTTCCGGTCTGACCATAAAAACCGTAGAGGGGGTGGTGTTGCTATCTTCTATTATTGTTTCTAGATATAGAGTGGTGCAGTGACCTAGAGGTGGAGCTCTCGCCTCACAATCAGGAGGCTGTGAGTTCGATCCTAGGTAGAGGCAGATATTTCTCTCTCTGGGCACAATGAGAATATATCTGCTGAACAAAACTCCAGATTTGCAACAGCAAGTGCATCCGGCCATTAAACGTTCTACTAGATCCATTCAGATTCATTCCACATTCTCCTAGATTCATTCCACCCTGCAAGGGATTATGGGGTCATTAAATGATGATTATGATGACGATGATGATTGTTTGTAGGTATGCATATGCATATATGGTAGTTTTATTTCTGTTGAGATAAATATATGGTAGTTTTATTTTTGTTGAGTTTTATTTTTGTTTTATTTTTGTTCAACCATATTGAAGTATGACAAAAATTCTCCCATGCAAATTACTAAATGCATGAGAAATCTCTGTGTAAATAAAGTGCCGGAATCCATAATGCTTTGAAGTTGGATTCCCCACCCCACCCTACCCCAAAAAACAAGAAGTAATGGCACCAAGAAGTTATTTTAACTTCTCCTTCTAACTTACAAGAGAAAATAAAGTGTGCCCCATTAATTCAGAATAGAACCCGGCATTAATGAAATGAAAAACAGAGAAATTATATGTGATTGATGTAGTGCATTCTTAATCAAAACTCATGTTAGTTTCAAGAGGAAAATGATGATCATCCATTTCATTGTATTCTTCCTGAACAGAAATAGGCAAATTTCAATGCAAAATTAAAAAATAAAAAAGATAACGCAGCTTTTCTAAGGAATAGAAGAAATAAACAATAGCTAGTTGAAACTGCAATGAGTCATGTATACATCAGATTTGCAAGTTGGTCATAAGGCATGTTTGCTAACTTTTCCATTATAATTTGTACAATTCAACTGTTGAGAAATAATAATGTAGTAAAAGTGATTAAAATTCAGATATCCTTTCATAATATAAAAGATCCACTTTTGATTATATAGAAAGATTTTTGTAAAAATGATGCAACAACTCTCTGATTCATCTTCTTAAACCAGAGTATAGGACTATCCAAATCTATGTCTACTTATCCATTTAATTTATTCTGTTTTTATGTATTTTCATTATTCTTGATACTGTTTTTCATTTAAATTACTATTCCTTTTAAACCAAGCGTAGGAAAATCTCATTCTAAGATGAAGTTTTTATTTGGAGATTTCATTATTTTTACCCAACAGGTCTTACTATCAATTTTAAACACTTTTGAGTAGGACATGGAGTAGGACTACTTAGCAAATATATAATGCAAATCATTTTGCATAATATCACCTGGCCATGATGGTCCATGCTGAAAAGGTTATTGTTCAGAATAGGTTGCTTGTATCTACAGTTGGAATAATTCAACCTGAAAAATCTGTGTTTGGGTCTCAACATCTGCATCAATTTTTAAACAGCTAAGTAGAGTGAGAAATGGTTAGTACTTGGAAGGGAGACCTGGAGATAGACTTAAATTAATCAGCATTCAAGACCTTACTTTTCTTAAGTCTTCAATGTTATGGAAAGGCAAGTTCTGCCATATAAACTGGAATTCTTTTAAAGTTTAAGGCAGGGATAGTCAACCTTTTTATATCTATCACCCACCTTTGTATCTCTGTTAGTAGTAAAATTTTCTCTAACTGCCCACCAGTTCCACAATAATGGTGATTTATAAAGTAGAGGACAAAACTCCTACCACCCACCATGAAAGCTGGAATGCCCACTAGTGGGCAGTAGGGACCAGGTTGACTACCACTGGTTTAAGGGAACATGAATGATTTTAATAAGGTCCTGAAGAGATGCCTGGGAAACAATCTTTGAGAGCAGGGGTAGTCTGTGCTTTCTTCTTCAGAAGCCAACATTGGAATTAACCATTCTGAACCATTTTCTGGGGGAGATTGAAGGGAATGTAGTCACACTATAGCTTTAGAGTATCCTGGATGAAATGTGTTATGTGAATCCTAATCCTGCTTTTTCAAGAGGAAACTGGACTTTCTGGTTTTTCTTTGAAGATATTTCACTTCTCACCCAAGAAGCTTCTTTAGCTCTGACTAAATGGTGGAGAATGAAAGGAGTCATGCTCCTTGCAAACAGCTGATCATTTGCATTCTTTTATTGAGTCGTTGAGGCCATCTGGAGATTTATCTGTGTCCTCAGAGTCACCTGAGTGGTGCAAATGGGAATGGAGCCTTCTTGGAACTGTTAAAATGACTGCTATAGACTGGAGTTAGATGGTGTTGTATCCCTCCCTTCTGTTGAGAGAGGGATGTTCAAGTGCATGATTAAATTTATGTTGCATGTTTGCTTCACAAACTGATTGTTTATCAATTTCCAATTCAAAGGTAGCTCCTGAAACCTATAATCTATTTAGCATTTATTTGATTTGTCAATTGCTTACAAGATACAGGTAAAAGAACAAACATAGTTTTGAATATATTAGATAGATACTTATAAGTAAAATAAAAAACAATAGGACAGGGATGGTAGTCACTATTGGTGCGCTTATGCACACCTCCACAGGCCTCTTAGGAAGGGGGTGAGGTCAATAGTAGACAGTCTAAGGTTAAAGTTTTTGGGGTTTGGGGAAGAAACCACAGAGTCAGGTAGAGTATTCCAAACATTGACCACTCTGTTGCTGAAGTTGTATTTTCTGCAGTCAAGTTTGGTGTGATTAACCTTGAGTTTGTATCTGTTGTATGCACTTGTATTGTTATGATTAAAGCTGAAGTATTCATTTGCAGGTCGGACATTGCAATGTATGATTTCATATACTATATTGAGATCAGACAGAAGGCAGCGTAGTTCGAGGTTTTCTAGTTCTAGAGTTTCAAGTCTGGTAGCATAAGATATTCTGCAATGAGTAGAGAAGTGGAGAACTCTTCTTGTGAAATATTTCTGGACTTTTTTCAATTGTGTTAATATCAGATACATGATATGGGTTCCATACTGGTGAGCTATATTCAAGTATAGATCTAGCAAATGTTCTGTATGCTCTAGTTAATAGTATATTACCAGAAAGAAGCTACGTAGGATTAGATTAACAACTCTTAACACATTTTTGGCTATGTAATTACAGTGGGCTCTAGCACTTAGATCATTTGAGATGAATACTCCAAGGTCCCTGACAAAGTTTGGATCCTCAACAAGGTCTTGACTATTTAGCTTATATTTTATTTTTTGATTTTTTCTGCCAATATGCAAGACAGAGCATTTATTTGTTGAGATTTGAAGTTGCCATTTGTTTGACCATTCTGATACATAATCGAGGTCTTTTTGGAGGGTAGTAGTATTGTCTGTGGTGTTGAATAGCTTTACATCATCAGCAAAGAGAACACAGTTGCTCTTAATATGATCACAGAGGTCATTTATGTAGAGCATGAAGAGAGTTGGTCCTAAAACACTGCCTTAGGGGACACCACTGTTGACAGGTACAGAATTTGATAGGACACTCCCAATTTTGACCATTTTTATCTGTTTGACAGAAATGCTTCTGTCCAGTTATGTTGGTGTCCAGAGATACCATAAGATTTTAGTTTTAGGAGTAGTTTGTTGTGTACCACTGAATCAAAGGCTTTATAGAAGTCTATGTTGATTGCGTCTATTGCTTTGCACTGATCAAGTTGTGTAGTCCATATGTTTTTTCAGTGTAAGAGTTGCAGATGACAGGATAGTTTTTTTCTGAAACCAAATTGTTTGGTTTAGAGAGTAGCTTGTTTGTCTCTAAGTGGAGGATAATGGATAGGTTAATAATTGATTCCATGACTTTCCAGGTGATGCAGCATAAGGAGATTGGTCTGTAATTTTCAACTAGGATGGGATTTCCCTTTTTCAAGATGGGGATGACTGTGGCTTGTGACCATTGTTTTGGCAAGGAGCTGGTCCTGAAAGATTTTTCAAAAAATATGCTTAAAGGTTCGGCTATGGCAGTGGATAGCTTTTTTAAGAAGTAGGCACATATTCTGTCCAGTCCACTAGATAGGGGTGGTTTTAGATTGCATAGTGCTTTTTCAACATTGTCTTCTGTAAAACCAATATGTATTAGATCATTGTAGTTGTCTGTGGTTCGACTAGGAAGTACTGGACTTGATCCATTTAGCAATTCTTAACATAATGATATTTTTCATGGTATTCAACCAAAATCTACTTCCTTTCAACTGAAATGCATTGGGTTTCTCCCCCTACCCCAATTTTCTATTTGAAAATTTGAAGACAACTGTCATGTTTCTCCCACATCTTTTTCTTCTTGAGGCTAAACTTAGCTATTCCTGATAAGTATTTAAGAATTAGCAACTGTGGCCTTCAAGATGTTCCTTAACTACATCTCCTGACATTTCTTCTAGCGTATCTATCCTCTCCAATCCTGCTATAATAGTTTAAGAACATTTGGTTGTACTCAGAGTTGGCCTTGTGTTTATTATGCTTATGAGAAGTCAAGATTAAACAATACCCAGAATAGAACATTAAGCTTAGTGATCCAGTTCTTGTCATATTTTCTAGAAATTATAAACATCAGATTTAAGAGCACAGCTCTATTATTGACAAGTACAATGAGTAGTTCAGGTGAAAAACCTTTCCTCCAAAAAGCAAGATTAATTGTTCTCTTGCATGTTTATTACAGCCTTTGCAACAGCTGAATGGTATAAGCTGACTTTGAGTTACTGCAAATGAAACATAAGTTCTTTTTATGGTTCTTTTACAATTGTGTTAGGCATATCCTTAAATATATTCTCTATAAATGATGGCTTACTACAGTCTAATAATTTTTCCCCTTTAACTCATTTAGGTGATATCTTTCTTCTCTCTTGACACCAGTTCACTGTCTTTTTCGCACATGTCATCATTCATTCCCAAATGTATATGGAATTTCAATGGGCTGCATTTAGCTTTTTCTTTCCTTTTCTTTGGAAGAAAGTATTAATTCAACTTGCATTTCCATAAGCAATATTCTGATTTTGTTTTACCTGAAGTCATGCAGAGATTTCAATCAAAATGCTACAGTAAAAGCAGATGTGTCCAGAGTTAAATTAAAATTAATGCTGTTCTCATATTAAAACCATGCTTTCAGTAATACCTGAACCACATTTCCTTGATATACTTTTGTTCTAGATCACTGGTTGTCAACCTTTTCTTCACCTCAGACCCCCTATAGATAGTGTTTTTGGCCATGGGCCTGGATCCCCAAGACTTAGTTCAAGATTTCTTCAAGGCTCTGCAGATACCCTGTGACATTATGGTCCCAGTGGTGGGATTAATAATTTAACAACTGGTTTGCTCAGTTTCAGGTTGGCTGTCATGAAAGGTGTGGCCCATTCCCATCCTCCAGCTCTGCTGTACATGCAGGATGAGCGTCCCACGATGGCTAACCTGACCTTGGTTGAACCAATTATTAAATTACACACACACACACCGCTATCAAAGTGGATCCTGGTGCTGCGCTACACTGCAATGGAGAAATGGACAACAAGCAGCCGGAAGGGTGAGGGTCAGGGAGAAGAGGGAAAACAGTCTTCTTCTCTCACACTGGCTGCTGTTGCCCATTTCTCCATTGCAGTGCAGTGCAGCACCCAGGATCCACTTTGAGAATTGGGTAATTTAACAACTGGTTCACGTGAACCAGTGTGAACCGGCTGAATCTCACCCTGGAGATTCTCAGACCACAGGTTGAGAATCACTGTTCTAGACCATTAAACAATTTAGATATGGGTAAGAATAGGGCCATTGCTATTGATATCACATGTCTAGACCCAAACATATTTTCACATTGCTAGACACCCACATAGTGAAGTGGTTTGAAGCTGCTTTGGAAACCTATTAGCTGTGCTATTTCTGAAGTTCCTTCATACCTTTGATGCACAGCATCACAGTGGGCTCTTCCTGTCTCTTCAGTTGTAGGAAAGGCAAGGACTTAGCAAGTTCCAGAAGGTCAATGCAAAGCATTTTGAGGAAGCCAACCCTGCAATCACTATTTTTGACCTTTGGATCAAAATATTCTTGTTCAGGATGCCTCTCTCAGCCTTATTAACATTATTCCGGCAAGGCTTTCCACAATACAACAAAGGGAAAATTAATCTTTAAATCAGGAATGGGCAATCTTTTAGCAAATTGCATTTTTCCTTTTTGGTTCTGTTTTGAGAAGCCAAGAGTCACAACAAGCAATTCATAGATGATTGCTGATGATTGTTAGGGTATACTTTTTGGAGGGAGATCTTTTTAGGATAAATTTTACTTTGTTTAACTTTTTTTGTACACATGTCAACAGCATCAATAATTTTCAAGTAGAATATCTGGAGACTATACGGCTTGGCAGTTGGGTATAGAGCTGTGGTGTCTCAGTGATTAGATTGCAGTACTTCAGGCTAACTCACTGCTCACCCCAGGAATTCTATTCTGACTGGTTCAAAGTTGACTTAGCCTTCCACCCTTCCAGGTCAGTAAAAGGAGGACCCAGATTTTGGGGGCAATAGATTGACATTGTAAACCATTTAGAGAGGGCAGTAAAGCACTGTGAAGTAATACATAATGCCAAGTGCTATTGCTATAGCCTAGATCAGGGCTGTCAAACTCCTGGCCCACGGGCCAGATGTGTCACATGCTGGCCATGTCCATGCCCGGTTTAGCAAAGGGAAAAAAAGTCCCAACACATCACGTGATGCTGCCATGATGACATCAGTTTGACACCCCTGGCCTCGATATTTTGCCCATCTGCTGTCGATCCAGAAATCTTTAAAAAATGGCACCAGTGCAAGGGGAACTATTCAAATTGCCTTTTAAACTCATTCACACAATACCCTAAGCTACAGCTTCTAAACCTTAATTTAATTAATGAAACACAATTTGTCTGATACCATAAAACATAAGATAAGTTTTAAGAGTCTTTTTGTTCTGTTTGTTAGGTACGTTGCTACTCTGGGTCACAGTAGTGAGATCAAGATGCCATATTTTAAAAAAAAATATTAACATTGGAAAAAGTAACAATCAGATTGTACTTTTATACAAACAATTTGAATGCTTAAATAGAAGGATTTGGATTTGGACTTAAAATAGCATGCTAGACTTTGAGCACTATATAATAATAGTAAGAGAAAATCTTGTTCAGAAGGTCTGAGTCATTTTTGTAGATGGCAACAATTTTTACTCTTTTGACCAGCCTTCGTAAAATGCTGTTACTCAACTATAAGGATTCACTTCCTTGAAATAATGAGCAAATATTTACCTTGTCCTTGGCCAAAAATTGACTTTTTTCTTGAAAAGCATGTAATTGTATCTTTAGTTTCATCTAAATTGATGGAACAATAAATCTGATCCTTGCTATAAGTTAAATATACATTTCTTCCAATATTCCAATACTGTACGAAGTGAAATGATTTACATGAAAGTCTCTGGACTCTCACCTCTGAAGTTGAAAGGATTTTTAAAAAATAAACCCTCTACTTTATTATGCTCTTTAGTTTATCTTCAATAGAGGAAACAATCTTCTGAAATTGTAGCTGGTTATTTGTAGAAAATTTGTAGAAAGGGTTCTTTATTTTTCTGTGCATGATATAATGAATAAAGTATTTGGAGCAAATTATAAAAGTGGTAGGTGCTTATATAAATTATATCTTTTTCTTATACTGTTATATAAACAGCATGAGGTCTGCCTCTTCAATCATTCCTGATTATATTTGATTTTACATTATGTTTCTTCTTAGCCAAAAATCTGAGTGGTATTTCTGGTCTTTTGACTGTAATAAAATAATCCCGTGAGCTAGCTAGTTTTTGTCAGACTATTTTACAGCACTTCCAACCAGCACACAAGTAAATAATTCTGCAGGACTGATTTAAAGAAGAAACTTCTTTATATACAATAATATATATATACAATACCATACAGCAGGAGCAACCAGAATACAAAATTAGGAGCACAGAAACACAGAAGCAATATTCACAGAAGCAAGATAATATGAATGCACTAATACAGAGGCTATGCATCTCTTATATACTAATCAGTCAAATTGAGCCATGCCCAGGCCCAAAAACTGTCTCTTATGGCCCCATGCAAGAGAAATACTATGTTTCAGTTACCAGACAGTCCCCATTGACTGATCTGTTACCATGTCTATTCCAGCTAGTCCCTAATGGCTGACCTGTTGCCATGTTTATTCCAGTTCATGAACTATATACACTGACAGTTTTTATATCCTATTTTCCCTTCCTCATTTAAATCCTACAATGGAATTGAAAGGTTGGTGAAGAGGGCCTGCATCATTGCTTGTAAGATCCCCCTATGTAAACCTTGACCATGAAGGCTTCAAAAGTTCAGTGCCAAAATGTAGACAAGGAGAGACTCTAAAGCAGGACGTAATGAGATGACACAGTCCCTGACTGTGACTATGCTGCTTCCTTTAATGAGTGTAATTATAAAAGGAAGTAATGGCTGGAGAATTGACTCACATTTTACAACAAAATTCAAGTTTCAACAGAACCACAGAACAACAGAATGGTCTTGTTTTAAAGAAGAAATTTGGAATTTATCAGTGTATTCATACAGTATTCCAAATATAGCACCGCCATACGAAGTTGGTCTGTGTGAACCAAGCAGAATGTATTTCAAAGAAAGAAGTTATAAAAACATCGATGTGGGCTCCTTGATGCTCTCTGAGCTTGATTGTTTTCTTGCAGACATTTCATTGTTCAAACTAGGGAACCTCATCAGTGGTAATGTTACCACTGAAGATGTTCCCTAGTCTGGATAATGAAATGGCTGCAACAAAACAACCAAACTCAGAAAGCACCAAGAACTCCTCATTTCAACCCTGAGCTACAAATATTGGTGTTTTTTTTTTAGTACATCTATTGCACATTATAGAGCAACTGAGATGCACATTTGGGATACCCAAGGTTACCATGCTCCCCTCAACCATCTGGAGTCTGACCTTGAGGGCTCTCCCAAAGAAGCTTCCAGATCATAGTTTTCAAGTTGAAATAAACATTATTAAAGACATTAAAAATAGGATGATCTTATCAAATAGAATTTAACTAGAAGTAAATGAAGAAGGAATATTTAATGTTGACTCCATCTCCACATTTTTTTTCCCAGTGAAATCCAGCAATGGTCTAAAAATATGTCTTTTTGCTCCAGAGCAAAGTTTGGAGGAGAATCTGATGAAACTACACTTGCTAAACTTTTGAGGGAACAAAAAAAAAAAACCTAATTAATGAATAAGATTGATCTAGAACAAGGGTATCAAACTCAAGGCCCACAAGCCGGATGCAGCCTGCAGGGTGCTTAAATCTGACCCACAGGGCTGGCCTGGAAATATCAAAAGACCAGTGCCTCTGCTTGCTAAAATAGACTATGTCCCCCCCCCAAGGCCCATTTTCGGCCTCCATGGCTTCCTGCAGCACTCTGCTGACCAAAAATGGGCCACATGGAGGACCCATGAGGCCTCTACATCGCCCATTTTTGGCTCGTAAAGAGCTGCAGGAGGATATTCAGGTAAAAAATGGGGCAAAGTGGGATGTGAGTGCCCCCGTGCCCGATTTTGGCTGGCAGGATGCTGCAGGAGGCATCCATCTCATCTCCCCCCCCACTCCCCACTGGCTTCAGAGTAGAATTACAAAGCTGATCCAGCCCTTGAAGAAATCCAGTTTCACACTCCTGATTTGGGACTTATTTATTTATTTTATTTTGTCAAGCGATGATAAGATAACAGGTATAAGTATAAACATAGTTATGAATACATAAAATTGATACATATAAGAAAAATAAAAAAGAAACAATAGGACAGGGATGGTAGGCACATTGGTGCACTTATGCACGCCCCCTACAGACCTCTTAGGAAAGGGATGAAGTCAATAGTAGACAGTCTAAGGTTAAAGTTTTTGGGGTTTGGGGAAGAAACAACAGAGTCAGGTAGAGTATTCCAGACACTGACCACTCTGTTGCTGAAGTCATTTTTCCTGCAATCAAGTCTGGTGCGGTTTACCTTGAGTTTGTATCTATTGTTTGCTCTTGTATTGTTATGGTTGCAGCTGAAGTATTCATTGACAGGTAAGTCATTGAAATGTATGATTTTATATACTATTTATATTTAATTTATTTAGTTATTTAGATCGGACTGAAGGCGGCATAGTTGTAGGTTTTCTAGGTCTAGAATTTCGAGTCTGGTGGCATAAGGTATTCTGCTATGAGTAGAGGAGTGGAGAACTCTTCTTGTGAAATATTTCTGGACTTTCTCAACTGTGTTAATATCAGATACATAATGCGGGTTCCAGGCTGATGAGCTGTATTCAAGTGTTGGTCTAGCAAATGTTTAGTATGCTCTCGTTAGTAGTGTGATATTACCAGAGAAAATGCTATGTAGTATTAGTTTAACAACTAATGCCTTTTTGGCTATGTAGTTACAGTGGGCTCTAGTACTTAGATCATTAGAGATGAGAACTCCAATTCCTTGACAGAGTTTGGATCATCAGCAAGGTCTTGACTATTCAGCTTGTATTTTATTTTCTGATTTTTTTGCCAATATGTAAGACAGAGCATTTATTTGTTGAAATTTGAAGTTGCCATTTGTTTGACCATTCTGATACACAGTCGAGGTCTTATTGTCTGTGGTGTTGAATAGCTTTACATCATCAACGAAGAGAATGCAGTTGCTCTTAATATGATCACAGAGATGAAGAGAGTTGGTCCTCAAACACTGCCCTGGGGGACACCACTGTTGACGGGTACAGAATTTGATAGGACACTCCCAATTTGTTTTGACCATTTGTTGTCTATTTGACAGGAATGCTTCTGTCCAGTTATATAAGTTATACTTATATGGAAGATGGTTTGCAGATGGTTAATAAAAGATGACGGTAAGAATGCCGTCATTCAGTGTTTGGGATTAGAAAAAGATAGCAAAAGTAAACAGTGGTTCCCTTTGTTTTCTGATGCAGCGATGAAATTTCTGGACAAACTATAACAAAGCTGCCAGTGATATTTTAAGGCCAAAGGGTTCCATGCATTCCTAGCATGGAATTTTCCCATGCTTCTTTATCGACTTCCACACTTTGTGACTAAAACTTTGAGAATACATATCTACAAGTCTTCTAACAACTTTCATCTTCCTCTGAACTTCAGTTTCACTCAATGTATTATTATGGAGAAAATAAAGCCACTTAGCCCGAAAGATGCTTGCAAAATGTTTTATTGAAAAGGACTATTTATTGTGTGCGCCCTCCCTCCTAAACTAATAACCTTTTCTCATTTACCTTTCCCTTATGGCTACATTTTTCAGTTGACAAATCATTCCCACATGATGCTACCAAGAAATATTATAATATATTAAAGTGTTTTCTATAAAGGCATCCCTAGCGACGTGTAGGCCTTTTCCATTCATAAGTGTTCCTGGGAGATAGTAGGATAGATTGTTCATCCAAGGTGGTAAATTTCCTTGATTTATGGATCGGGGTTTGTGCCTAAAATACATAATCAAATACTTGAAAAGTAGAATATACCTTTTGTATATTTCCTTTGCAGTAACTGGAAGTGCACTTAGCAATGACATTTTACTAATGAGTAGAGATTTTGAAACCTCATTATGGCTGAGGTTTCACAATCCAATTTTCTGACTGAGAAATTCCTTTATTTCTATACAAAACAAATGATAAAGAAAAGAAAAGACTGGTCTGGTATATCATAAACTAAATGAATAATAAAAACTATGACTCAGGATGAATAAGTATTAAATATTATTCACTGCCCCCAAATATTAATCTGATAACTAAAAAGTAGGCATTTGATAGTTGGTATTACATTCTTCGTTTATTTCTTTCTATAATTTTCTTTCATTTAACATGTTAATTAGTGTAGTGCATTGCTGAAATAGAGAAGAATTCCTTCCTTTTTGTCCTACAAGAAATATATATAGTTGTGTATTATAACGCTCATATTCTGAAACTTAAGTGCAATTAAAATGATGGATTTAATTATAGCATTCTTTACAAAATCGTCTCATAAACTGTACAGAAAGACATGGGGATAAAAGATTCAGTCTAGTGAAGAGAAGTATCATGCCTAATTTTTTTTTTGTTATTACAGAATTTTGTATTTTAAAAATATAAGGGCAAAGGAGTCTTCGCAACATGCCTTCCTGAATGAACTTAGCAAAACACATCATCAATGCAAAGGTGAACAGAAATGCCATTTCAAAAAGTTGACCCGATTGTGCTATGAACCATTAAATGTTCAAGTAGCTGTTAGGAGGGCCTTCAGAAAATACCAGAATTTAATTACTGCTGTTCTTTCGTCCTTTTGCAGGTCATGAACTTGTCACTCAAAAGTGAGGGTGAATAGAGAGAATATAAAGTGAGGGTGAAATCAGCAGTGTTCTGTACCTGAAAATCCTGTAATGGGAAGATGGTACTTTTAATGCAAACTATGCTTGTCAATCCCTAAATTGACATAAGTGTAGCCATTTTAGTTTGTTTTAGTATATATTATTTTTCTTACTTTCTCTATGGCAGTCATGGGGGAAGGGTTTTGGGCATGACATATTCCTAAGGGGGGAGGAGTGGAGATAAAGAGAGTGTTTTGGCAAGGTGATCTTCCTTCCCATGGGAAACGAGCTGTGCTTGGGCCCTTGGAGGTGGAGATTTATGACATCAAGCAACGTTGAATTACTTCTATTGGAGAATGTGACTTTTGGGGGTTGTTTCTAACTTCTAATATTGTGGGGTAATCCCAGTAATTCCGGAATTACCATGGACTTTGCCAATTTGATGCTTTCCTAAATAAAATAAATCTTTTTGAAGATGGACTTTGTTATTTTCTTTCAAAATGGATTTCATCACTTAGAAACCTGACAATGCCATGGCTCTCTCTATATAAAGATTGCTTGTATTGCTCTCTACATAAAGATTGCTTTTATTAACTTTCATGTTACCCCACTATATCATCAATGGTGAAAAAACCAATGATTCTAAAATCCGCGTTAAAAATAAAAGAAAAAAAAAACACACATTAAAAAATGTCTTAAATAAGGTAGTCTTTGACTTACAATACTTTATTTAGTGACTGTTCAAAGTTACATCACTAAAAAAAATGATTTGTGACAATTTTTCACTCTTATGACCTTTTCAGTGTCCCCATGGGCAGATGATTCAAATTTGGATGTTCATATTTATGACCTTTGCTATGTCCCAAGGTCACGGTATCCCCTTTAGCGACCTTCTGACAAGCAAAGTCAATTGAGAAGCTAGATTCACTTAACAACTGTGTTACTCACTTAATGACTACAGTGATTCACTTAACAAATGTGGCAAGAAAGGTCATGAAATGGGCAAAATTCATTTAACATCTGTCTCACTGAGCAACAGAAATGTTGGGGTCATTTGTAGTTGTAAGTCAAAGACTACTTGTATTATAGACCTACCCTATTAGGTGACGGTAGCAGTGTTTTTTTCCATAGCCTAGTATTCCTAGTAGTAAGAAGACACAAAATTCTAATTTATAAATATATTAAATTCAGGGTCGAAAGAAACTAAGTCTACTTTCCCTTCTTGTTATTTTTCCTTTCTTGTTTTATTCCCTATTAGGCATACTGATCAAGTTGTGAGTGTCTTCGAAACAAGTATGCATTTGAAATGTCTTCTCCTTAGAATTTAACTCGATTTGGAGACTTGCCTGTTAAACTAAACATTTTTGCCATTCGCTGCATATAAATAATTGGAAATTGGTTATGGCACACAAGCCTTGCCATCAGGAGTAATACTTTCTTTGTCAAAGAGAACTCTGAAATCATTAAAAAACATGCTCAGAAGAGAAACAGGAGAAATAAATTTAAATTTGAAATTGCATAAACACTCTTATACATAGACATTCAGTATGATTCAAACAGAAAGATAGATATAAAGACATATGGTAGGATTATGCTACAATAGAATAAACAACTGGAGTTTGAATTGGTTCTGTTAGTAGAGCAATCATTTTATAATGCTTGTTTGTCTAATGACTGTTTTTTATATTGCTGCTTTATGGGATTGTTGCATGTTGCCCAGAGCCACTTCTGGTGAGATGGGCAGTTTGGATACATGTATTAAACAAATAAACAAACATTTAATAAAGATAGGTTTCATTAATGCACTATTTAAAATTTCAAGATAAAAATTAAATTATCCTATTAGAAGTATTTTTTATTTTTATTTATTTTGTCAAGTGATTATAAGATAACAGGTATAAGTATAAACATAGTTATGAATGTATGAAATGGATACATATAAGAAAAAAAAAACAATAGGACAAGGATAGTAGGCACGTTGGTGAGCTTATGCATGCCTCCTATAGACCTCTTAGGAAACGGGTGAGGTCAACAGTAGACAGTCTAAGGTTAAAGTATTTGGGGTTTGGGGAAGAAACCACAGAGTCAGGTAGAGTATTCCAGATATTGACCATTCTGTTGCTGAAGTCGTATTTCCTGAAATCAAGTTTGGTGCGATTTACCTTGTATCTATTGTATGCTCTATTATTGTTATGGCTGAAGCTGACGTATTCATTGACAGGTAGGACATTGCAATATATAATTTTTATGGACTAAGATTGGATTGAAGGCGGCATAGTTCTAATTTTTCTAGGTCTAGAATTTCAAGTCTGGTGGCATAAGGTATTCTGCAATGAGTAGAAGAGTGGAGAACTCTTCTTGTGAAATATTTCTGGACTTTCTCAACTGTATTAATATCAGATATGTAATGCAGGTTCCAGACTGATGAGCTGCATTCAAGTATTGATCTAGCAAATGTTTTATTTGCTCTAGTTAGTAGTGTGATATTACCAGAGAAAAAGCTGTGGTGGGGAATAGAATCTCCTAATAATTAAAATGTGTAAAAATTTCAGAACAGTAATCTCGAAAAGGATCTGGTAAATCAAAATCTTTAAAGCCACAAACTCAACAAAATGACATGCTATTGCTTATTTCTTCTGAAGACAATAAAATCTGAATATCATGATGGGCCAACTCTCTATTCAGGTTCCCCCCCCTCTAAAAAAAAAAAGCTGAAAATTTCTCCCTAAAAATTTCACCTAAAAATAACTGCTATGAAATCACAATTTTACATTTTCTATGGGGGAAAGAGGCCTTGGATACAAATGTCCATGCTGTGATTATGTGCAGCAATAATGAACAAAAAATGTTGTTTCTGTCTTTGCCCAAGCCCAACCAAGCTCCCATGGCTGTTACTGTGGAGATAAAATAAAGGAAGGCTCCTATGTAAGTTGGTTTGAATATCCTGGTTAAAAAGGCAAGATACAAATATTAAAAGTAAATAAGAAATACAGTACATTCTTCTCTAATTCAGGTATAAGTTGAATCTCAGAAAATCCACTCCATTTGGTAATGCTTCCGTGATATTTACAGTTCTATTGCTCTCTGAAATGTTGTTTTTAAAAAGCCACAATGAAGACATGGACACATGGCAGGCTTCCATGTTTTAGTAAATGAACAAGCCAGTTGATTTATTATTGACCTAAGTTATGTTTGGGCATTCATGTGAAATTAGGTCCATCTGAAAATTAGGAGGGAACAGGGCCAGGCAAACAATCCCTGAAAATGAATTTAAGTTACTCTGTCTGGACTTCACATCTTCAATTTGGAGTTCTGTAAGGTAACTGTACTTTGAATGCTCATACATGTGGTTGCTTGGTTAACCAGCTCTGCAGTGGAGTGGTTGGTTGACTGGTTAACCAGTTCTGGAACAGAGGTGGGTAAACATATTTGGAACCAAATAAAACTTATTGCTGAGTTGCACTTATATATATAGCACAATGCAAATACAACTCTCTTATTCCTTCCTGAATAAATTAAGATTAGAGAAAAAGTGGTAATGTTGCAACTGGACATGCCCCATTCTCTCCCTGGTGTGTTCTCCACATGGTCACATGACATGAATGATTGAACAGAACTGTGTTTGCTAGAGAACTAAGAGACAATATTGCCACTTTCCAGAAACAGAAATTATATGTTTTGCCCAACATTTCAAGAGCTCATGTTTACATGATGTTATTTTAGGTAGTTCTTTCGCAATATGTTTCAGAGTGGTTTATATGGGATGATCTGATTTTACCCTCACATCAGCCCTGAGGTAGATTAAGATGCCTCAGAAAAGGTTCCTTTCTCATTGAAAGAAAAGAAAGAAAGGATTGCACAATAAAAACCTTCTGTAATTGACAAGAATGTGGTTTTTCTTAGTTAAAATTAAAAGATTTAAGGATTAGAGAATAACATTGGTTCTTCTGCAGTCTGCTGAAGCAGAAAAGTGTTTTGATTATATAAATGTCTACAGGCAAAAGCCAATGGAAACAAGGTAACATTGGTAGGTCTCAGTTTGCTAAGTCAAAATACTGCACAGCTTTATGTGATAATTGTCAACAAACTTAATGATAAAGTAGGAATTTGTACTCAAGGCTAAATTATGTCTTGTTCTGACTTTGAAAAAAAAAATAATTTCCTGCCCCTGATTCTTAAGCTCAACATCTTATCCAGTTTATCATTTTTATTTTTTTTATTTTTTGGGAGTTAGAGGCATAAAATGGGAATTTGTTTACAGTTCTGAAAGGTTCTCAAAGTGAAGAATCACAGGTTTGTGAAATGAATATATGTGTCAGGATTCCTGCAGTTTCTTCAATTAAATCACGAGCCTCGAGCCACACATCCAAAACTAAAGAAGATTTATTCGAAGGTAAAGGGCCTGTCACATAGGCCGACGGATGCAAAAAGTATGTAAAAAGGACACAGCGGATAAGAAAATTTTCCATCCGTTGTTATCCGCTCTCAAAAGTGCTCCAAATTTGCATAAACAGAGTGGACAACAACAGAAAGGAACGGATGGGGAGAAGACGTAGCGGAGATGTTAAGCGGATGCTCCACGGAAGCCTAGCGGATGGAAGTGGATGGAAGCAGATTGCACATCCGCAGGGCTTCCGGGGGAGCACAACAAAGCGGACGTGCAGCGGAAGGAGTGGGTGCAGAGCAGATGCCTAGCAGATACAGCAGATGCATCACGGACGCCTAGCGGATGCCTAGTGGGTGCCAAGCGGATGCAAAGTGTTCACTGCGCATGCAGGGAGGATGCATTGTGTCAGCCCCATGGATATAAAGGGAAGCAGCTCGCAAGCAGGTCACCATTCAGAGGAAAGACCAGCTGCCAGACACATCTCCAGCCAACAACCATGGGGAAGAAGAGGAAGCCTCTGCCATCTTCTGCCAGCCCTGGCAAGAAGGACAGGGCCACCATCCCACCCCCTGGCCCTGACTCTGCTTCTGCTGGGGCTTCTGCTGCTCCTGCTGACTTTGCTGATGCTGGGGCTTCTGCTGGGGCTGCTCCTGGTGCTGGGGCTTCTGCTGGGGCTTACTCTGCCGCCGCTGCTTCTGGTGCTGGAGCTTCTGCTGGTGCTTACTCTGCTGGCGCTGCTCCTGGTGCTGGTGTTTCTGCTGGTGCTTACTCTGCTGGTGCTGCTCCTGGTGCTGCTGGTGCTGCTGGTGCTGCTGGTGCTGGTGATGCTCCTGGTCCTGCTGCTCCTGCTGGTGCTGCTGGTGCTTAATCTCCTGCTGCTGATCCTGGTGCTGCTGGTGCTGTTGGTGTTGCTGGTGCTGCTGGTGCTGCCAGTGCTGCTGGTCCTGCTGGTCCTGCTTTTGCTGCTACTGTTGTTGCTGCTGCTGGTGGTGGTGGTGATGTGGTGGAGCAGCCCCAAGAACCTCGAAGCCCCTCTGATGATGCCAGAGGGAGGAAGAGGCATACCTGAGAACAGGAGAGGAGGCAATACTCCATCGAAGAGGAACATGAGGATGAGGTGCTCAAATGGCTGAGGGAGAACGAGTATCTCTGGCGGAAGGGACACAAGCTCTATCGAGACACCAAGAGGAAGCAGGCTGCTTGGAGAGAGAAGGCGGAGAGCCTGGGCTACACTTCGGAGGTGCTCCTCAGGTGGTGGAAGCACATGCACACCTGGTACGGGAAGCTGCACCTCAAGAAATTTGGCCAGGCCGCGGTCAAGCTTACTGACTGGGAGACCTACGTGATGGCCAAGTGCAGCTTCTTGGAGGGTGAGATCCGCCACCAAGGAGCAGCCCCTCTCACAACCCTCTCTCTCAGGCAGCCCATAGAGATTCAGTCCTCTTCTGGCCAAGAGTCAGCTCCTGTGCCCAGGCAGGTATCTGTGGAGCGTCCCATGATGGGGACCCCCCCGACAGCTGCACTCCCTGTGGCAGAGTGCGTGGAGGACCCCCTGATGCAGTAGGAGCAAGGAGAGGGCACTTCCACCAGAGACCAACCTACACCCACCCACAGCTCCACCTCCACAGAAAGCAGGCAGAGAGCCAGACTGGAGGGACAGAGCCACACTGTCCTGCCGGAGATCAGGGACACCATCAAAAGCAGCATAGATCTCCTCTCTCAGCTGGTACACACTGACATACCATCCTCAAACTGAAAGCCCTTCCTCACCTACGTCAACCAGACCCTCATGGTCATGTCTGAATCACAGTACCAGGTGATAAAGGAGAGGATCACCGGTCTTCTGCACAACCCTCCTCGCCCAGCTGAACCTGCTCCGACCCAGTCCAGGTCTGCTCCTCCACCACAGGTGATGTCACAGCCCTTCCAAGGCTTTCCACAGGCCCTCACCTACCAAGGCTACAGCTACCAGGAGTTCCAGCAGCAGAGGCAGCCCTTCCCATTCCAGCCACAGGTTCATCAAACACCACCGATGCCACCGATGCCACCCATGCCACCCATGCTACAGATGCCACCCATGCCACAGATGCCACCCACGCCACAGATGCCACCCACGCCTCACCTCGCACAGCTGCAGACCAGACAGCCCCATTACACTCCTCCTTCCTCCACCCCACAGCCAAGCCCGGCCTCAAAACATCTGTCATCGGTCTTGGGACTGACACCTGATGTCATGGAGGGAGGGGCTCTCAACATCACAGGACTGAGCCAGCTCTCTGAGAGCTTCCTCCACACACCATCCCCTGTTGTCCTCTCAGGGCCAGGCACCCCAATGGTGCCTCAGACCAGCACTCCAGCAGCAGCCACCTCCACAGCACCTTGAGCCTTCACCCCTGAGATGATGTAAATGCCTCAGAGTGACTGAGAAGAGTGCCAGAGACTGGGTTGCTACCTGTTGACTTTATCTTTGCTTGGGACACTTTACTTGGGTCATTTTGCTTTTACAGTTTGTTATTAATAAATTTTATCTTTGCTTCACACACTTGGTTCAGTTCTTTTAGTCAATAAAGTCTTGGTGGAAACTTTTAGAAATGGTTTAAGCCTTTGCATGCTTGTGGGATGGGTAAGGATAGCAGTTGGAAGGGCAGGGATACCTGTGGGATGGGTAATAGCTGTGGGATGGATTAGGATAGCAGTGGGATGGGCAGGGATACCTGTTGAATGGGTAATAGCAGTGGGGTGGGCAGGGATACCTGTGGGATGGGTAATAGCTGTGGGATGGGTTAGGATAGTTGTCGGATAGATAAGCCTCCAGTGCAAGCATAGTGGGACTGTATGGTCCACCCTCCCAGGTCCTATAATCAAAGACTTATGGCCCTTTATTATCAATAACAATGTAATCATTCATCAACACATTTCAACATAAACACAACTCTTTATTAAATGCCCTGTTCAATGTAGGGCCACTCAACATACATGGCACAATCTCATCAGTGTGATGAGACAGGCTGAAGAAAGCATCCATTAAGCAACTACCATCCTGTCTTGCCACTCCACTGCTCCAGCTGCGGAGATGCACCAGTGTTTCAGGAGGTTGTACTGCTTCTTCCCTTCATGTGAAGCTCTGTTGGGGCCTTGCACATCCACAGTATCTATCAGGTTTTGCCCTTGCCTCCATTCACCAGATCCTCTCTTCATGGGTGAGGCATCTGGAAGTGTAGGGCTTCATGAGGTAGGTTCTGAGGGAGAAGGCATCATCCCCCACGATGAAGTAGGGCACATCTTGTGTGTCGTTGGGCAGGGGGTCTGGATCTGGGAAGCCCATGATGAGGTTGCCTTCCAGCCCTCCTTGAGGTGACTGGCGTTGTATACCTGGGCATCTGATGATAACCCGTTGCCTGAAGCATCGATGTACATAAACTTGTAGTCAGCATCGACCATGGCGAAGAGGATGATGCTGAAGAAGCCCTTGTAGTTGTGATAAGTGGACCCTGAGTTGGCTGGAGTTTTGCAGGCCACGTGCTTCCCATCTATGGCTCCAATGGTTTGGGGGAAGTTGCACTTCTGATACCACTGTTCTGCAACTTTCTTCCATCCTTCTTCAGTGGAGGGGCACTGGAGGAGCTCCTCCAGGTATTCTTTGATGATGGCCTGCACCACTTCTCTGACCACAATACTGATGGTGTTGTGTGGCACCCTCCAGGCGTACTGCATGCTCCTGTATGTGGCCCGGAGGCCAGGTGGTGCAGAGTCAGTGCCACCTTCAGCCCAGGGTCCATGCTGGGCCAGAAGTTGGTGTTAGCCTTGGTCAACCTGGGTGTCAGCCGCTGCACAACTTCGTCAAACATGGCTGGCAGCATCCTCATGAAGTTCTGGAATGCACGAGAGTCTTCGTTCCTCAGCTCCACCATCAGCTTGTTATACAGTCCATACTCGGCTCTTCTCGCAATCCATCTTTGGACCAACACACTTCTTGGACACCTCCTTTTCCTTGCGTAGAACAGGTGAAAGAGCCTGTAGATGGCTTCGCACTGTTGCAGAACGATGGTGGCTACCAAACGGAGTGTGTGATGATCCATGGTGGAGATGACTGGATGCTGTGGAAGAGCAAGAGCCAGAGCAAGGCTGAAGAGGTCTGTACCGCAGGGCTGCTGGACTGAAAGTGAGATCCTGGTGATTTCCTCCCCCTTTTTATAGGAAATATAGGTTTTCCGCTAGGTGTTCTTCTGCATCCTCTAGACATCCTCCAGACATCCTAAATATCCGAGAAACGTCCCCTATACGAACGTTTTTTCCGTTTTAATGCTTTGTATGCAAGCTGCATCCGCTTTCATCCTTTCCACATCCATGCTACTAACACTGTGTCCATTCCGTGTCCATTTCACTTCCTTCCTGTGTCCATTTTCTGCTGGAGCGGATGTGAGTTGCGCGGATGCGCAGCGGATGCCTAGCGGATATAGTGGATGCGTAACGGATGACAACGGATGTATAATGGATGTTCCCCTTATGCGTAGCGGATGTAGAACGGACACATTGGATACATTTTCCGCTCAAAAAATTTTGTGCAGCTCAAAATTTTTTGAGCGGATGAAATGTCAGTAGACGGATGCTGGACGGATAGAGAGTATGAAAAACAGACGCAGTGAGTACAGAACAGATGCATCGCGTTAACCAACGGATGGCAAGTGTTTCTCTCCGTTTTACATCCTCTTTCCATCCGTTGGTGCTGTGTGACAGGGGCTTAACATTCTACATGGGCGTAGCCAACTCTGAGATACATGATTCACTGTCACTGTTACATTTTACATTTGACAATATGTTTGATAAACCTTAATTGATTGTAGGGTATTATGTAGGATATGAAAGGGAAGGGAAGGGAAGGGAAGGGAAGGGAAGGGAAGGGAAGGGAAGGGAAGGGAAGGGAAGG
>BLBF01000026.1:28501477-28532599 GCA_015471245.1 Laticauda colubrina
CTATTCTATTCTATTCTATTCTATTCTATTCTATTCTATTCTATTCTTTTCCATTCCATTCTTTATTCTGTTCTGTTCTGTTCTACTCTTATGTTTGTAAAGTCATTTCTGGTGAAATAGTGTTTCGAATCCTTTCATCTCATCTCTATTCATCTCATCTCTATTGCAAACAATTAGTTCATGTAATTGGAGAATTGTTATTTTCCCTTTTTGGAATATAACATAATTGAGAATTGTGTTTGTATAACCAGCAAAGCTCTTTAGCTCTCCTTACTGGGGTTTCCTATGGGCCACTATCCGTGGCCATGAAAGACTCAACATTCCTCTATTTAATGGCTCTTGCTAAGCATCCTATGTTTCTTTACTATGAAAGCATGGTACAAAATGAGGAATAATGAAAGGGAGCCATTACAATTTCCATGCTTGCTGTCTGGCTTCCTATTAATCTACTATACGCTGTGTGAAAGCCATAGCTGAACAGAATCTGAAGTAAATAAAATGGGTTAAAGAAGGTATTTGTTGTTGTAAAGTTGACAAAATCACCCAAGGGGCTGGTCAGGCTGAGTTTTTATTTCCTTTATTATCTAGCAGATGGAGTGACAAATGTGTGACATATGGCAAAAACCTATCTTTAATGCCAGTTTGTTTAAACAGATTGTTATTTTGACCACTGCTTAGAAAGTGAATTGAAAAACCACAGGCGCCACCACCTTTACATAATGAATATTTAAAATATGCAGATATGGAGCCTTTCAATGTATTGTCAAAAAATACTTCGGGAACCGATTATGTGTTTGTTCCTCTTTCTTCTCCTCCTTTCCTCGTCATCACATGGTCCTTCTCAGGTGGCTTGAAAGCATAGCTTGCAAGCACCAAATTGTGAGTGCAGAAATGTGCCAATGGTTGCTACCACTGTTTAAATTTTCGCATGACAGAAGTGATCCAATATTTCAGGCAACACTTTGTTAACCAGATTAAATCAAAGTGTTTCAAATCAAATCAAATGGATTGCCCTCTCTGATTATTTTATCCTAGTCTCATTTATGACTTCCTCACTGATCAATTCAGAACTTACAGAGTTCTGTAGAGACAAAAGGTTATGGAGGCTGACCTCATAGAGAACAGTCGGAAGACTGGTTTCTCCTCCCACCCCACCCATAATAAATGCTACTTGCCACTTCTAGGTGTCTAGGAGTCTGTGTACAAGGGAAAATCATCATTTTGCAAGCACTTTAATTTGTAGCAATAATGGCGATACAAAACTAACAAACATAGGAAACCACTCCTTCTTCCCCTCCATTGTCTACTGTGAAAAGAGCTGTGGTTTGTTTGCTTTAATTTTGTCTAGCTAATATCCAGACATAAACTAAAACAAAAACAAAAACCCTTCAAGCTTACAAAAATAAACCAGAAACCAAATAAATACATAAATAAATACATAAATAATATCAACCTTCCAACATTTGAGAGGCTGCCACAGAGAGGAAGGGGTCAAGCTATTTTCCAAGGCAGCTGAAGGGCAGACAAGGAATAATGGATGGAAACTGATCAGGGAGAGATTCAACCTAGAAGTAAGGAGAAATTTTCTGACAGTGAGAGCAATCAACCAATGGAACACAAGTCTCCTTTGGAAGTTGTGGGAGCTTCATCACTGGAAGCTTTCAGGAAACGATTAGACTGCCATCTGTCAGAAATGGTGTAGGATCTCCTTCTTGGGCAGGGGGCTGCACTAGATGACCTACAAAGTCCCTTCCAATTCTGTTAATCTGTTGTCTGTTAGATAGACAGATGATAGATAGATAGAAAACCCCTTGGGAATACAGACTTATTCTTGCAGATATAATTGAGAATGCTGAGCAATATAGAATCCAACTTTTAACATGTTTTTCCCCCTTAAAATGGCTTTGGTGCTGATGGAGGCAATTTATCAGAAAGAAAATCTTTATATAACTAATAAAAATTGTCTAAATTTGACTAAGGGCATAGCCTAAAAAAACAAACAAAAACAAAAACAAAATATCACAGAAGTATATTTGCTGTTCCCTCATTGTCAGTTTATTTTTTGACTTGGTAATGTGACTGGTGTCTGGTGCCCTTACTTTTTAATGCAGGGCTAGGTAAGGGCAGCTTCTGTTAAATTCCTCTATTTTTATTTCTCTGCCCTATGGCCATCGCCAGTTGGTAAGAGGGAGAAGAATATCTTCAAGGTGTCATTACCTGTCAGTCAAAGTACTTTTAAACATAGGTGTAACACTCTTATTTAAAAAACATGAAATCTATGCTCCAAAATAGTCCAGGCAAGAAGTCACTGGCACGGAGGACATAAATTGGCTAAGCAAGAACAAGCAAACTCCATTCTCAATTAATCCTTCAATAGGAAGGCAATGCTGATACGGAGCAACCCTGTTTGGAAGTATAGGTTTCCCTCAACTTACGACCAAAACCTGAGCCCCAAATTTCTGTTGCTAAGTGAGGCAGTTGTTAAGTGAGTTTTGCCCCAATGTACGACCTTTCTGGACACTGTTGTTTAGAGAATCACTGCATTAGTTAAATTGGTAGCACGGTTGTGAAGTGAATCTGGCTTGCCCACTGACTTTGCTTGTCAAAAGAGCACAAAAGGTAAACCTGGGACACTGCATCTGTCATAAATAGGAACCATTTGTCTGAATTTTGATCATGTGACCATGGGGATGCTGCAACAGCCATAAGTGTGAAAAATGGTCCTAAGTCACTTTTTTCAGTGCTGCTGTAACTTGAAACAGTCACTACAAGAACGGTTGTAAGCTGAGGACTACCTGTATTTATTGCATAGGCCAGGGGTGTCAAATTTGATTTCATTGAGGGCCAGCTCGGGGCCGGGGTAGGTGTGGCCATGGCAGGTGTGGCCAACTCAACTTCACTCATGCCAGGGGTACCTGTGGTGGCTTGAGCGCTCTGCCAGGGAAAACAGGCTCCCAACTCTGTTTCTGCTTGCGATGGCCTCCTGCAACCCTCTGCCAGCAACAACGGAGCTCAGGAGGGTCTCGCATGCAGTTCTCCTATTATCTATTAAATGTATATAGTTGTGTAAACTGTGCTAAAGTGAAACTAACCTTTAGATGACAGTTTGTTGAGGTAATTCCCCATTAGGAGAATGAGCGCATACAGGGAGATCATGTTTGAGAGTAGTGTTTGAATAATACACACACAGCACACAGATACACTGTACAGTAAATGTAGGTTTTTACTTCCAGAAACATTAAGCAAAGTCCAAACAAGCAATCCAAAATCATTCACGGGTAAATCAGTCAGTTTTTCAATCCAGGGGTAATCCAAATATCAAAGTCCACGGTCAAAAAACAGTTCAGTATCAGACTTACATTAAATCCAGTAATATCAGTCAATTAGGTAAAATGGAGCAATGGCAATATTTTCCAACAGAAGAAACAGAGATTCACTCAGACACACTCTCTTCTGAGACTAAAGGCCCTGTCACACAGCACCAACAGATGGAAAGAGGATGTAAAATGGAGAGAAACACTTGCCATCCGTTGGTTAAGGTGATGCATCCATTCTGTACTGACTGCGTCCATTTTTCATACTCTCTATCCGTCCAGCATCCGTCTACTGACATTTCATCTGCTCAAAAAGTTTTGAGCTACACAAAACTTTTTGAGCGGAAAATGTATCCAATGCGTCCGTTATACATCCGCTATGCATACGGAGAACATCCATTATACGTCCGTCGTCATCCGTTACGCATTCGCTATATCCGCTAGGCATCTGCTCTGCATCTGTGCAACTCGCATCCTCTCCAGTGGAAAATGGACACAGGGAGGAAGCGAAACGGATGTGGAACGGACACACAACGTTAGTAGCACGGACATAGAAAGGATGAAAGCTGATGCAGCTCGCATACAAAGCATTAAAACGGAAAAAACGTTCGTATAGGGGACGTATCTCAGATATTTAGGATGTCTGCAGGATGTCTAGAGGATGCAAAAGGACACCTAGTGGAAAACCTATATTTCCTGTAAAAAGGGGAGAAATCACCTGGATCTCACTTTCAGTCCAGCAGCCCTGCTGTGCAGACCTCTTCAGCCTTGCTCTTGCTCTTGCTCTTCCACAGCATCCAGTCATCTCCACCATGGATCGTCGCACACTCCTTTTGGTAGCCACCATCGTTCTGCAACAGTGCAAAGCCATCTACAGGCTCTTTCACCTGTTCTATGCAAGGAAAAGGAGGTGTCCAAGAACTGTGTGGGTCTGAAAATGGATCACAAGAAGAGCTGAGTACGGACTGTATAACAAGCTGATGGTGGAGCTGAGGAACGAAGACTCTCGTGCATTCCAGAACTTCATGAGGATGCCTCCAGTCATGTTTGATGAAGTTGTGCAGCGGCTGACACCCAGGTTGACCAAGGCAAACACCAACTTCTGGCCCAGTCTGGAACCTGAGCTCAAGGTGGAACTGACTCTGCGCCACCTGGCCTCCGGGACCACCTTTCAGGAGCATGCAGTACACCTGGAGGGTGCCACACAACACCATCAGCAAAGTGGTCAGAGAAGTGGTGCAGGTCATCATCGAAGAATATCTGGAGGAGCTCCTCCAGTGACCCTCCACTGAAGAAGGATGGAAGAAAGTTGCAGAGCAGTGGTGTCAGAAGTGGAACTTCTCCCACACCGTTGGAGCCATAGATGGGAAGCACGTGGCCTGCAAAGCTCCAGCCAAATCAGGGTCCACGTATTTCAACTACAAGGGCTTCTTCAGCATCAACCTCTTCGCCATGGTCGATGCTGACTACAAGTTCATGTACAACGATGCTTCAGGCAACGGGTTTTCTTCAGATGCCCAGGTATACAACGCCTGTCACCTCAAGGAGGGGCTGGAACGCAACCTCATCATGGGCTTCCCAGATCCAGACCCCCTGCCCAACAACACACAAGATGTGCCCTACTTCATCGTGAGGGATGATGCCTTCTCCCTCAGAACCTACCTCATGAAGCCCTACACTTCCAGATGCCTCACCCGTGAAGAGAGGATCTTTAACTACAGGCTGTCCAGGGCAAGGCAGGTGGTGGAGAACGTCTTTGGCATCCTGGCCAACAGGTTCCAGGTACGTCTCACCACTATGCAGCATCGCCCAGAGACCATGAGGAACATCGTGGAAGCTTGCTGTATCCTGCACAATCTCATGCGCACCCGCTACCCAGTGTTGCAGGCTTGTGGACCACCAACAAGGCAATGGGGACATGGAGCCTAGTGAATGGAGTCAAGGGTGAAACCTGATAGATACTGTGGATGTGCAAGGCCCCAACAGAACTTCATGTGAAGGGAAGAAGCAGCGCAACCTCCTGAAACACTGGTGCAATTCCCCAGCTGGAACACTGTAGTGGCAAGACAGGATGGTAGATGCTTAATGGATGCTTCCTTCAGGCTGTCTCATCACACTGATGAGATTGTGCCATGTATGTTAAGTGGCCCTACAATGAACAGGGCATTTAATAAAGAGTTGTGTTTATGTTGAAATGTGTTGATGAATGATTAAATTGTTATTGATAACAAAGGGCCATAGGTGTGGCACCTGGGAGGATGGACCATATAGTCCCACTATGCTTGCACTGGAGGTTTATCTGTCCCACAGCTATTACCAATTCCACAGGTATCCCTGCCCATCCCACAGCTATTACCCATCCCACTGCTATCCTAACCCATCCCACAGCTATTACCCATCCCACAAGTATTCCTGCCCATCCCCCTGCTATCCTTACCCATCCCACAAGCATGCAAATGCTTAAATTATTTCTAAAAGTTTCCACCAAGACTTTATTTACTAAAAGAACTGAACCAAGTCTGAGAAGCAAAGATAAACTTTTTTAATAACAAACTGTAAAAGCAAAATGACCCAAGTAAAGTGTCCCAAGCAAAGATAAATTCAACAGGTAGCAACCCAGTCTCTGGTGCTCTTCTCAGTCACTCTGAGGCATGCCCATAGTCTCAGGGGTGAAGGGTCCAGGTACTGTGGAGGTGGCTGCTGCTGGAGTGCTGGTCTGAGGCGCCATTGGGGCCCCGAGAGGACAACAGGGGATGGTGTGTGGAGGAAGCTCTCAGAGAGCTGGCTCAGTCCGGTGATGTTGAGAGCCCCTTCCTCCATGACATGTGGTGTCAGTCCCAAGACCGATGACAGATGTTCTGAGGCTGGGCTTGGCTGTGGGGTGGAGGAAGGAGGAGTGTAGTGGGGCTCTCTGGTCTGCAGGTGAGCGAGGTGAGGCGTGGGTGGCATCTGTGGCATGGGTGGCATCTGTGGCATGGGTGGCATCTGTGGTGTAGGTGGCATCTGTGGCGTGGGTGACATCTGTGGTGTGGGTAGCATCGGTGGCATTGGTGGCATTAGTGGCATTCGATGAACCTGCGGCTGGACTGGGAAGGGCTGCCTGTGCTGCTGGAATTACTGGTAGCCATAGCCTTGGTAGCTGAGGGCCTGTGGAAAGCCTTGGAAGGGCTATGATCTCACCTGGGGTGGAGGAGCAGATCTGGACTGGGTTGGAGCAGGTTCAGCTGGGCCTGGAGGGTTGTGCAGTGATCTTCTCCTTTATCATCTGGTACTGTGATTTGGACATGTCCATGAGGGTCTGGTTGATGTAGGTGAGGAAGGGCTTTCAGTTTGAGGATGGTATGTCAGTGTGTACCAGCTGAGAGAGGAGATCTATGCTGCTTTTGATGGTGTCCCTGATCTCCAGCAGGACAGTATGGCTCTGTCCCTCCGGTCTGGCTCTCTGCCTGCTTTCTGTGGAGGTGGAGCTGGGGTGGGTGTGGGTTGGTCTCTGGTGGAAGTACCCTCTCCTTGCTCCCACTGTGTCAGGGGGTCCTCCATGTGCTCTGCCATGGGGAGTGCAGCTGTCAGGGGGGTCTCCATCGTGGGACGCTCCACAGATACCTGCCTGGACACAGGAGCTGACTCTTGGCCAGAAGAGGACTGGATCTCTGTGGGCTGCCTGAGAGAGAGGGTTGTGAGAGGGGCTGCTCCTCGGTGGTGGATCTCACCCTCCAAGAAGCTGAACTTGGCCATCACGTAGGTCTCCCCGTCGGTAAGCTTGACCATGGCCTGGCCAAATTTCTTGAGGTGCAGCTTCCCGTACCAGGTGTGCATGTGCTTTCACCACCTGAGGAGGACCTCCGAAGTGTAGTCCAGCCTCTCCGCCTTCTCTCTCCAAGCAGCCTGCTTCCTCTTGGTGTCTCGATAGAGCTTGTGCCCCTTCCGCCAGAGGTACTTGTTCTCCCTCAGCCATTTGAGCACCTCATCCTCATGTTCCTCTTTGATGGAGTATTGCCTCCTCTCCTGTTCTCAGGTATGCCTCTTCCTCCCTCTGGTATCATCAGAGGGGCTTCGAGGTTCTTGGGGCTGCTCCACCACACCAGCAGCAGCAGCAGCAGCAGCAAAATCAACAGTAGCAGCAATAGCAGGACCAGCAGGACCAGGAGGACCAGCAGCACCAGCAGCACCAGCAGCACCAGGATCAGCAGCAGCAGAAGAGTAAGCACCAGCAGGACCAGGAGCACCAGCAGGACCAGGAGCACCAGCAGGACCAGGAGCACCAGCAGCAGCGTAAGCACCAGCAGAAGCACCAGCACCAGCACCAGGAGCAGCACCAGCAGAGTCAGCACTAGCAGAAGCACCAGCACCAGGAGCAGCACCAGCAGAGTTAGCACCAGCAGAAGCACCAGCACCAGGAGCAGCGCCAGCAGAGTAAGCACCAGCAGAAGCACCAGCACCAGGAGCAGCCCCAGCAGAAGCCCCAGCAGAAGCAGAGTCAGGGCCAGGGGGAGTGATGGTCACCCTGTCCTTCTTGCCAGGGCTGGTAGAAGATGGCAGAGGCTTCCTCTTCTTCCCCATGGTTGTTGGCTGGAGATGTGTCTGGCAGCAGGTCTTTCCTCTGAATGGTGACCTGCTTGCGAGCTGCATCCTTTTATATCTGTGGGGCTGACGCAATTCATCCTCCCCGCATGCGCAGTGAACGCTTTGCATCCGCTAGGCTTCCGTGATGCATCCGTGTCATCCGCTAGGCATCTGGTCTGCATCCGTTCCTTCCGCTGCGCGTCCGCTTTGCTGTGCTCCCCCGGAAGCCCTGCAGATGTGCCATCCACTTCCAACCGCTTCCATCTGCTAGGCTTCCGTGGAGCATCCGCTTTACATCCTGGCTATGTCCTCCCCCCGTCCGTTCCTTTCCGTTGTTGTCTGCTCTGTTTTTGCAAATTTGGGGCACTTTTGAGAGCGGATAACAATGGATGGAAAATGTTCTCATCTGTTGTGTCTTTTTTACATATTTTTGCATCCGTCAGCCTATGTGACAGGCCCTTGAGACTAAGACTAAACAATGCTGATTTCTGGCTCCATCTTATGGCCGTTTGAGAAACTACACCTAATTATAGTTTTTCATTTTCTTGAAGATACAGTTTTAGAATGTTTATTCTGGTTTATATATTTCTAACCCAAATATCTGTTAGGTGACTTATATTCCTAACACAGTTACTCTTAATATGATCACAGAGGTCATTTTTGTAGAGTACAAGGAGTTTTGGTCCTAAAACACTGCCTTGGGGGACACCACTGTTGACAGGTACAGAATTTGATAGGACACTCCAATTTTGACCATTTTTGTCTGTTTGACAGGAATGCTTCTATCCAGTTATGTAGGTGTCCAGAAATAATAACCATAAGATTTTAGTTTTAGGAGTAGTTTGTCATGTACCACTGAATCAAAGGCTTTAAAGAAGTCTATGTTGATTGCGTCTATTGCTTTGCACTGATCCAGTTGTGTAGTCCATATGTTTTTTCAGTGTAAGAGTTACAGATTACAGGATATTTTTTTTCTGAAACCAAATTGTTTATTAGAGAGTAGGTTGTTTGTTTCTAAGTGGAGGATAATAGATTGGTTAATAATTGATTCTATGACTTTACAGGTGACGCAGCATAAGGAGATTGGTCTGTAATTTTCAACTAGGATGGGGTCTCCCTTTTTGAAAATGGGGAGGACTGTGGGTTGTGACCATAGTTTTGGTAAGGAGCTGGTCCTGAAAGATTTTTCAAAGATTATGCTTAAAGGTTCAGCTATGGCAGTGGGTAGCTTTTTTAAGAAGTAGTCACATGTTCCATCCGGTCCAATAGATAGGTATGATTTTAGATTGCGTAGTGCTTTTTCAACATTGTCTTCTGTAAAATTGATTTGTATTAGATCACTGTAGTTGTCTGTGGTTCGACTAGGAAGTACTAGGAAGTATCCATTGCTGTTTACAAATACTGAGCCAAAGAATGTGTTAAAGAGTTGGCTTTGATGGTTTTGTTGTTGCAGTCTTTGCCATTAGGTCCTTTCAGGGGTAAGGATGGACCTTGAGTCTTTTAGTTTGTTATTTAGAAAATTGTAGAAAGCACGGGTGGAATTTGTGCATGGAAGGTTTTCCTCTTGTTTAATGCGATAATTGGTGCATTCAGTTTTTATCTGGTGGCATAGATTTTTGTATCGGCTTTTGAAGTTGGCAATGTGACAAGATTTGTTTTTTCGCCAAAGTGATCTCTTTTTGGATTGAAGCTTCTTTATTGTTATGGGTAATCTGTTTTTCCTAGTTTGGGGAGTTGTTATTGGTACATATAGTTTGATGATTCTTTTGATTTCTGGTAAGAATATGTTGTAAAGATCTTCAACAGTGTTTCATCCAGTGAATAGAAATTGCCAATCAAGGGAAGAGAGATTGTTGATTATAAGATCATGGCTGCCTTTTTTGTTATAATTGGGGATTTTGATGATTTTTGTATGGACATATGTTGAGACAAAAGTCAATCATGTTGTGGTCACTATTGGAAAAGGGTTCTTTTATGTGTATTTCGTAAATTGAATTCAAACTATTGCAGAAGATGAGATCGAGGCAGTTGTTAAGCCTAGTATTGTTGGTTACTAGTTGTTCCAGTCCCAGATTTGTTACAGCATTGTAGAAGATTGCATGTATGGGTTCAGTTGTACATTCATTTAGGGTCCAGTTAATATGAGGTAGATTGAAGTCACCAAGAAAGATAAAAGCTTGTGGGCAGGATGCTGCCCATGTTAGTCGTGCATTTAGCTTGTTTATGTTCGATGTCATAATCAGGGGCTCTGTAATATAGTAAGAATTGAAATGTGATATTTAAGGACAGTTCACAGACGATGGTCAGGAAGAGCAAGCTCCTGGGAAACTTGGATGTTTTTTAGATGTAAGGACTTTTTATAGAAGATAGCAACATCACCTCTTCTACAGATTTCACGATCTGATCGGTAAATTTGATAGTCTTTTACTGTGTTAATGGAGTCAGAGAGAGATGCATTGAGCCATGTTTCACAGAAAAATATGATGTTGAATTTAGCTACATTTCATAAGAGGAGAAATTCAGGTATTTTATTTACAAGGCTTATTGCATTGAGTAGCTTGCATTTAAGGCCAGTTGTAGTTTGAATTGAGGTAGTTGGGGGCATGCGTGCCTAGTCTTGGGTGATGGTGGATTGGTTGAAGTAGGTTTGGATGCTGAGTTGTAGGTTGTGTGACTTTCTTTTGATACAGTCTGCATGGTAATCAATGTACAGATCCTTCTCTCCATTGTCTAAATGATTTTTGAGTTCTGTGCATAGTATAAGGTATACAGGCCAGATCTAAGCATGCTGTGGGCTGGATGTGGCCCACGGAACTTGAATTTGACACCCCTGGCATAGGCAAAGAAGGGCCTATTAAAATAATAAAATAGTAAAAAAAATAGGGCTACATGAAATCCAGAATCAAAAGTAGTAGAAAACCCACAGTGCATCATGAAGAGCTTGACACATCCTGACTATGACCATGAATTATTGATGATGCATGTTGGATTATATATCCATAACAAAAACTGCCAAAAATGAGAGAAAATACTATTTTACAAGAAGAATTAAAGAGGACTTTAAGCTGCCTTGGTTAAGGGCTGGAAGCAAAGTCATCATAAAATGCCATTAAAACAATAGCTATCAGGCCATATTTATGTCACAGTTAAGGGTACATTTCCGAAATTTATTCTTGGTTTTATTGTTTTCCAACATTTTCATGGCTGACGATAGTTGTCCTGTGGGGTTAATTTTAAAAAGGTTTTGGATAATTTTTCTCAATTTCAACCCAGCTTCCCCTCTTCAATTTCCCCAAACCTTGGGCTAATTTGGAATTCCATCCAAAGATGAATATACATGCCAAATTGTTTTATACCCATGCCAACATAATCTAAAAATATTGTGATTAATGTAACACAATTCTAATACAGTATTATGCCATCAGTGAATTATTTCTATTGCCCATTCTGTATGAATCACTGAAATGGATTTAAAGAGGATTTGCTGAGATTCATAAACTTCAAAACCTAAATCCTGTCCCAAAGTTTTTAAAGACTTTCCAACCTGTTATAGCCAATATAAAAATATCATATAACATCAGTGAGATTCCTTTACTATCAAAAGAACCATATGAACTCAAATGCTTTTTAATAAATTAAGAGCTGCTGTCTTCTCATACCTCAAAATATTCTCCTGGGTGCTTCTATTTTAAATATGAGACAGAGGACCCCTGAACTTCTAGATAGAAAATAGAATTGGTTAAGAAAGTGTGTCTTAGAAGACAATTCCTCATGCCTCTATGTTACCTCTGCAAAATATAACATTGGATAATGTTATATTATCCAATGTTATATTATCCAATTGAAGTAATTTTGGAAGAAGGCCTGAAACATATTGCTAAGACCTTGCTGAATAGATTGTGAGCTGAAGGTATCAGGCCATATTTATGCCACAGTTAAAGGCCCGGTCCCACTGGCCGATGGACGCAAAATGTATGCATAAAGGACACAGCGGACGAGCAAAATTTTGGGGGTGGTTCCATCCGTTGTCATCCGCTCCAAAAGGTGGCAAAAAATTGCATAAACAGAACAGAAAAGAATGGATGTGGGTAGTATGTAGCGGGGATGTTAAATGGATGTTCATAGGAAGCCTACCAGATGACAGCGGATGGAAACGGATGACACATCCAAAGGGGCTCCGGGGGAGAATTTCGAAGCAGATGCATAGCAGAAGGGGTGGATGCATAGCGAATGAAGTGGATGCATCACGGATGCCTATAGCAAACAAAGGGGATGCCGCGCGGATGTATATCAGATGCAAAGCGTTCACTGCGCATGCGGGGAGTATGAATTGCATCAGCTCTCTGGATATAAAAGGATGCAGCACGCATGCAGTCAGCATACAGGGGAAAGACATGCTGCCACATACATCTAGCAGGAACACCATGGTTGGTCAGTCAGGAAAGAAGAGGAAGTCCATGCCTACTCGTTCCAGCCCTGGCAAGAAGGACAGAACCAGCATCCCACCCCCTGGCACTGACTCTGAAGCTGCTGCTGCTGTGGTGGACCAGCTCCAAGGCCCTCAAAGCCCTGCTGCTGAAGGCCCTGCTGCTCAAGCCCCTGAAGGCCCTGCTGCTGAAACCCCTGAAGGCCCTGCTGCTCAAGCCCCTGAAGCCCCTGCTGAAGCCCCTGCCAGAGGGAGGAAGAGGCAAGGGAAGCAGAAGGGAGAGAGGAAACAGTACACCGTTTCCAAGGAGCATGAGGATGAGGTTATGGAATGGCTGAGGGATAACGAGTACCTCTGAAGATAGAGCCACAGTCTGTATCACGACACCAAGAAGAAGCAGGCAGCTTGGAGAGACAAGGCAGAGAGCCTGGGGTACACTGCAGAAGTACTCCTTGGATGGTGGAAGCACATGCACATCTGGTATGGCAAGCTACACCTCAAGAATCCAGGCAGGCTGCTATCTAGCTCACTGACCGGGAGATGTACGTCATGGCCAAGTGCAGTTTCCTGGAGGGTGAGATCCGCCACTGAGGAGCAGCCCCTCTGAGACCTCTCTCCCTCAGACAGCCAGTCCTCTTCCAGCCAGGAGCCAGCTACCCTGTCCAGGCAGGTGTCTTCAGATGGCCCCATGGCAGAGACCCCCCCGACAGCTGCACTCCCCATGCCAACAGACTTGGAGGATCCCGTGGAGGATGACGCCCTGCTGTCACAAATGGAGGAAGAAGCAGCAGCCACCAGAGGCCAAACCACCCCCATCCCTACCCCTAGCTCCAGAGGATGCAGGCAGAGAGGCAGACTGGAGGGCCAGGACCACAGTGTGCTGTTGAAGATCAGGGACACAATGAAGACCAGCACAGAACTTCTCTCTCAGCTGGTCCACAGCGACATACAATCCTTGGACCGGAAGCCCTTCATCACCTACGTGAGCCAGACCCTCAGGGACGTACCTGAGGCCCAGTACCACGTGATGAAGCAGAAGATCACAGCACTTCTGCACAATCCTCAAGGCCCAGCTGAAGCTGCTCCTACCCAGTCCAGGTCTGCTCCTCCACCCCAGGCGATGTCACAGCCCTTCCATGGCTTTCAACAGTCCCTTACCTACCAAGGCTACGACTACCAGGACTTCCCACAGCACAAGCAGAACTTCCCAGTCCAGGCCCAGGTTCATTGCATGCCACAGATGCCACTCCTCACCAGCTGCAGACCAGACAGCCCCACTACACTCCTCCTTCCTCCACTCCACAGCCAAGCCCGTCAATGGACAATCTGTCATCAGTATTGGGCCTGACATCTCAAGTCCTTGATGAAGGGCCTCTCGACATCACGGGACTAAGTCAGCTCTCGGACAGCTTCCTGAACACACCATCCCCTGTTGTACCCTTGGGGCCAAGCACCCCAATGGTGCCTCAGACCAGCACTCAAGCCACAGCCACCTCCACAGTCCCTGCCTGCTTAATAGCTGAAACCAGGGAAATGACTCAGAGTGACTGAGAATAGTATCAGAGACTGAGTTGTACTTGTTAAGTTTATCTTTGTTTAAGACACTATACTTGGTTCATTTTGCTTTTTTAATAAAGTCATATAGTTTACCTAAGAAAGTTAATAAAGATTATCCTTGCTTTACACACTTAATACAGTTTACTTGGTTCATTTTGCTTATTTAATAAAGTCATAAAGTTAAGAAAGTTAATAAAAGTTATGTTTGCTTAAGATACTTAAGACACTTTACTTGGTTCATTTTGCTTATTTAATAAAGTCATAAAGTTAAGAAAGTTAATAAAGGTTATCTTTCTTAAAACACTTGGTTCATTTTTTTACCTTAATAAAGTGTTGGTGAAAACTTTGAAAAAGTATGGTTAAGAAAAAATGGTTTGCATGCTTGTGGGATAGATAAGGATAGTTGTGGGATAGATAAACCTCCAGTGCAACCATAGTGGGACTGTATGGTCCACCATCCCAGTGATCCAGATGATTTTCTCCCCCTTTTTATAGGAAATATCGGTTGTCCGCTAAGTGTCCTTCTACATACTCTAGACATACTCCAGACATCCTAAATATACGAGATACATCCCAGATACAAACGTTTTGTCAGTTTTTAATCTTTTATATACGAGATGCATACATTTACATCCTTTCTATTTCTGTGCTACTAACGCTGTGTAGACGTTCCGTTTACCTTTTGTTTCCTCCCTCTTTCCATTTTCAGCTGCAGCGGATGTGAGTTGAGGGGATGGCCAGAGAATGCAGAGAGGATACAGCGGACCTTTAATGGATGATAATGGACATAGAACGTTTGTTGCCCGTATATGTCGCGGATGTACATTGTACGCGGCGGAAAGTTCATCGTTCAAAAATTTTGTGCAGCTCAAAACTTCTTGCGCGGATGAAATTGCAGTGGACGGATGCTCGACAGATAGAGCGGATGAAACACGTATGCAATGAGTACACAACGGATGCATAGCATTTTTCCAAGAGATGGCAAGCTTTTTTAAACATTTTACATCCTCTACATCCTCACTACATCCATAAGTACAGTGGGACCGGGCCTTAAAAATAGATATAATAATACCAGAAAGTACAAAATGAATATGCTGAAAGATTTATTATCTGAAGTTGTACCTATGTGTTCTCTAAATATATGAGTTCTACTTAAATCACCATTTACAATTCCAAGATTCTAGTGCCATTTTTCTGCCTCTTTGAGGAAACAAACCTAATAATCACTTACAAGATATGCTCTTTTGTTCCTCCAAATGGTGCTAAAGTTAAAGGGTGAGATTTTAAGCATATGTACTTGAAAGTGAGGTCAACTGAAATCAATGCAAAGAACTAAAAATAGATTGAGCTTGTATTGCAGCTTATTTTCGATTGTGATGTTTCACCTTGGCCACCATCAGTGATATATTACAATGGTTTCATTTCTGATCAATAAACAATTGTGAAAGAAATGTACCCACACAACGCTGCTTTTAAAATATGTATTAAAAAGTCAACTGCTTCCCATTCAATAAGCAAAGGTTTGGAGTTGAAACCACAGCATCTCTCTGTCTCTCTCTGTTTCTCTCTGTCTCTCTGTCTCTGTACTATCTCTGTTCTGTACCCCCCAGACCCCATGAGTGTGTATGTGCATGTATATACTCAAAAGAATAGTGATGAATGGGGTTAAAGAGAAACTATTAATAAGCTCTCCGGGGAACTTTTAACTGCTGTAGCTGAATGGTCTGCTGTTTGACAGGAGGAAAGTTTCCACTTTAATAGCATATGATAACATTTTTCCTTTGATACACATCTCTTATTAATGTTAACAGCACTTGCATGTTTGCATCACACCAATAGCATAACCTGAGATCTTGGGTTTGCAGAGTTTAGCATTGTTCCAAACCTTTTTTTTTTTTTTTTAAAGTAAGCTACATAAAATTTACTCTCAGATGATTTTTGGCTAAGCATAAGGCAAGCTCCTGTAAGCTTTTATTTTTCTAGGCTGAAGATAAGGGCTTGACTCATTTTTCTTCAGCATCATTAAGCCAGTTAATAACAGACCCTCGAAGTAGAGAGGCATGATATGTGGTGGTTTGGTTTTATATTTTGCATGTTCTGACTGTCGTCTTATTACCATGATTCTTCAGTTAATGTAGACTCAAACAACCCTTTCTATTAAATGTTTCAAAATTAATCTTCTAAATCAATGAGAAGGATACCATCTTGATGCTATTTTATAAAATGTAACATGCAAAAACAAAACAGAAAAAAGGACAAGACACTAAGCTGGCAGAAATAGCCACACCCCCGAAGACAAGCTCAAGATCCAAAAAGATCTTGACAAGACTTGAACACTGGGCCCTATCGAACAGAATGGAATTCAGCATAGATAAAAGTAAGGTTTACACTTAGGCAACAAAAACCAACTGTATAGAGATAGACTAGGTGTAATTTGGCTTAATGCCAGTAACTATGAGAGGTATCAAGGAGTTCTAGTGAACAATCACTTATGTGCAGTAGCCAAAAAGCCAATGCAATCCTAGGCTGCATTAAGCGAGGGATCAAATCAAGAACATATGAAGCTCTAGTACCACTTTACAAAGCCTTAGTATGACCACACTTCGAATACTGCATCCAGTTTTGGTCACCACAATATAAATAAGATGTAAAGAATCTGGAAAAAAGTTCAAAGAAAAGCAAAAAAAAAAATAATGATTAGGGTGCTGGAGGCTAAAACTTATGAAGAATGGTTGCAGGAATTGGGTATGTTTAATGTAATGCTGTGATGGCAAACCTATGGCATGTGTGCCGGAAGTGGCATGGAGAGCCATTTCTGCTGGCACATGAGCCGTCGTCTGGAACACATATATTGCACATGTGTGTGTGACTCCCAAAAGCCAGCTGATTGTCAGGTATCTGCCACACATGCATGGGGGAGTGGGGCGCACACACAAGATGTGTGCGCATTGGGCAGAGGTATATGGTGCATGCGGGATGGTCACACACACGTGCAGAGGTGTGTGGCATGCAGGGAGGTTGTACATGCATGCATAGGGGCAGGGGTGTCACGTGCATGCTGTATTATGGGTGTCGCATGTGTGCTGCATTATGGATGCACTTTTGGCACACAACGATGGAAAGGTTAGCCATCACTGATATAATGACAAGAAGGACTAGCGGTGACATCAGGGGTGGGATTCTACCAGTTCACACCTATTTCCTAGAACCAGTTGTTAACATTCTAAGCAGTTCGGAGAACTGGTTGTTAGAAGAAATTACTGGCCTAATCCTGTAAGGAAGGCAGGAAGGAAACATTCTGGTGTTGCTTACAGAAACTGCCTCTCTGTTAATCTTTATTACATTCTTGGCAGGACTAGACTTCCTATCTCAGGAACTTTTCTGGAGTTTTTTTTCCTTCCTTTGCTGGTACTTTGCTTGTGTGGAGTGACCATTTAAAGTTACAATGGCACTGAAAAAAGTGACTTATGACCATTTTTCACACTTACCACTGTTGAAGCATCCCCACAGTCATGAGAGGCCAGGCGAGGAGATGCGTGCCTCGATGTGAGTGATATTTAGTTGGCCACACCCAGGCAATAACATGACCCAAGCCATGCCCACCAACTAAGCCATGACCACAGAACCGATTTAAAAAAAAATGTTTAAAAAAATGATTCCCACCCCTGGGTGACAAGATAGCATTATTTCAATATTTGAGGGCTCCAATGAAGAGAAGGGGTGAAACTATTTTCAAAAGCACCAAAAGGCAAGACAAGAAGCAATGGACATAAATTAACCAAAGAAAGAAGCAACCTAGAACTAAGGAGAAATTTCCTAACAGTGAGAACAAAATCAATCAATTGAATAGTTTGCCTTTAGAAGTTGTGGGTGTTCCAACACTGGAGGTTTTTTAAGAAAAAATGGACAACTACTTGTTTGACAGTATACGGTTTCCTGCTTGAGGAAACTAGAAGACCTCAAAATAACTCTATTATTCTACATGAATAAATTCAAAAATCTGGGTGAGATGCACATTCAGAAATGTAGCCTAAAAAAAAATGCTACTTAGTATGTAGCAGTATTCCATCTTATTAGATGATGTTTTATAAATTTTAAACTAAGTTCACATTGGGGTGATGAACCTAGGCTAAGATAATAAGATTTATTAATAGGATAACATAACTAATTTTGTATACAAAAGGGTGTGTGTATCTGTGACTGACAAAAAGTATTATATATACCTATGTCTGAATTGTAAAACTGAAATACAAATTCCTAAGTCTTCATGGAAAAAAAAAATCTAAGTAAATTTCAGTACAAGTAGACGTTCTACTTACAAATGTCTTTCAATTTATCAGTGAATACATTGAGTGACTGGCATTGCTGCTCAGTGCTTTTGTAAATAAATGACCTATAACACTCTTTCCAATATGTGCATGCTACAAAATTGTCCTGAATTACATATTTGGAAGAGAACCTAACCATTTAAGACAGAATATGCTTCCTTCAAAATGTGCTGGACTACAATAGGAATTAGGCCTAAAGACTTTGTTCTAGTTATAGATCAGAATGTACCATTAAAAGGCTCTTAACATTTAAGATAGTGATGTTCAGTTTCCATTAGATAATAAAAAAAAAATGTGTAAAGTACCAATAGACACAAATAATTAAAAAAATGTTTCTGAAATCTGAAGGTCAAATAAAATGGCCAAGTTTTTAATTCATCATTTTTAGTTCATCACAGCAGCATCGAGTTTTTGTCTATTTTTAAACATTTGATTTTAACTTATTACCTACAGTATCCAGTTTATTCTGTATTACTTTGGGGATATTATCTCAGTTTCACAGATTATTCTAATAAATAGGCAATTTAAATAGTGAGAAAAAAAGAAATTACGGGGAAAATATCTTCTGATTTTGGAGATTTTCTGTTCCATTTGATTTCAAAACTGATTATGGAACACAGGAAGTGTGGTTACGTAGTGGATTACTACGCCAAAATTTACAAAGGGAACTATGGAATTTCCAAATATCTTCATTTCAGAGGAAAGTATCCTCTGAATCAACTTTTTGGGAACTGTATATTTAAATACACTAAATTCTTGGGTGCCATTCTCACTCTCTTGATAGGAAATTTAGAGGTACTGGAGAAACTTCCCTTTGACACTAGGGCTGTTATCTTGTGTCTTTTTGGCTGACAACATGAGTGTTATATTGAAGTTTCCTTCCCATTGCATTCCATCTTAACCCCAAACCTATTTTAAAATACATATAACAATGGTTGGCTGCCAGCCTCTCTAGTCTAGACGCCATTGGGCAATCAAACCAAACCAAAGCTGAGATTACTTCTACTGAAATATAAACAGAATAACAGAATCTTCCAAGTCTGATTTATTGTACTTCCTCATCAGTGGTGGAATTTTTTTTAAAAAAACAACTACTGGTTCTGTGGCTTGATGGGTGTGGTGTGGCTTCGTGGGCATGGCAGAGGAAGGATACTGCAAAATCCCCATTCCCTCCCCACCCCACTAACCTGCTTTCTAACTCCATTCTCCTGTGCAGGGCAACCAAAGAAGACCCAGCCGATCAGCTGGGACTCAGGAGGCAAGAATAGATGGGGGTGAGGCCATTCAGAGGTGGTATTGGCCTGTTCTCTGAACTATTCAAAATTTCCACGACCGGTTCTCCAGAATCGGTCAGAATCTGCTGAATACCACCTCTGTTCCTCATATTTCAGTGAATTAGTCAAGTCTCTGAGCTTATTCTACCGCCCTGGGCTAAAAAAATATCGCAGTCCCCTTTGTCTAGGCAACAGAGCCTGCATACTTTCACCAAGGTCAGTTTATACCCACTGTAACATGCTCTGTATAAGGCCACCTCTGAAAAAATGTTATCCAATGTCATCTGAATCTAAGTAATGCAGTCAGCCTGCTGGAACCAGTTATAGAGAGCAGGTTTCAACAGTTGCACTGGCTGCTGGTTTATTTCTGAATATAATTCAAAACACTATTTAATTTATTGAGACAATGGAAAGATCTTCTTAGTTTTAATCCATCTACACAGTGGCTTATCACATATAGTCCAGGAAGTTTATCATAAAAGAGATAAAATACTTACAAAATACAACAAAACAAAAGGAAATATAGAGCTGAGCATTAAAAAAGAAATCTCAGCATACCTAGAGATGAGCTCTGTTACCCACCTAAGGTACAAAGCTTGGGCATTAAAGAATTAAAGTTTTGGAAGCTTTGCCTAAGGCAAGGGTGTCGAATTCAAGGCCCACGGGCTGGATCCAGCCTGCAGAGTGCTTAGATCTGGCACATGGAGTCACCTTAGAAATAATGAAGGACCAGCCCATGGTGCCAGTGAAAACAGAGTTCGGGGGGGCCACGTGCAGCCCTCTCAGGTTCTGTTTTTGGCCATGATGGCCTCCTACAGCTTGGGGACCTCAATTTCTTCTGGCAAGGGCTGCAGGAGGCCATCATGGCTGAAAACAGAGCCTCGACAAGTGATGTCGAACTGGCCACACCCACACTGGCCATACCCATCCCAGCCATGCCCATCCCAGCCCTCCCAAGGTCAAGCACAACCCTGATGTGGACCTCAACAGGACTGGGGCGAGTCTGATCTCAGACAGAATTAGGCATCTCTGCAGAAAAAGCACCTAGAAATAAATTCATAATTAGATATGAAAGCCTTTAAAAATGACTACCAGCACCTGGAAACACATTAGCAGCCAATGCAGTTCCTTCAAGAATGGTGACACATTTGTTGAATAACTGGCACTATTAACTGCCCACACTATCACATTCTGTGATAGCTAAGGCTTCTGAATATTCTTCAAGGGAAGCCCCATCTAGACACTACTGCAATAATTTGGTAGGGGTAGGAAAATCATGATTAAGCATTACTGGTAGTCCTAAACTTATGACCACAGTTGAGCCCAACATTTTATGTTGTTAAGTGAGACTTTGTTTTTGCTCCATGTAATGACCTTTCATGCACAGTTGTTAGGCAATCACTGCAGTTGTTAAGTTAATAACACGGTTATTAATCTGGTTTTCCCATGGATTTTGCTTGTCAGAAGATCACAAAAGGTGATCGCATGACTCTGGGGCCCTGCAACCATAATAAACATGAGTTGATTGCCAACTGTCTGAATGTTGATCACATGACCACGGGGATGCTCCAACGGTCATAAGTGTGAAAAATAGCAACAGCACTTAGACTTATATAATGCTTTACAGTGTTTTATAGCCCTCCTTAAGTGGTTTACAGAGTCAGCATATTGCCCCCAACCATCTGGGTCCTCATTTTACCAACCTCAGAAGGATGGAAAGCTGAGTCAACCTTCAGCCTGGTGAGAATTGAACTGCCACGTTGTAGGCAGCTGGCAGTCAGCAGAAGTAGCCTGCAGTACTGCACTCTAACCACTGTGCCACCGTGGCTCATCTTTCCTGAACATAAATGAACATAAGTCACTTTTTTAAGTGTCATTGTAACTTTGAACAGTCAGTAAATTGACTTTTATAAATCAAGGTCTACCTGTGTTGTGATGTTCTTTCCATTAATTCTACCTTTGAAGTTATATTAACTGTACCTAACATCCATTGTGACATATGTGTAGGACCAGACCAGCATTTGATCCTGTGTCCTTGGGCCATGCATACACGAACACGGATATTGTAATGCAAAATGCCTTGCATCAACACATCCTTTTATTCCCAAAGCAGCCGAGGAAACAATACAGATATATTCCTATTTACAACTTCTTTGTTTTTTTGTTGTAAATTGAGATTCAAAATCCGAGCTTGGCTTTTGTGTTTTTTAACAAATGTGAAATCCAACAAAAGATGGATCTGAAAGAGAAAAGAGGCGTCTCATAATAGTCCGAGAAACTCTTTTTGTGTTAAGTAGTTCGTTCTTATCAAGTATGGGAGATTACAGTGATCTACTGCTGCTTTGGAGATATTGCAAAAAAGAAAAAAAAGGCACAATTATGGTGATTCTGCAATCTATATTGTCCACTGGAACAATGTTAACAGTAATGATACTAATTTTGAAACATGCTGTTTGGTGTCATTAGCTGCAAAATGCTATTTATTTCACTCGACCCACTGTGGCATGGAACATTATATTGTAAGTATCTTTTCTAAGCTTTCTCTGACAGATCTGTTACTTGCTGTAGCCAAGAATTCAGAGGACAGACTGTATTATTGCGAAGCCAGGATATATTTTTTCCCTGTTCCATCTGTTGAGGTACAACAAAGGGCTGAACCTTGCTTCCTAGGAAAAATAATATAAAACAAAAAATAAAAAGTAAAATACCATTCACATTGGTACAATCTTATGTTTCAGTATTTAAATTTCAAGAGTTTTATGAATGTGGTTTCCTGGCAATATTGAAATTGCATTTAGAATATGGCTGAAAATCACATATTCCTTACTCTAAAAATAGTAGGACTAAAACAAAAAAACTACAGCAGATGAAATTAACTTGGGTCTGAAAAGCCCCAAGCCACCTCTTTGTTAGTTAAACTTTATTATGACTTGTAGACTAGCATCAAATCTTTGTTAACATTTAAAGAGTTTAATTAAAGTTGTGGCTATTCTTGAATGCAAGATTTCAGGTTTTAGCTGTAGATGGTAATTTGCAAATTAATCTGGAATGAATGACTTTTAATTATGACATTTAGAAAAATACCTAATGATATTCCTTTAGGGGGAAAAAAAAGAATCTAGCTTTTCCAAAATTATTTGTGAAAGCTATTTTGAGTACTTCCTGTTTTTATTTTAGACATAACAATGCCAATTCCTCAAAAATGTTGTCATTTTCTGAAAGGGTTTTTTGTCTTTCTCCTTGAGCAATTTCCAATTTCAAAAGCCTGGCCTGAAAATTCTTTTAGGGCTTGGGGAAGAACTGAACATTTTTTAAGTAAAATTTCCACAGTACTCAGTGTTCTTCGATGTACAAAGCCTGCTGTTAATTTATACTCTGTCGAAATAAAATTAATAAGTGGAGGAAAAGTAATTTAAAATGATGATGAGTCAATTTTATTCTTAAATATATTCACTTGCTAAGACTTCTCTGAGGAAAGGCAGGGGAATTATAAGTTACCAGTTGTGCCAAAGCCATCCAATTTATATATATGAAACAGAATTCCAGATAATTATCAACTGTCTAAATGTGAATCATGGACTGATTGGTATGGCCTGTATTTTTTTTTAATTATTGGGGTGGATTTTTTCCTAAGTGAGTATATTGTTTTATTTGCACTATGTTTAGGAACTGTATTAAATGAGCTTTTCTCTCCAGGCAGAATATAAATATAATAATGATGCAGATGGTTCTGTTTTAAACATATCTAAGGGTTGGATGAGTTTTGGATCGGTTAAATTTGTCTGTAATCAAGATATGCCAGAATGAAGAAAAATTGGCTAAGATATTCAAAGTTACCATAATATAGAATCAAATGGATGCTTCATCTAGTTCAGCAGTAAATTCTGTTGGATGATAGTCCTGCTCCAATAGTGTCAAATGGATAGTCATTTCTCAGACTTACCAGGAATGAAATTTGCAATTTTTGGTATGATAAACATACACATTCTTCTTCTGTTCAAAATTATATGCTAATTATATATTCAATGCAATTAAATTGCAGAATCATATGCTATATCCCATTTGTCTAATGCAACTGATCCATGATGCTTTAACAAAACATACATCTCTGTTTACCATTACGAAGGAAATATCCCAAGTGAAGTTGGAAGCAGTTAATATGAAGCTCTTTATTCCATTGATAATAAAAGGTGATGATCAGTGGACATTTCTTCAGGATGGAAAAAGTACCAAACAAGAGCACAGTTATATCATGGTAACAATTAGTGATATTTAACTTAAAACAAAAATAGAAACTTGATCCTTGGTCTTTAAATCCTGACAACTTGAATGGAATAGAAACAAGAGCACAATATACATTTTTTCCAGCATACATATTCTTTCATATTCATATTCATAAAATTAATTAGGGACCCTGAATACTGCATGAGTCAAAAAGAGGGCTGTGAAAATATTACAGGCCCCTCACATCTCGGACAAAACCTGTTTCAACTCCTACCCTCAAAACAACTCTATAGAGCACTGCACAGTTTTTTCTCGAATGCCATCACTCTGCTCAACAAATAATTCCCTCAACACTGTCCAACTATTTACAAAGTCTGCATTGCTATTGCTATTAATCTTCTCATCACTCCTTATCACCCATCCACTCCCACTTGTGACTGTATGACTGTAACTTTGTCACTTGTGTCCTTACGATTTATATTGACTGTTTCCTCGTATGATTTGATTGCTTATTGTACCCTATGACTACTAAGTGTTGTATCTGATGACTCTTGATGAATGTATCATTTCTTTTATGGACATTGAGAGCATTTGCACCAAGAAAAATTCCTTATGTGTCCAATCACACTTGGCCAATAAAGAATTCTATTCTATTCTAAAAGATAAGCTTTTCTTGGTAAGGATGCAGAGAAACCATAGGGAACATGATATCATTAACAACAAAAACCTAAGCATGGTCAGTCCTATTAAAGCTTTACTCCTAATTTGTTTACTGGACTGCAACCAGTTGTGAGATGTCCAATCACATTTGGCTAATCCTGTTTCACCTCCTGGCATAGCGCCTAGTATTTAGGTAGAGAAAGGAGGTGAAGACTGAGGAAAGTGGTTACTTAATGCAGTTTGTGTATCCATGCTGTTTATTTAATTTATTTATTTTTTCCATTATTGTAGCTTAGGAAAGGCCAAGCATGAAATTGGAGCTGCAAAAGCCAGCCTGAATTTATTGATATGAATCTGCATCAAGAGTGGAATAGGCATGTAACAAAGCAAGAAGAGTAAAGGGGCCAAATAATTCATTGATGTTTTAAGCATTAACAAATCCCATTTATAGTGAGGGATGCCTTTTTTTTCCAGAGTAGATGTGTAGCATACAGAGAAAAGAGGAGTGATACTTCATGAACATTTTAGGATAAACACCAGAGAGGTCGTTTTTTTTCTTGGAAGTAATTCTGGGCAGAGAATACAATAAGCCCATCCTTTTACCAAAAGACATAAAGATTTTATTTTACTTATCTTGCTGTTTCCAAAGCTGCAGAGATAAGAAAGCTAAATCCAAAAGGAATCCAGAATTTGGATTAAAAAAAAAATACAGTAGTGAATAATAGGGGATGGTCATGGAATTGTATAGCTGTAGAAACCTGGTTACTAAAAAACCTGCTGGTAATTATACCTTAATGACAGGTTAGCTAGGAGATAAGTAGATTCATAAAAAAAGTGGGCACACCAATAAAGTATCTTGAAAGCTGTTAGAAAGCAGAAAGGTATAACTATAGTAATATTCATATAAGGAAGTAAATTAGGGGAAACATACAAATTATAATTATTTCCCACTCCTTAATAATAGCTCTGCTCTGGATCACATAACCTTTGTTGGATGCTGGCTAAGAATGGTGGAAACACAAATATTTTCAGTTGCTGCCTAAATGCCTCTCTTATGCATTACTGGGGAAATTGGAAGTGTGTGTGATTTCCCCCACTCACATCCACCCATCCTTATATGGCCTATTTTTTAACTTCATTCTTATTTTAACAATTCTTATCCTCAGACCAAATTGGTGCGGTTCTACTCAGGTTTTGAGTTATTCTAATGATATCAGATAGAATCCAAAGTCTAAATTTTCTTTGGAATTTTTCAAAATGGAAAGAATAGTAAGAGTTCAGTTTAGGGCTATCAATCTCCCGGCCCACAGGGCAGATGCATCATGCGCTGGCCACACCCACACCCAGTTTAGCAAAGGGGGGGAAGTCCCAATATGTGAAGTGATGCTGCTGTAACAATGTGAATTTGACACCCCTGGTTCAGTTGTATCACTACACCAATTCATTTCCTATTGTTAGTATTAAGCCCATGTCACACTGCCCAACAGATGCAAAAAGGACACAGCGGACGAGCAAAATGTTCCATCCATTGTTATCCGCTCTCAAAAGGGGCAAAAATTTGCATAACTGGAGCGGATAACACAAACGCGGGGAGGACGCAGGGTGGTTGCAAAGCAGATGCGGAACGGAAGCTCAGCGGATGGAAGTGGATGGCACATCCACAGGGCTTCCGGGGGACCTCAGCAAAGTGGACGCGGAACGGATACAGCGGATGCACAGCGGATGAACAGCGGATGAAGGGGATGCAAAGCGGAAGCCTAGCGGATGCACAGCGGAAGCCTAATGGATGCCTGGCGTTAATTGCGCATGTGGGGAGGATGCATTGCGTCAGCCCCACGGATATAACGGAAGCAGCTCGGAAGCAGGTCACCATTCAGAGGAAAGACCTGCTTCCAGACACATCGACTGCCTTGCCTGTCCTGCCTGCATGTCTGCCTGCCAGCCTTGCTACCAGCCTTGCTGCCAGCCTTGCTGCCAGCCTTGCTGCCAGCCTGCCTGCAAGCCTTGCTGCCATCCAGTCTGCCTGCCAGCCTTGCTGCCTGCCTTCCTGCCAGCCTTGGTTCATGTCTGCCTGCCAGCCTTGGTGCTTGCCTCCCTGCCAGCCTTGCTGCCTGCCTTGGTGCCAGCCTTCCTGGCAGCCTTGGTGCCTGCCTGACTGCCTGCCTGCCAGCCTTCCTGCCAGCCTTGGTGCCTGCCTGCCTGCCTGCCAGCCTTCCTGCCAGCCTTGGTTCCTGCCAGCCTCCCTGCCAGCCAGCAACCCCACAACCATGCGGAAGCACAGCAAGCCTCAGCCATCTGTTGCCAGCCCTGGCAAGAGGGACAGGGCTACCATCCCAACCCCTGGCCCTCACTCTGGTTCTGCTGGGGCTTCTGCAGCACGGGCTCGCTCTTCTGGGGCTGGGGCTTCTGCTGCTTCTGCTTCTGGAGGAGCTGATGACAAGCACTCCAGCACCAGCCACCTCCACAGCACCTGGACCCTTCACCCCTGAGACTGAGCGACCAAGAGGAGTACCAGAGACTCTTTTTTGTTTTATAGCTTGTTGTTAATAAAGTCTATTTATGATTCACACACTTGCTTCATTTCTTCTTTTTTATAAAGTCTTGGTGGAAACTTTTAGAAATGGTTTAAGCCTTTGCATGCTTGTGGGATGGGTAAGGATACTTTGGGATGGGTTAGGATACCTGTGGGATGGGTAATAGCTGTGGGATGGGTTAGGATAGCAGTGGGATAGATAAACCTCCAGTGCAAACATAGTGGGACTGTATGGTCCACCCTCCCCGGTGCCACACCTACGGCCCTTTATTATCAATAATAATGTAATAATTATCCACACGTCAACATAAACATTGTAGGCCAACCAAACATACATGGCCCAATCTCATCCGTGTGATGAGACAGGCTGAAGGAAGCATCCATTAAGCATCTACCACCCTGTCTTGCCACTCCACCGCTCCAGCTGGGGAGCTGCACCATTGTCTCAGGAGGTTGCGCTGCTTCTTCGCTTCTTCTCTTCATGTGAGGCTCTGTTGGGGCCTTGCACATCCTCAGTGTCGATCAGGTTTCGCCCTTGCCTCCCTTACCCAGGCTCCATGTCCCCATTGCCTTGCTGGAGGTCCACGAGCCTGTTCTGCAAGACTGGGTAGCGGGTGCGTATGAAATTGTGCAGGATGCAGCAAGCTTCCATGATCCTCCTCACGGTCTTTGGGTGATGCTGCATGGTGGTGAGAAGTACCTGGAACCTGTCGGCCAGGATGCCAATGGCGTTCTCCACCACCCGCCTTGCCCTGGACAGCCTGTAGTTGAAGATCCTCTCTTCATGGGTGAGGTATTTGGAGGTGTAGGGCTTCATGAGGTAGGTTGTGAGGGAGAAGGCGTCATCACCCACGATGAAGTAGGGCACATCTTGTGTGTTGTTGGGAAGGGGTTCTGGATCTGGGAAGCCCACGATGAGGTGGCCTTCCAGCTCCTCCTTGAGGTGAGTGGCGTTGTATACCTGGGCATCTGAAGATGAGCCGTTGCCTGAAGCATCGATGAACATGAACTTGTAGTCAGGATCAACCATGGCAAAGAGGATGATGCTGAAGAAGCCCTTGGAGTTGAAATAAGTGGACCCCGACTTGGCTGGAGATTTTCAGGCCACGTGCTTGCCATCTATGGCTCTAATGGTGTGTGGTAAGTTCCACTTCTGATACCACTGCTCTGCAACTTTCTTCCATCCTTCTTCAGTGGAGGGGTACTGGAGGAGCTCCTCCTTGTATTCTTCGATGATGGCCTGCACCACTTCTCTGACCACAATGCTGATGGTGTTGGATGGCACCCTCCAGCCATACTGCATGCTCCTGTAGGAGGTCCCTGAGGCCAGGTGGCGCAGAGTGAGTGCCACCTTGAGCCCAGGTTCCAGGCTGGGCGGGAAGCTGGTGTTTGCCTTGGTCAACCTGGATGTCACCCGCTGCACAACTTCGTCAAACATGGCTGGAGGCATCCTCATGAAGTTCTGGAACGCCCGAGTGTCTTCGTTCCTGAGCTCCACCATCAGTTTGTTGTATAGTCCATCCTCTGCTCTTCTGGCGAACCATCTTCGGATCCAGACTCTTTTTGGGTGGCTCCTTTTCTTCTCGTAGTAGAGTTCACAGAGCCTGCAGATGGCTTCGCACTGTTGCAGAACGATGGTGGCTGCCGAAAGGACTTTGTTACAATCCACGGTGGACATGACTGGATGCTGTGGAAGAGGAAGAGGCAGATGAAGGCTGCAGAGGTCTGCACCGCTGGGCTGCTGTTCTGAAAGTGTGATGCAGGCGAGTTGCTCCCCCTTTTTATAGGCAGTATAGGTTTTCCGCTAGGCATCCTCTAGGCATCCTCTAGGCATCCTCTAGACATCCTTAATATCCGAGATAGGTCCCCTCTGCAAATGTTTTTTCCGTTTTAAACACTTTGTTTCCATGCTGCATCCGTTCTGCATCCGTTCTGCATCCGTTCCGCTTCCTCCCTGCGTCCAGGCAGATGGAGTTCCGCGGATGCGTAGCGGATGCCTGGTGGATATAGCGGATGTGTAACGGATGCGTAATGGATGCGTAGTGGATGCAGAACGGACGAACTGGATACATTTTCCCGCAAAAGTTTTAGGCAGCCCAAAACTTTTGGAGCGGATGAAACGTCCATAAACGGATGCTGGACGGATAGAGAGGAAGCCAAATGGAGGCAGTGAGTACATCTAATGGATGGCAAGGTTTTTTGTCTGTTTTACATTCTCTTTGCATCCGTTGGTTCAGCGTGACATGGGCTTTAGGAACGTAGCTTATACTTGTATGCTCCTAAACTTTAAGGTTTTCCCTGCTTTCCACATCTGTATTTTTCTGAGTTGCTTGGAAAAATATTTGAAAATCAACTAGTATTGAAGTGGTTTCTTCTTGACAGAACAGGGTTATAATACATATATCTTTTTTTAAAAAAAATAATTTTATTAAAGGTTTTAATGATAGTAAAGATAATGCAGAAGAAAATTAAGACAAAAAAGAAAATGAGAAAAGAAGAAAAAGAAAGATAAAGAGAAGAATAATATAATGAGAAAAAAAGAAAAAAGGAAGAAAAATATACTTAATGAAGTGACTTCCAATCTTTTTTACAGCATTTACAAATAGACTTAATATTACAAGGAAAGATATATTGTAGCTTTCTTTGTCCTACACTTTTATCATCAATATTCTTGTTACAGATTTGAGTATCCCCTCAAGAAGTGCTTCCAGATAAGCATAAAATTAAGCTTTATAAATGACAGAAGGTAGGCATGTTCTCTCTGAATTAAAAATAAGACAATAAAGGAGAATTAAGAGTCAAACTGATCATGAAAAACAAAAATAAATTGAACAGATGGTGAGCACAGTGTGTTTCAAAAGTAGCCTTTTGGGGTCAAACAGCAGCTAAAACTGAATATGTATAAATCATTATAAAAAACTTGAAGTTTAGAAATGTGACACAGGTCAGAAAAATAGGAGAGTGGTCTATTTTATTTCTTCATTTAGATATAAGATTTTAACAATATTCATCAATTCTTTCAAAAATAAAAGTGAAAAAAACGAGCTTTTAAAGAAAGTGAAAATAGGAGACAAAAGAAGGTGACATATTTTTCTATATTGATTGTTGGATGAGGTTTTTCAACTGAATTGTCTAATTCAGCATTTGATAGGCTTGTCATCTTTATATCTAAAAGATACTGGATGAAGCAGGATTCATCTATTTGAATGGATACGAATTCAATTTCATTCTATTTAAAATCTCAATAAAAGGCACAAAATTTAAACATCAATAGCATGAATAAAGTGTTTTGTACCACTTGGGCATCTAAAATGTTGGCAATAAATTATAGCTTTAACAAAGACTATTAATTTTATCAGAGCCTGAATTCTTAGTATAAGCTGCCAGTATATTGTATGTATAGATGTGCTTGTGTTCATGAGGTGGGGATGGAGAATGTAAAAAGACAAGACATAGAAAAGCGAGATGAAGAAAATACGGATAGTTCTTTTAAAAAAGAAAAAAAGAACACGCAGAAATTGACATGGAAACACCAACTTCTACAATATCTAAATCTTGGATCAGTAACACATGTTAAGTTGGTCTTCCACCCATGTTCTGCTTTGCTTCTTAATTATGGTGGGGAAGAAGATATTCCTGGGAGGATTGAGTATATGCCAAGAATAAATATTCTCAGCAGGGTTTCTCACCCAAGGCATATTCTCACTCAAGAATGTATTCTCACCCAAGGAATGAAAGTTTTCTCAATTGCCCAACTAAAGCAAGCAGGAACCTACACTGAGCAACAGCAATATAGAAATATGGCAGAGGTAGTTGTTTACTCTAGTTCATATTATGTGGGAGAAGAAACTGGTGACCCCTCCTGCATTTTTACCAATAAAATCACATGGAAAGAGTATTTAAAATTAAAGACAGTACAGTGCCTCTCAGATTTGATGGCATTCAATGTGTTACTGAGGAAGATCAGGATCTTTCACAGTACCAAGGGTGTTTATGATGTGGCTATGTTAAAGCTTTCAGAATGTCTAGTTGCTGGTGTTGCTATAAAGGAAAAGCTACAAAAAACACAGTTATATGGGAACATGGAATGACTCAAGAAAGGTCAACACAATGTGAGGCAAAATGAAATGATTACAAATTGATATCTTAGGAATCCTATTACTTATTTAAGTCTCATGTTCATGTGCAAAATCAATTCTATCTATCTATCTATCTATCTATCTATCTATCTATCTATCTATCT
>BLBF01000026.1:28532609-28555673 GCA_015471245.1 Laticauda colubrina
CTATCTATCTATCTATCTATCTATCTATCTATCTATCTATCTATCTATCCATCCATCCTCACCTGATTTTAATTTAAATTTTCTGTGATATTATTTAAATATTACAAATGGTGTCTCATGTTGAAAATGTATTGAATTTTGAGCATTTTAAATTGCTTTGCCTTTGGGATCTTTCATCAGAAACATCATTTTTTCCCCTGTATCTTCTCAATATAGTTTTACAGAATGGATATGTTGACAGATAGGTATGCCAACTGTACTTACATTAGTTTTTGGTGCTTATAAATTGTGAACATTTGTTATTTTGCTGCAAATATCTCCCAGCTACAGACAAGAATTTGTGGTGTTTTTTTTTTTCCAAGAACATAGTTTGTACAGAAGAGTTTGAACATATTTACATTCAATTGAATTTTGTGGCATATTGGGCAAATTTCAGTGCGTTGTAAATTTGAACAGTGAAATGAATGTTTAATTCAAGGACTACCTGTATATACAGAGCATGGATATATTTAACTTTCCTCTTGTTTTAATAGATGCATACAGGTAATTCTTGACTTAAGCAGTTTGTTTAGCGAATATTCAAAGTTACAATGGCTCTGAAAAAAAGGTGTGTTTTTTTCACACTTACGACTGTTGCAGCATCCTCATGGTTACATGATCAAAATTCAGGCACTTGTCAACTAATTTATATTTGTGATGGTTGCAGTGTCCCTGGGGTCGTGCAATCAAGTTTTATGACCTTCTGAAAAACAAAGTCAAAATGGAGGAGGCCAGATTCACTTAAGAACCATGTTACTAACTTAATAACTGCAGTGATTCACTTAAAAGCTGTGGCAAAAAAGATGATAAAATGGGGCAAAACCCGCTTAGCAACAAAAATTCTGAGCTCAGTTGTGGTCATCTGTTGAGGACTACATCTCATGGTATTGAGATACTGTTCACAAAAACTTCTAACCTTACAATAAATTGCCTTAGATTTAAAGGATGATCAAATTATCGCATTTGGTGGCTTCACATCTGCTACTACTGGTTAAAACTTTGTACATGATGACTTTTTTATTCATGCTGCTTTCTTAGAACATGAAAGGGCTTTTATAATGGCAATAGAAATGCTTCTGTCCACCAGCAGTGTCTCCATTTAATCTTCCCTCATTAATCTGCATCTAATGATAGAATCACTCTCTTAATCTTGTTGAAGATTTCATAAAGTATATGGATCTGCTCCTAAAATTGAAAACACATGGGAAATCCCATAATATTATGTACATAAAATGTGTAATGTAATAAAGGCACCCATGCAGGGGTGGGATTCTACTTGGGCAAACTGGTAGTTCCCGTGATTATTTGGCCCCACCCACCCAGCCCTGACATTTTCCTGTGCTTTATTTCCTTGTTTTTGAGCAGAGCTGATTCACATGGCAGAGCGCATCAGCTGTTTTACTCACTGGGACTGCAGCAGAAGGTAAGCATTATAGCTAAAAATTGTGTTTTCTAAATGTTGTGTGTGCACGCAAAGTGCATGCCACCGAACCGATTGTTACACCAGTTGAATCATAAAACTGCACCCCTACCTATGGGCTTTGTTGTTTATGGACTTCTGCCTACCATTTGCTAATTGTGATTTAAAAATATAAACAGTTTAAAATTATGATTTAACTATAATATTTATAATTAATAAATGCTAAAAATTGGCAAAGTAACATTTTCAGTTGGGCCTGATCTTAAACAGGTTTCTTAAATACTTATAAAATTGTTGAGGTAGCAAAAATTTTAACTTTAGTTCATGCTATGCTCAGCTTTGCAATCTTATTGACATAAACAGTCAATTCCATATCATATGCTCAGATTGCTCACAGAAACTAAATCAATATATTAAGTGGTGAGGAAAGTAATACTGTTCAGCCTCACCAAAAGGAGATCATTAATAAAGCCATTCATGTACACTACAACATTATTAACAGTCTTATAGCCATAAACCACATCAGGGTATTCATGACTGATGGATTATATTTTCAAATCACATGTTCAATAATAATTTTAAATGTCCAAATGATGCACCATCAAAAAATATGTAGAATATATGTAATTCTGAGGACTTGCATAAGGAAAGGCTTTATGTAGAGAAGAAAGTACCCAGATTATTTGGAATATTTGTAGTTCAGGGTTGAAATGAGGGGGTCTTTGGTGCTCTCTGAGCTTGGTTTTTCTCTCTCCTCATCCCCACGCCCCAGAAAGATAGAGCAAAATTTCAAATTAGTTAATATTTGGTAGCACTGAGGAGGAAGAATCACTTCTTAAAATACCATTTTTCTAATAATTCATCATGATACCAATCAGGCAATGCAGTTCCACTGACAATCATAATGGCATTTTTTTCTCTGATGTGTCCTTGGTGCTTTCCAAACTTGGTTGCTTTCTTGCAGACATTTCATTCAAACTAGGTAACATCATCAGTGCTAGCAGGATGGAGGGTGAAGTAGAATTTCATAGCACTGTTGATGCTAGTAAAGAGAAGGAGCAGGGGAGACATGATAGTGGTCTTCCAATATTTGAGGGGCTGCCACAGGGAGGAAGGGGTCAAGCTATTTTCAAAAGCTCCTGTAGGCCAAACAAGGAATAATGGATGGAAACTGAACAAGGAAAGATTTAACCTGGAAACAAGGAGAAACTTTCTGCCAGTGAGAACAATCAACCAATGGAATAGCTTGCCCTCAGAAGTTGTGGGAGCGCCATCAATTGAGACCTATCAAGAAGAGATTGGACTGCCATTTGTCAGAAATGGTGTAGGGTCTCCCACTTGGGCAGGGGGTTGAACTAGATGACCTACAAGGTCCCTTCCAACTCTGATGATCTGTATCTGTATCTACCTGATTGGGTAATGAAACATCTGCAAGAAAATGAATATTACCATAGCAATAGCAATAGTACTTGGACTTATATACCACCATATACCATAGTGCTTTACAGCTCTCTCTTTAGAGTCAGCCTATTGTCCCCAACAATCTGGGTCCTCATTTTACCGACCTTGGAAGGATGGAAGGCTGAGTTAACCTTGAGCCGCTCAGAATCAAACTCCTGGAATGAACAATGAGTTAGTCTACAGTACTGCATTCTAACCACTGTACCACCATGGCTCTCTAGCAACATCCAAAGTTATTTTACAAAATATTCTCAGATTTGACTTGGGTAGTAAAGAATCCAGACTTTGCACATCGGTCTGTACTAGCATCCCAGAAAACTATTGGGTTTAAAATAGAATTCAAAAATAAATCTAATAAATATTTTTACATTTCCACAAGCTTTTGTATCACAAGAAGTAATTTTTCTACCTATTCTACATTGATCAGACTCCACTTCAAGGAAAACTTCTAACTCTGAGCACATTAAAAGACAGTTTCAAGTAAAAGGAAGTTTTAGTTACATTTATTCACTCTAAATAATGTCTACTGGTAATCCTTGCTTACCAATTGCCTTGTTTAGTGATTGTTTGAAATAATAATAATAAAAAAACAGCATTGTGACCAATTCTTGCATTTATGACAATTGCAATGTACTGTGGTTTTGCAATTGCAATTTGGGTGATTATGAACTGGCTTGAGACAAGCAGAATTAATACATGATGTGGAAATAAAATCACTAGTCATAGCCACATAACGTTTCACTTTGATCAGGGTTATTTGCTTAACAACCAAATGGAAAATGACATTATAAGGCTATTGCAAGCATTGAGTGTTCAATTTAGTGCCTGTGGTGCTTAGTAAAAGTTTTTTTGGCCGAATTGTGGTTGCTAAGAGAGGACTATTTGTATATAATGTAAGTAGGTTTTTTTTGTAATAATGCTATTTTTTTCTGAAAAAAAATATTTTCACCATTTTTTCTTGTCATTGTTATGTTGAGAATCATGCTGAACATGCGTCTTTGCTCCTTTAAGATCACTATTTTTTAAAAAAAAATATCTACTGTTCTCATAATCATATATTTATATGTTTCAATTTGAATCCTGCCCAGAGATGGGAACCTTTGATTTAAACTTGTTACATATGGTACTTGTAAGGTATTTTTTAATCAGAATTTCCAGAGGAAATTCATATGTTGTGGCAAAGATAAGGAGTTCTAAAGTTTGCCTTTCAAAATAATAATATATTTATGGCTATTGTTCATCTTTCAAAATGGAAAGTTTTATGGACTGACAAGGAGGTAGCTATTTTAAAATGGGAGAAAGGATGAGAATAATTTGGCAACTCAGTGATTCTGTGCCACTTCAGCTCTTCTATCTAACATATTAATCTAATCAATTTATCTCCTGATGGTCTGTACATATACTGTCCCAGCAGCTTTCTGTTTCCACTGAGGATATATCACATTTTGATAAAATTACTTAGAAAATAGCAAAAATAGCATATTTGTTATGCAATAAAAATATTCCTAGCATCCAGAGAATTTGTTAAGTATACATTTTTAACAGATGCAAATATGGATATAAAATATTGAAATGTTGAAGGCAGAGGTAGATATATAAAAATATTTTTCTCTCTATATCTATAGGAATACAGGAAATAAAAATACTCTGAGGGATATTTAAAATAAAAGCAGTTTCTTAGCAGTTCAGACAATTCCCACAGTCTTCCATAATCTTTGTATCGCAAGAAGCAATACTGCTACTCCATTCTATATTGATCAGATCCACTCAAGGGGTCTTCAATTTTAAGCATCACATTTTTTAAAAAAAATTCAGTTACGCTGGAAGAACATAGGGAAGAGCAACGAAGATAATTGGGACCCTTAAAATCTTGAGAGAGTCATTTGGAGGGATGTTTTAAAAAACGTCTGAGACCAATAACAACATTCAGTAATTGTCCAAAAGATGTTATAAAAAAGAAAACAGAGGCCTCAAACACTTCAAGGGACAGTAGAAAGTATAACTGATTTAAATTACAGAAGGCCAGATAATGATTGCAATAAACTTCTCAAATATTACAAACCAGTTAACTCGGGATGCTGTAGTTTTCCTTTTCTAGATATCTTCAACTTGCAGTTGGACCAATATTTCTTGGATATTCCTAAGCTTATACTCTAGAAGAAATATACAGGGCTGGGAAGGCCCATTCCAGTCCTCTCATTCTCTATATTTTCTTATTTTAGATATTAGTTATTCACAGTAGCAGAGGCTAGCAGTTCTCCTTTGCTTTTCACCTGCATACACAAGAAGTGATTGAAAAGAAAGATGCACCCAAAAACTACCCTAGTGAAGTGTGTATGGGGATTTTCAGTCATCCTGGACATGATTGTCCCAAGGTGGTTTTTTTCAAAAGGTAACTGGACTTTCTTTTTTTGAAGACTTTCTGCTTCTCATCCAAGAAGCTTTAGAATCTGAAGACCCTTCCTGGATGAGAAGCAAAACATCTTCAAAGAAAAATAAAAAAGAAAGTCCAGTTGCCTTTTGAAAAAAGCACCATTGGGAGTACCCTAGCCAAGTTTACAAAGTTGGTGTGAGTTTTACAGATTTGGGGTGCACAAATCCAGAAGGCACCAAAGAGGTAAATAAAACTCTTACTCTGGACTTAAACAGGCTGGAATTGGCAGTCCTGGTGAAGTAGCTGTTCATGCAGCCAGGACAAACACATCTGTTGAAGCTTGTAAAGAGATGCGGCTGGTTTAAGAATCTGAAAGGAGATTGTCCTTCTGACTAAGACAACAAAGTTGGAAAGGCAACAAACACGAAAACGTGACATCCAACATTTATAACTTTTTCTCCAAAATTATTGCATTACAATTTATCTGGACAGTATTTGATTTCAGGGATAAGTGAAAGACCCACTCCAATTTTATGAGTCAGAACCATTAAAGTGAGTCTGATTTTGTTCGGATGACAACTAAAATCTAAACTGGCAAATCAAGAAGATCAGATTTCAGCAAGCAAGCAAGGAAGCCAAATAAGTTGAGGAAAATGCTTAACTGGCACCATCTAATGGTAGAACTACACAGTAAAAAAATGCGGATGTTATAACAAAATTGCATCTTTCACTGTCTTTTCCCCCTTGAATAAATCATGGCCCATATTGTGTGACAGCAATGGATCCATAAGATGTTTACGTGGATTTCTGTGACAGCTGTCAACATTTATTCCTAGGTGGCCCAAATTGCCATATTGGATGGTATTTTTAACCATCTGGTTAAAACAGAAAGACCATAAAAGAAAAAAAAAATGTGCAAGATCAGAAGTTGGGTATAAAAAAAAGTAGTATTTTGTTTTGCTTTATAAAAAAAGGTGTTAAGTTTGTGTTAAAATGTTTGTGTGAATGATATATAAAAGGCTGACATTGTGTTAAAGAAATAAAAGTACATAACACTGACATTGGAAAATTCCTTCCCCCCTTTTTTTTTTCTTTAACAGCTATGGATCTTATTAAAAGCATCTTCAAAAGAATCGTTTTTTTTCAGAGAAAGTTGCAGATAAAATAGTTATTTAATACAATTAAGATAAATTGAAATGTTGCCACATTTATGTAAACAATAAAGTGAATCTGATTTTTAATTCTCCATTTAGCCTATCTGTTTTACTAGTACAAAATAACATGAAATATAGAATATGTTCCCAGCACAAATACAATACTATATGGAGAGATATTCTACTTTTAAAACAGTGTGCAGTACAGTTTTAAATGTCCATATCTTGTCCTTTACTTAGACTCTAAGTATTCAGTTGAAAACCTGAAAAGTAACTGATGTCCATCAAATGAGACTGTCAGCACAGATGAGCTACATATGCTGCCACTCTTTTGGCCTTCTAAAAAGGCCTTAAAACCTCACTTTGCTGATTTGACTGGGGCCCAGATGGGAGCATGTCTGTTATTCTCTCCTCAAAATAACAGAAAAACAGAATTGGAAGGTCCTTGGGGATTTTCCAGTCCACCTCCTTCCTGTTCAAACAGGAGACACTGTACCATTAAGTAGATGCCCAGTTTCTTCTTAAAAACCTTCAGTGATGGAGCACCCACAACTTCTGAAGGCAAGTTATTCCACTGGTTAATTGTTCTCACTGTTAGGAAATTTCCCCTTATTTCTAGGTTGCTTCTCTCCTTGATTAGTATCCATCCATTGTTTCTTGCCTTGCTTTCTGGTACTTTGGAAAATAGGTTGATTCCCTCTTCTTTATGGATATTGGAACACTGCTATCATGTTACCCCTAATCTTTTTTTTTTTCACTAGACTAGACAAATTCCTGCAATTGTTCTTCAAATATTTTAGCCTCCAGCCCCTTAATCATTTTTGTTGTTCTAGGTGGTGACTGTATTAGAAGGTCTCACCTATACTCTATTGTTTATTCCCCATCATAACATTTAAAATTTACAGTCCTTTACAGAACCCACACTGCTTACCTATCTTTATTATCAGTTTATTGAATAACATTTATATGGTGGCCCAACTCACACTGAATGACTCCAGGCAGCTTTCCAGGATAAAATCCCAAAACAAAAATAATAAAAAAGCAATAAACCTCCACCTCCCTAGTGACAACAATCAAATGAGCTATTTGATGGGCTCAATCCCATTCTGGGGTTCCCAGGCACATTGGCAAAACTAGGTCTTCAGACTCTTGTGAAAGAATGTCAAAGTATGGAGCAATCTTATCTCTGCAGGAATGATGATGAGTTGCCACGGAGAAGGTACTTGTTGGTCCCACTAGATGGGCCTCCACTAATTTAACAACTTCCACATGACCTGCCTCTGCAGACTTCTGAGGATCTGGTGGCAGGACAAGGTGCCAGACACAGAGCAGGCCTGCCATAAGTTTACACCATCAGTTTACACCTTGCTGATTAAAGCCCAGATACGCTGGGCAGGCCATGTTGCCAGGATGTCAGGCCACCACATCTCTAAACAGCTCTTTTATGGTGAGCTGTCTCAAGGACAGCTCTCATTGATCAAAAATACATCATTCAATTCTCGATTGCAATTTTTCCCAGCATACAATTTTTCAATATAGTTATTTTCAGTAAAATACTGAATGTGATAAATTCTGAAAATGCACTAAGTATACTTTGTATTCAGATCAGTCAGAATTTCTAGAAGGTTTATATTTGAGGGTGGGGAGTAGGGGATAGTGTATTTCCTTTTCTGTACTTTTTTTTTTTTGAGATGAGAACTGTGTCAACACATTTATGAAGTTTGTAAAACTAATTAAGAACATTGATCTTGACTAGGGTGTTTAAGACATGTGGACTTCAGCTACCAAAACCTCACAGCCAATATAGCTGGCAGGGGAATTTGGGAGTTAAAGTCCACAAGTCTTAAAGTTGCCAAGGTTGGACACTCCTGATCTAGACATTAGTTCAAGAAAGCCTGAAAATTTATCTTGAATTAGAAATCAGAAATATTGGATTCCTTCTGGCATCTCAAACTTGAAGTGTAGCTTCTTGTGCTTTAGTTTGTAAAGCTGCCTTATTGTGGACATTTCTGATTATCCAGGGTTTTGGACTGTACAGAATATATGCTACGTTTCAGCTGACTGGGTAACTTAAAATAATATAATATAACCCTATTTTGTTTTAAAAGACAAAGCATGAATGTCCCATTTTTCAAATCTTGGCTATGCATCTATTGAATGTCTGATCTGAAATTAACTCTTAATCCAGATATTTATTTTCTAGAAAGAAGCCAGAAAGAAAGGGGGAACATATGCTTGCAAAGTAGTAGGTATAGAATATTTACCAATAGGCAGAGAAAACACCTTAAAAAGTCAATGGGAAAAAAGTGAGGCAGTCTTACCAATTTTTCACCTGCTTATACTCCAGAGTGCCTGCTGTAGACTCCTTTGTCCCCCAACAGAAGCCTCTTCTTCATTTAACGTCCTACAACAGCAGCTGGAACTGAGGGATTACCATTGCTAAGCAATGCAGTCATGTGACATCACACTTTAAGACTGCATTCCTCAGTAATGAAAATCCCAGTCCCAACTGAAGAATTTATTATGCTATAACTGCAGTCATAACAATTTTTAACAACTAGAAAGAGGATAGAAGTTTTACATTGCATTAGAAGTATTCACATGAGACCAGAAATTCATATTAATGAACCTGGCAGTCATGCAGAGAATAAGGGTGCTAAACTAAGTCAAGGGATAAATAAAAATAATCCTTCATTTACTATCTACTATTGTTCATTCAACCAAGAAGAAAAACAACCATAGATCTTTCAAAGAGCCATGAAATAGAATACTGATTAAGGATTCAAATTACTCCAACATGTATTGGGAGACAGATTCTACCAAGCATATATCTTGCAGGACATTTGCAACCTGTGCTGCAAAGAAGTTTCTTATTCAGAGGGTATATTTAAGACGATCAGCTGTTCTTCTGTTGATACTAACCAAGAAAGAAGAATTAAGGAAATAGAAGTCACTGAAAAAGTGACTTTTATTTTGAAAAGGTAACTGGACTGACTTATTTTTTCCTTTGCCTTTTCAAAAAACAAAACAAAACACTTTTGATATAACTATGACCTGGATGATTGAGAATCTTCAGACATTCAGCTAAACAGCTGGTCAGATTCTGTATGAGATTCTGTAAATGCTTGAGTGTTTGATTTTAATGAAAACCTAAGCTACATATTAGACTACAAAAACTAATTTTAACAATAAGCAATGTAAACTAATGAGAAAGTGAAAGTGTAAAGATGCTCAAGATAGTTAAGAATAGCTAAAGTGGGATACTGGAAGCCCACTCAAAAACAACTCCTGTGCAGTGGGGAGGGGGGGAATAAGACACCATAACAATTATTCTGGCTGCACAAAAACCTTCAAAAGCCTCAAAATAAAAATCAACACGATGCTCTTTGTGAGATACAAAGAAGGACAAGTTGTCAAGGAAGCATAGAAACTAATAGACTGAAACAATAGAAAGCTAAAATTCCAAACAAGCATCTCTTGGTGAATGCTAAGTATGCCAAAGGACCTTAGATATTCTTTAGATAAATCATCTAAAGTCATTCTCAAAAGAAAAGGAGAAAAATTAATAAGCCAGCTGTCTAATGAAGACATGAAAATATAACACAGAATAAAGAAAAGTCAAAGGTATTCAATTGCTACTATAACTCAGTTGGGTTTGATTTATGTGACTGCACCTTTTTTTCCCCCTCTGAGAGAAGAAGGTATGTTGTCCACCACAATTATGAAGAGTAAATTTCAGGAAGAAGACTGCAACTGAAATTGATAAAAAATTAGTCAGGGAACACATCTACTTTGTGTTTAATTTTCTAGGACTAGATGTCCCCTATAGTTTGCAAATAAGTGGCCAAACTTTCAGTACTATTGTTGAGGTAATTCCCCATTAGGGGGGCATGCAATGAGCGCATACAGGGAGACGTATTTGAAAGTAGTGTTTGAATAATACACACACAGCACACAGATACACTGTACAGTAAATGTAGGTTTTTACTTTCAGAAATGTTAAGCAAAGTTCAAAACACAGTCCAAAGTCATTCACAGGTAAGATCAGTCAGTTTTCAGTCCAGGGATAATCCAATAACAAAGTCCAGTGTCAAAAACAGTTCAGTAACAGACTTACATCAAATCTAGGAAGAGCAGTCAATTAGGAAAAATGGCAATAATCTCCAACAGAAGGAAACAGACTCACTCACTTCTGAGACTAAGACTAAGACTAAACAAGCCAGGTTTCTGGCTCCATCTTATGGCTGTTTGAGAAACCATACCCAACTACAATTTTTGCATTTTCTTAAAGATACAGTATGAAAATGTCTATCCTGGTTTATATATATTGTCCAACCAAATAGCTGTTAGGCGACTTACTTTCCTAACAACTATATTTGAGAAATCCTGAACAATAGGCAAAGTTCAATGGACTTATTGAGGGCAAATGTTTCCTCTAATTTCAAAAAGAATAAAAGGGAGGATTTAGGGAAATGCATGCTGGGAAGATTGAGCTAGACATGCAGAGCTAGCGTTTGCAAACAATGCTAAAATAACTCAAAATATGTGTACACCGATCAAGAACAACATTTGCAAGACTTAAATTTTTTAAAGGATTTTGATTGGGTAAACCACAATCTCTAAAGGCCCTGTCACACTTCCCAACGGATGCAAAATGTTAGTAAAAAGGACACAATGGACGAGAAAAATGTTCCATCCATTGTTATCCGTTCTCAAAAGGGGCAAAAATTTGCATAACCAGAACGGATAACATGGAAAGGAACAGACATGGGGAGGATGCAGAGCGGATGGAAAGCGGATGCAGAATGGAAGCCCAGCAGATGGGAGCGGATGAGAGCAGATGGCACATCTGCAAGGCTTCCGGGGGACCTCAGCAAAGCAGACGCGGAATGGAAAGAGCGCATGCCGAGTGGATGCCGAGCGGATGAAGCGGATGCACAGCGGATGCACAGCGGATGAAGCGGATGCACAGCGGAAGCCGAGCGGATGCACAGCAGAAGCCTAACGGATGCTGAGCGTTAATTGCACATGCGGGGGGGATGCATTGCGTAAGCCCCGTGGATATAAAGGGAAGCAGCTTGGAAGCAGGTCACCATTCGGAGGAAAGACCTGCATCCAGACACATTGAGTGCCTTGCCAGCCAGCCCTACCTGCATGCCTTGCTGCCAGCCTTCCTGCCAGCCTCCCTGCCAGCTTTGCTGCCTGCCTGCCAGCCTTGCTACCAGCCTGCCTTCCAGCCTCCCTGCCAGCCAGCCTGCCTGCCAGCCTTGGTGCCTGCCTGCCTGCCAGACTTGGTGCCTGCCTCCCTGCCAGCCTTCCTGCCAGGCTTCCTGCCAGCCTGCCTGCCAGCCTTTCTGCCAGGCTTCCTGCCAGGCTTCCTGCCAGCCTACCTGCCAGCCTCCCTTCCAGCCAGCAACCCCACAACCATGGGGAAGAAGAGAAAGCAGCAACATGCCGCCATCCCTGGCAAGAGGGACAGGGCAACCCCTCTGCCCCCTGTCCCTGACTCTGCTTCTGCTGGGGCTTCTGCTGCTTCTGATTCTGGAGGAGCTGATGATGATGCTTCTGGCGGTGGTGCTTCTGCTTGTGCTTACTCTGATGAGGCTACTCCTGGTGGTGGTGCTTCTGCTGGTGCTTACTCTGCTGAAGCTGCTCCTGGCGGTGGTGCTTCTGCTGGTGCGTACCCTGCTGAAGCTGCTCCTCGTCCTGCTGGTCCTGCTCATCCTGCTTGTACTCCTGGACTTGCTTGTCCTGCTCGTGCTCCTGGTCTTGCTCGTCCTGCTCGTCCTGCTCATGCTCCTGGTCCTGCTCGTGCTCCTGGTCCTGCTCGTGCTCCTGGTCCTGCTTGTGCTCCTGGTCCTGCTCGTGCTCCTGGTCCTGCTGGCGCTGCTGGTGCTTACTCTGATGCTGCTGATCCTGGTCCTGCTGGTCCTGCTGCAGCTGCTGCTGCTGCTGCTGATAATGATGATTATGATCCTGCTGGTGATGATGATGATGATGATGATGATGATGATGATGATCCTGCTGGTGCTGCTGGTGGTGGTGGCGTGGAGGAACAGCCCCTACTACCTGGGAGCCCCTCCGATGAGGGCCCATCTGGTCCTGCCAAAGGGAGGAAGAGGCGTATGTGGGGACGGAAGAGGAGGCAATACTCCATTGAGGAGGAACACGAGGATGAGGTGCTGGAGTGGCTGAGAGAGAATGACTATCTGTGGCAAAAGGGACACTGGATCTACAGGGACAACAAAAGGAAGCAGGCTGCTTGGAGAGAGAAGGCGGAGAGTATGGGCTACACTTCGGAGGTGCTCCTCGGCTGGTGGAAGCACATGCACACCTGGTACAGGAAGCTGCACCTGAAGAAATCTGGCCAGGCCACAGTTAAGCTGACGGACAGAGAGACCTACGTCATGGCCAGGTGCAGCTTCCTGGAGGGTGAGATCCGCCACCAAGGTGCACCAGCAGCCCCTCTCACTACCCTCTCTCTCTGGCAGCCTGCTGAGAGCCAGTCCTCTTCCGGCCGAGAGTCAGTTCCTGTCTCCAGGCAGGTTTCTGTGGAGCATGCCACGGCGGAGAACCCGCGGACAGGTGTTGTAACAGTGGTGGAGTGCGTGGAGGACTCCCTGGTGTGGTGGGAGAAAGGCCACGGCGTGTCCACCACAGCCATAGCCGCATCCACCCCCACCTCCACCTCCACAGAAAGGCAGAGAGCCAGACCAGAGGGGCAGAGCCACACTGTCCTGCTGGAGATCAGGGACACCATCCAGAGCAGCATAGATCTCCTCTCTCAGCTGGTCCACACCGACTCCTCATCCTCCAACCACAAGCCCTTCCTCACCTATGTCAACCAGACCCTCACGGACATGGCGGATCCCCAGTACCAGGTGGTGAAGGACCAGATCACCGAGCTGCTTCACAACCCTCCAGGCCCAGCTGAACCTGCTCCCACCCATTCCAGGTCTGCTCCTCCACCCCAGGTGATGTCCCTCCCATTCCAAGGCTTCCCACAGGCCCTCACCTACCAGGGCTACGGCTACCAGGAGGTCCAGCAGCACAGGCAGCAGCCCTTCCCAGTCTAGGCACAGAGTCATCGGACGACACCATTGCCACCGGTTCCACTGATGCCACCCATGCCACCCATGCCAACGATGACATCCACGACACTGATGCCACCCATGCGACCAATGCCACCAATGCCAGTCCTCACCCAGCTGCAGACCAGACAGCCCCACTACACTGCTCCTTCCTCCACCCCACAGCCAAGCCCGGCCTCACTACATCTGTCCTCGGTACTGGGGCTGACACCACATGGCATGGAGGAAGGAGCTCTCAACATCATGGGTTTGAGCCAGCTGTCCGAGAGCTTTCTCAACACACTGTCACCTGTTGTCCTCTCGGGGCCAGGCACCCCAATGACACCTCAGACCAGCACTCCAGCAGCACCCACCTCCACAGCACCTGGACCCTTCACCGCTGAGACTGGGCACACCTTCGAGTGACCAAGAGAAGTGCCAGAGACTGGCTGGCTGGCTACCTGTGGACTTTATTTGGACACTTGACTTGGATCATTTTTCATTTACAGCTTGTTGTTAATAAAGTCTATCTTTGATTCACACACTTGCTTCATTTCTTTTTTTTAATAAAGTCTTGGTGGAAACTTTTATAAATAGTTTAAGCCTTTGAATGCTTGTTGGATGGGTTAAGATAGCAGTGAGGTGGGCAGGGATACCTTTGGGATGGGTAATAGCTGTGGGATAGATAAACCTCCAGTGCAAGCATAGTGGGACTGTATGGTCCACCCTCCCAGGTGCCACACCTATGGCCCTTCATTATCAATAATAATGTAATAATCATCCACACATGTCAACATAAACACAACTCTTTATTAAACGCCCTGTTCATTGTAGGCCCACCCAACATACATGGCCCAATCTCATCAGTGTGATGAGACAGGCTGAAGGAAGCATCCATCAAACATCTATCATCCTGTCTTGCCACTCCACCGCTCCAGCTGGGGAGTTGCACCAGTGTTTCAGGAGGTTGCGCTGCTTCTTCCCTTCACATGAGGCTCTGTTGGGGCCTTGCACATCCTCAGTGTCTATCAGGTTTTGCCCTTGCCTCCATTCCCCAGGCTCCATGTCCCCATTGCCTTGTTGGAGGTCCACGAGCCTGTTCTGCAAGACTGGGAAGCGGGTGCGCATGAGATTGTGCAGGATGCAGCAAGCTTCCACAATCCTCCTCACGGTCTCTGGGCAATGCTGCATGGTGGTGAGAAGTACCTGGAACCTGTTGGCCAGGATGCCAAAGGCGTTCTCCACCACCCGCCTTGTCCTGGACAGCCTGTAGTTGAAGATCCTCTGAGGCATCTGGAGGTGTAGGGCTTCATGAGGTAGGTTCTGAGGGAGAAGGTGTCATCCCCCACAATGAAGTAGGGCACATCTTGCGTGTCGTTGGGCAGGGGGTCTGGATCTGGGAAGCCCATGATGAGGTTGCATTCCAGCCCCTCCTTGTGGTCACTGGCATTGTATACCTGGGCATCTGAAGCTGACCATTGCCTGAAGCATCGATGTACATGAACTTGTAGTCAGCATCGACCATGGCGAAGAGGATGATGCTGAAGAAGCCCTTGTAGTTGAAATAAGTGGACCCTGAGTTGGCTGGAGCTTTGCAGGCCACGTGCTTGCCATTGATGGCTCCAACAGTGTGGGGGAATTTCCACTTCTGATACCACTGCTCTGCAACTTTCTTCCATCCTTCTTCAGTGGAGGGGCACTGGAGGAGCTCCTCCTTGTATTCTTCGATGATGGCCTGCACCACTTCTCTGACCACAATGCTGATGGTGTTGTGTGGCACCCTCCAGCTGTACTGCATGCTTTTGTAGGTGGTCCCTGAGGCCAGGTGGCACAGAGTCAGTGCCACCTTGAGCCCAGGTTCCAGGCTGGGCCGGCCGTTGGTGTTTGACTTGGTCAACCTGGGTGTCAGGTGCTGCACAACTTCGTCAAACATGGCTGGAGACATCCTCATGAAGTTCTGGAATGCCCGAGTGTCTTCGTTCCTGAGCTCCACCATCAGCTTATTGTACAGTCCATACTCTGCTCTTCTCCCGATCCATCTTCGGACCCAGACGCTTCTTGGCCACCTATTTTTCTTCCCGTAGTAGAGTTCACAGAGCCTGTAGATGGCTTCGCACTGTTGAAAAATGATGGTGGCTGCCAAAAAGACTTTGTTACGATCCATGGTGGACATGACTGGATGCTGTGGAAGAGGAAGAGGCAGATGAAGGCTGCAGAGATCTGCACAGGTGGGCTGCTGGTCTGAAAGTGAGATCCAGATAAGTTGCTCCCCCTTTTTATAGGCAGTATATATTTTCCCCTAGGTATCCCTTTGCATCCTCTAGGCATCTCTAGACATCCTTAATATCCGAGATAGGTCCCCTCTGCGAACATTTTTTCCATTTTAAATGCTTTCTTTGCGAGCTGCATCTGCTTTCATCCATTCTGCATCCATTCTGCATCCATTCTGCATCTGTTCCACATTCATTCTGCTTCCTCCCTGCGTCCGTTTACCTCTGGAGCGGATCGAGTTGCGCGGATGCAGAGCGGATGCCTAGCGGATATAGCAGATGCATAATGGATGCAGAACGGATGTCCCCCGTATGCCTAGAGGATGCAGAACGGATGAATTGGATACATTTTCCATGCAAAAGTTTTGAGCAGCTCAAAACCCTCTGAGCGGATGAAACGTCAATAGACGGATGCTGGATGGATAAAGAGGAAGCAAAACGTATGCAGTAAGTACAAAACGGAAGCATCGCGTTAACCAACGGATGGCAAGCGTTTTTCTCCGTTTTACATCCTCTTTCCATCCGTTGGTGCAGTGTGACAGGGGCTTAACAGACCATGCGAATGTACTGTACTGCAGTGGACCTTTCTGGCTTTGTGTACCAACAGTGATGGCAGGGGAGGGTTTAGAAGGGATGGTTCCTTTTCTGCCACTTCAATGGCCCAGTTTCAAACAGTATTGGGCTGCAACCTGGAGGATGAGGATCCCTGTCATGTAAATATCTCTTGAATTCAACCAATCAGATTAGAAAGCACCTTATTGATAACTTATGATATTGTATTGTGAACTTATGATATAGTTAACTATGGGTTGGCTGGTGAGACAATTTGGTAGATATATATTAGTTCAAAGTTTATATATACTAAAATGCTTGTTGAGGTGAAAGAGATATAGCAATAGCACTTAGACTTATATACTGCTTTACAGTGCTTCATAGCCCTCTCTAAGCAATTTACAGAGTCAGCCTATTGCCCCAACAATCTGGGTCCTCATTTTACCGACCTTGGAAGTATGGAAGGCTGAGTCAACCTCGAGCCGGTGAGACTTGAATTGTCAAACTGCAGGTAGCCAGCAGGCAGCAGAAGTATCCATGTATTTATAACTATGTTTTTACTTATACCTATTATCTTGTGAGCAAATGACAAATAAAAATAAATAAATAAATAAAAATAAGTAGCCTGTAGTTCTGCATTCTAATCACTGCACTACCATGGCTCATACATTTTGGAATAAGTTTAGCAAAGGGTAACAAAATTACTAATGATCTAGAAACAAAATATTTTGAAGGAACTTGGAATGGTAGTCTTGAGAAAGACATTCTACCTATCTTCATATATCTGAAAGAATGTTTCACAGAACAATATAAAATTGGACCTCCAATATAGAACATAGGAGAATGAATTCAAGTTAAAGGAAGCCAGATTTTGATTCAATGTAAGAAAAAAAGTTTTCAAGGAGGAAGAAAAGTTTGACAGTAGAAGCAATTATTCAAAGATTTGTGTTCAAGAAAAGGTCAGATTAAATATTCAGGAATATATTCCTAAACTTATTCTGTAGTATTCTTCCTTAACTGTTCACGGTACCATATGGCACAGATCAAGCAAAACTTGATAATTATACTAATTGCATTCTGACTCAATTAGCCAATCATATTGAAATAAAAATTTTGTGCTCAATAGGCAAGTGTTTTCAAATTATACCAAACACCCACAACAGTGACATATAGACTCATAATTTGAAGACATTGAATTACTGAATTACATTATAGAATACAGTACACCACAGAAATAAAGAAAATAATTAATCAGTTAATATGCCTTCCTCTCTGCCACACCTTCTGCAAAACAATTTACATGTTGTAGTTTGGTGTGATTCTGTGAGGGATTTTCAGTTTCACCAAAAGAACAACTAGTCTAAGAACGTAAAAATTCTGTTAAACTGCTCTAACCTGTTAGATTAAACTTGTCCACTATGTTTAACTGTGGAACTTAAATCACTACTTTTTCATGCCTCGGATATTTTATAAGGGCTTTGATTCATTATTGAAAAAGTCATATGAGAAATCTGGGGACATTCTGTTATTAATTCTTCAATAGTAGGAATGTTTCATAATTCATTTTAAGAAATACAAACCTTCAGCTAGATTTCATTATGTGCTATGAAATTCCTTAAACAGTCAGCTAAACAAACCAAAAGAAGATAATTACTGTATAATCAATGGACATGGACAAAACTTTTATTGATTTTAAACACTGATTTAAAAATTAGCATTATAAAAGCACAGCGGTTGGGTAAATCTGCAGATCTGTAATAGTTTCAACTTTAAAGACAGATAGGTGCATGTATGAAGTATCAAATCCTAAGGAAAAATATATCAATAAATGTTTCTCTACTGGTACAATTTATAACATTGCTGGTTATCAACAGAATTTTACCTTGATAATTTCATTGGTATAAGTCTTTGTACATATATTAAGATTTAGAGAAATGGAAATGCTAAAGAGGGTTCCAATTTTCTCAATAGTATTTTTATTGTGGCTTCTTATTCCAAAAGGAAATAATTATCTGGTGGCCATGCTGATAAATAAATTTTCCATGAAATCAGGAGGCAGAGTAATCAGGTGAAATGTTTCTCTAAAGTAATCCAGGATTACGATAAATTACCGGTAAGCAATGACAGCAGCATGGTTACATAGAAAAAAAAAGAAAGATAATAATCAAGAAGAGTTCCTCCTGACATCTTCTCTTGGTGAGATTCATGAAAATATTTTGACAATAAAAGATGTGTATTTTAGTTGTTTCAAACAGTCCATAATTAAAAGAACCTTACACTCCACCCATGGGAATTCCCTTCTTTCAAAAGTATGTTTCAAACGAAAAAGGGATTTCTAGATGAAAAAAAAAAAATCTTGCTAGTGAATAATAACAATCCCAGACCCTTGGAAAGGACTCCATAGGTAGACCAAAATGCCAAATTCATTCAGAACACTTGGCTGACTGTGTGAGGAACCTGTTTATTATATAATAATAAATAATGGCAGACAAAATAGCAACAATGGTGTATTGGAAGATCTGCAAGAAATACCATTTTCCTGTTAAGCAAGACCTGTTGGGACCATAAAATAGAGAAAATAATAGAAAATGAAGAAGCTAAAGTGCTTTGGGGCTTTAAAATTCAAACAGACAGGCACCTACCGCATAACATGCCAGACTTAATGATTGTTGATAAGAAAGACAAAAAAAGTCTGGATAGTGGATGTGGCAGTACTGGAGAAACAGAATAGAAGAGAAAAGAACTGGAAAAGATAACAAAATACAAAGACCTGCAAATGCAAAGAAAACAACTGTTGCAGAAGCAAGCAAAGATACTACCAATAGTAATAGATGCCTTGAGTGTAATCCCAAAACAATTGAAGCATCACTTGAATAACATTGGCATTGACAAAATCAATTATAAAAGGCAGTTTTACTCAGAACAACTTACATCCTGTGACAATACTTCTAACACCATAAAAATATCAACATCTCCAGGTTCTTGGGAAGAACTCAATAGGTGGATAAAAATACCAAATCCAGTCTGAATATCTGGATGACCACACAATGAACCATATTGTTAGCATGTTCTCCTAAATTGCAAAACTATTATGTCTATAAGAATTAAAGAAACCATATAGCTCTTTCCCATTCTACACAAGTTCAGTCCAAATCTTAAGAGCTATATTCTAAATTGTTGTATGTGTACTGAAGGTGAGGCAGATTGATGAAAGAAGAACCAGACACATGGGTTTATATTACTTTCCAGTACTTTAACATTTGATTTGATTTTCAGAAGATCTCTTTGCTCAACTGTAAATCAACAGGTGAATGCACATGAAAAAGAACTAAAAAAACTATAGTACTATCACTAGGAGCTCATAGCTATGATAGGCAACAATTGTACATTTACTGCATTCAAGTGATTTGCTAGAGATCTGGAAGCTCAGCTGCATCCATCCACCTTGTGCAATCAATTGCTTTTTTAAAGTGACAAAATATTTCAATCAAATAACTGTCCCTAATTCTGAAGAGTAATAACATGTTTCAATGTTCTGTTGCATTTCAGTTTCTTAAAGGACACAAGGGCCCATTTTATAATTCTATATTTTGATAAAGTGCTCAGATAATTTTGATTTATCTGCAGCTATTTTTACCAGGAAGAGAGACATATTAGTTTATGGCAGCAAAAAAACAAAAAAAAAAACAAAAAAACAACAACCCAGGAATCTGGTAGCATCTTACTTAATTAACCTAATTTTATTGAAAAGTTGCAAGTCATTTCATCTTATACATGTAATAAATTTTGTTATCTGTAAAATTAAGTATGCCCTCATTTCGTAATTTATAGAATTACTAAAACTGGCTACTTTTCTGCAATTTATAGAATTATTTAATTGTTTTAATTATTTTATTAACTTGCTAAATTTACTCAATAACTGTGATAAAGACTACTATTGTTGAAATTAAATGGAGCTTCATTTTGCTGCTTTGATATTAAATATATTTATCTTGATCAGGAGGATATTTATGGCTCTCTGAAGCAATGCTGTTATCAGAATAATGCCTCTTCAATGACCCATTAACTTGATTCATCATTTGAGAATTGGTTCTACACAATTATTTGGAAACAATATCATTGTGTTGTGTAAAGTAAAAATATGTTGTTAAAGTAACTATAATAAGAAGATTTTCTCTATATACAAGCTCAGTTTGGTGTCTCAAAACATTTTTTTTTAAATTTCAAATAAAAACCTAGAAAGCATACGGAGAAGAGCAACAAAGATGATTAAGAGTCTGGAAACTAAATTGTAGACAAACAACTGAGGGAGCTAGGTTTGTCTAACCTATTGAAGAGAAGGATTAGGGAGGACATGATAGCTGTTTTCTAATATTTGAGGGGTTGTCATAAAAAGAGCAGATTGACTTATTCTCTAGAACAGGGGTCGTCAACCTTTTGGACCTCGGGGACCACCAAACTCATAATTTTAGATCCCAGGGACTGGTTCTGTGGGCATGGCCTAATTTGTGGGTGTGGCTTAATGGTCATGTGACTGGCTGGGCATGGCTTGTATGTAAATATTATAAATATTTATATAAATATTGAATTTTTTAATAAAAAAGAGCAACTTTTACCCAAAATCAGGCAAAGCAGGAAGATTGAGTTGCTCACAGAATCACAGATTCATTCAGAGATCTATCATTGACTCGCTCGGTCTGTCACATAAAATTTGCTTGCAAGAAAACTCACAAAATTAACTCACAACACACCATGCATATAAATATTGAATATTTTAAAAAAGAGCAACTTTTACCCAAAATCAGGCAAAGCAGGCAGATTGAGTTGCTCACAGAATCATTCAATGATCTATCTATCTGCCATCAGCTAGCTCAGTCTCTCAAATTTGCTTGCTGTGAGTCTGCACTGAATTTGCTTGCAAGCAAACTTTCAGCCCTAAGGAAGGTTCGGCTGTGCTTAGCTGAAGATCTAAAGACTAGCTAGAAAGCAAGAAATCCAACCATTTCCTGCTTCCTAGCTAATCTAAATCCCTCGGCACAGCAGAACAGATGATGGTCAGAAAAAGGAAAAATAGCAATTTAGCAGGCAAGTTTATTGGGTAAGGACTGAGTGGGTGGAGAGGGTTCCCGTGGGCCATGTGGGTGGCGCAACCTTGTGTTTCTGCACAGCCTGTATTAATTGCTTTGGGGGGGGTGCTCTGGATGAGATTTCTCTGCGGCCCACCAAAACTTTCTCACAGCCCACCAGTGGGCTGCAGCCCACCGGTGGGTGACTGCTGCTCTAGAGCATAGAGGGTAAGAAAAGAAATAATGGATGGAAGCTTGCCAAAGAGAAATCCAACCTAGAAGTAAAGAGAACTTTTCTGACATTGATAGCAGTTAATCAATGGAATACCTTGCCTCCTGGGGTCATGGTGCTCCATTGTTGGAGTTTTTCAAGAATAGACTGGACAACTGTTTGACTGGGATGGTATAAGGCTCCTGCCTTGACCAGGAGGTTGGACTAGAAGACTCCTGAGGTCCCTTCCAGTTCTATGATTCTAAAGTAATAACCATGATGTTTCTGTTGCTAAGTCAGCTATCTGGCCATTGTTCTTTGGTAGAACCCTTAATTTGACCTTTGAGGTTTCAACATGAGCTGTTCTGACCCAGACTTCATCAAATCTAATTAAACACAAACTTGTTTCAAAAGCAAAACCTATTTTATTACAATGCTGGTAATTACTTTCATTCCCAGCCAGAACCAATTCATAAACAGTTCCCCAAGATAAGCACACACTTTCAGTGCTGTGGAATGCTGCCAAAAACAGAAGTATCCAAATTAATTATAACAGAAACCAACCTAAGAAAAAGACAACCAGAAAAAGACAACCAGAGTACAAAGAGCTTCAATGAGGACTCGGAATCTATCAAACTACTTTGCTTCCTGCAAGGCTTTTGTCACTGAGATCTGACTTTTATTCTTTATGGGAGGGACCATCACCTCGCAGCCTTACTTTTGAGGTACCCCTTTTGTTTCAGCTGCTCTTGCCTTCTAACCAGCTCTGCATACATGCGCACTGGGCACAGGGTCCCCTGAGTTCTCTGCTTCGCTGCTGCCAGATTCTGAAGGCAATACTCCACTTCCAGATGGTCCTGGCCCCATCCTTGCATCAGACACAGGGCTCTCATCCAAGTCCTCTCCAGACTCCAGACTGGTCCCCTTTCTTCCTCAATGTCCGACTCTGCTGCTGTCTGCACCAGCTGCCAACGAACCACAACACAAGCAGTATCACTGAACCTGACTATCCTGCTGTGACTACCAGAACTTCAAGTGGCTAGACATGCACTTTTATGTGACTAAAATAACTGGTACATTAATTGTAGACACCTGCAGTTATAAGGCTCTGGACAGCATGGGATTTTACAAAAACGTCACCAAGTTCTGAGATACATTTCTCTACTGTTTATTTTAAACCACTGTGTTTAAAAAACAGATAATTAGAACCTAACCTTCTTATGATAAAGGCCAGTATGCAAATTTCATGCCATTTATCTGAGGACATTAGGTAATAAAATTGTGAGTCTCTGCCAATACTTTTCAGATGTCTAACTGCTCAATGTTTTCAACTGTCTAATATTAAGTCTTGACATCACCATTTGACCATATGGATTTTTTATTATCTGTTCATGACTCACAGAGAGAGAGAGAGAGAGAGAGAGAGAGAGAGAGAGAGAGAGAGAGA
>BLBF01000026.1:28555683-28565759 GCA_015471245.1 Laticauda colubrina
AGAGAGAGAGAGAGAGAGAGAGAGAGAGAGAGAGAGAGAGAGAGAGAGAGAGAGAGAGATCCATTTGTCTGAAATAGTTTAGAACTAGGATAAATAATTTCCACAATTATAATTATGAAAATTGCCATTTTCGTATTTTAAAAAGTAACCAGTAGATACTAGGTATGCTACACAATTATATATTACATTTAGAGTCTAAGCTTTGTGATTTTATACTCTGAGTTGTATTATAATTCCTTAATTTTATGCATGGAATTTATTTCCAGGAATTTTCTTCTTCATGCAAATATAAAAGAAAATCTGTGATAATATATTGGCAGTTGTTTTTATTTCGTATGGTATCAAAAATCAAGGGAAGGAACAAGATTTAAAATGAACTTCTGTACAAAAATAATTTATTTATTCTCTTAAAATAAAAGGTTCATTTTACCTCATGCTGTGAGTATGAAGTCTTAGAAGTTCCTTAAATTGTTTAAATAAATGAAAAAAAATGAATGTTTTGTATTTTATTATGTATGATAATAATAGCAAGTCAGGTTTGTTGTAATTAATTTTCTGATCAGCAGAAGCACATTGAGAATCAATATCAAATCACAGACTTTACAACCAAAAACTATATATAGTTTGATTATCAAAAATGTGTATTTATTGGGTTCTCAATCAATCAAAGCATATTTATGGTTTTTAAGCCATAGCCTTTTAAAAAAAACATTGATTCAGTACTTTATAAACTTAGCTGTTGTAATTATAGCCTATGGTTTATAGCATGTTTAACAAACCTAATCAAACAAGCTAAATAAATTAAAAAAAAAACTTTGGTAAACAAAACGGGACTAAATGCTTGGGTGTATTTATTTCTATTTTTATTTATTTTTATATTCTATTTATTTCTATTTATTTTTCCAGACAATTTCTAAGGGACAATGTTTGCATGCAATATGTTGAAAAATGGTTAATTTCTGTATCACGGATACATCACCCAAGTAGTATATATTATATTTTTCACTCTATAAAACACACTCCCCCCCCCCGAAAAAAGTGGGGGGAAATATCTATGTGTCCGTGCCAGTCCTTTGGCGGATAGCAGCCGGGCTGCAGCAGTGGGGTCCTTTTACAATACTGAACCCCACCTCTTCTGACTTCATCATTGCCCGGCTCTTCTGTCTCTTTTCCCCAGTGCAGGAGTCAATAGGCAGATGAGAGGACAACTATCAGTTGTCCTTTTAGGCTCCGCCTGATTTTTTTTTCTTGTTTTCCTCCGATAAACCTAGGTGTGTCTTATGGTCAGGTGTGTCTTATAGTGTGAAAAATACAGTAATTATTTTTTGACATAAGGCATCCCTTAGAAAAAACAAAATCCATAATGCACAATAATAGGAGAACATAAGTCATAATACTAATTGTTAGAAATCTTAATTGCTGCTCTAAGTTGGAGGATTTTGTTTTTATCCTAGGCAATTAAATTTCACTTAGTACCAATAAGTTTACTAAATTTTTAACAATAGCCATAGTTTGCAGATATTATCTGGTATCTCCCTTACACGATTAATTGTGGAGGTTCTTGGTTCTCTCTGATTTTTTCTTGCAGTTTTCATTACCAAACTATCAGTACTAGTAGGAAGTGGGGTTTGCTCTCATTTAATATGCTAGTGGAATGCCTTGTCAGTGCTATTGGGAGTAATCTTGATGGTGTCTTGATTGGGTTGTTGTTTACTGTTAACTTGTTTGGCAATTCCTTGACTGGGGCATTGTTTGCTTTTTGATTGTTGTCCTGGAGACCCTACAGTTCAGCTCTGAGGTACAGCTATTCTCTTCCATTGGTACTACTAATTGCTTCAGTCTTTTCTATATAAGTTTTATTTTATAGTTATTTTATAACACCATTTTTATCTCAGTAGGCCTCTACTAAAACTCTGGGTTTTTGGATATTTGGTAAGTGAAAATTGAGAATCTGTTAGGGAGGCCAACAAGTGAAAAGTCTGTTTTAATGGATTTAATCTGCTCTTTTGTTTTAATTTTTCTTCATAAATCTTGCACAATTAAAAATGGACAAGAAGGTTTAATGTCCATATTTTAGCAAATAGATATATTGCTGTTTATGTATATTCCCCATTTTTGAACAAAGAAAAAACTTTTCTCAAAACTGAATTTACACCATCTAGTATAGTAAAAGATAGTAATAATCTATCTTTTCAATACTTCAGCTATTTTCAGACAAAATAATTATAGTCTGAAAGGAGGCATAACTGATTAATTTTATGCCCATCATCTGCACAACAAAATTCTGAAAAGAGCAATGATATATAGATAATATTAATAAATTACCTATCAGCTGCTAGAGTTAGTATAAAATGTGTGAGAATATAAAGATAATTGTTCTTTGTCCTTTAATTTATCAAACACAGTTTTTTTTTGCTTGAGAAATAGATAATAATACATTATGTGTAAGAAAGTTTGAAAGTTTTCTCAGAAATGTAATAGTGATAGGAACTTAAGAAACTCATGTATGGAACTTATTTTGGGCTTTATATGTAATGAGCAAATTATAAACTGAATACAGATAGTCCTTGACTTATGAGCAACTCTGAGCTCCAAAATTCTGTTGCAAAGCAAGTTAGCTGTTAAGTGAGTTTTGCCCCATTTTACGACCATTTTTGTCACAGTTGTTAACAACTGCATTTATTCATTTAACAACCATGGCAAGAAAAGTTGTAAAATGGGGCAGAACTTCTTTAGTATCTGTCTTGCTTAGCAACAGAAATTTTGGGCTCAATTGTGGCTATAAATTTGTAGTACTACTGCAACAAGAATATGTTAGCATCCGTTTAGCATATTTGCAATGCGATACAGCATAGTATCAGTTTCTTTTTATTTAGAATTTCACTGAACTTACATTATGTTTGCAATATTCCCATTGCTATCTGGTTGAATACCATGAGAAACTGTACACAGAACAAACTAACCTTTTGGCCTAGAGAAGACACCAAATGGAATCTTATTAAAACAGAATGGGTCTGAAGTATTTTTTGTGGGTTGAAAAAAATGCAAACAGCACCTCTAAAGGCAACACTTTGAAAACTGCTACTGAAATATGACAGTGCAAATTTTTGTTTTTATCTTTCACCTACCACAAAGTCACTTGAGACAGACGGGTTCAGCTCAATTCATGACAGATGCAGCCCTCTGGCTTTGTTTCATTCCCAAAGCTCTATCAACCAATTAAAAATAATTCAGTCGTTTAGTCACCTAATATATTTGCTTATTATTGAAATTTCAACAAAACATACAGTTTGGGAGTATTGACAGCAGGACACAGCCCCTTTTAAAATCAAGATACCTTCCAATTTATTCAACAAAGGCTGTCATTCATAGTTAGGAGAAAAGGCCATCCTTAATCATTTGTCCCTATTAGCATCTGTGCCAAAACCAATTTAGCAATGAACGGATGCCAAGAAATATGAGGGAATGGGATGGAACTACAACAAAACGTAAGACATGAGCAGAATAACAGAGTTGGAAGAGACCTTGGAGCTCTTCTAATGCAACCCCTGTTCTGTATGTAAAGTGGATGACTCCAAATCTACAAACCTGATTGGCTAATAAAAAGAACACTGGATTGGTTCACTAGGAACCAATCCAAAGAGCTGCCAAAAAGGCGGCAAATCCAAATAACTGCCATTGGCTGCAAGCAGGCAAGCCAGCCTGTATAAAAGGCTGGCCCCGGCTTCAGCCAAGCGTTCCGTTTTACTGACTAGTTACAATAAAAGTATTTGTTGTTGGAACCCGGTCTACCTCGTGTGTTTTCCGAACAAAACACTGGCGACAAGGGTGGGATCGTCCTGAACAGAGAAACCTGCACGCGGTGATAAGAAGTCCAGATTACGACCAAGATGTCTGGAAACAACGCACCGCCCGCACCCTTCAATCCCAACGAAGAGGATTGGGACTCCTATGCTGATCGCTTCCAAATGTACTTGGAGAGCAATGAAATGGAAGGCATTTCCGAGCAACGCAAGAGAGCCGTGTTCCTGACGCACTGCGGGCCAACAGTGTTTAAAATGGCAAAAGCCCTCGCGAAGCCCCGGGACGTTAAACAATTAACGTGGACAGAATTGCAGAGACTCCTCAAAGCACACTACGCTCCGATGGTGTCTAACTTAATAAAGCGACACGAATTTTACCGCAGAGACCAGAGAGAGGGAGAAACCATCGCCGATTTCATCGCTGCCCTCAGACAAATAGGGGGTGAGTGTGAATTCTTAAACATAGACGAGGCAATGAGAGATCGCGTGGTGTTAGGCCTGAGAGACTCGACCGCACAGAGTAAAATGCTCAACAAGCCAAACATCACCGTTACCGAAGCCATCGCGGAAGCTACAGCCGCTGAAGCCGCGAAAAAATCTGCAGTAGCCCTTAAAAAGATGAACACACACAGCGATGAAGCACCAGCCAAAGATAGAAAGCATCCTGCCACCACAACCCACTACGAAGAGTCGGGCGAAACCAATGAATCGAGCGAAGAGGACGACGAGGTCCACCGTTTGCTCACGAACAAAAAAGAGCGCGAAAGGAGAAATTGGCGGGAATGCGCTGGCTGCGGAGGAAACCATCCACGAGCCGAATGCAGATTTCTCGATGCCATCTGCCGACATTGCAAAAAACGAGGGCACATCGAGAAGGTCTGCAGAAACAAAAAATTCTACAGCCCGACGAGAGGCAGAAATTCCCCAACACGAGCCGAGCCTAAACGAGCCGAAAGAAAATGGCAACAAGAGAAGCGAGCCAATACATACCAAACTGTCGTTATTCAGAGCTCCCAGACGGAAAGTGGGAGAAAAATTAAAATCATCGTGGAAATCGAGGGAAAACACTGCAAGATGGAAGTGGACTCGGGGTCCTTCCTCTCCATGGTATCGTGGGACACAATTAAACAGTTAGTCCCAGGTATCAAACCCAAAGAATTGAAGAAGCAGCACCTAACCCTCAAGGACTATCAGGGAAACCAAATCCCTGTGATTGGCATGGGACATTTCCGAGTCGCCTGCAAAAATCACATCAAGGTGCTTCCACTAACCATAGTCAACCAAGACAGACCAAGCCTCCTGGGCATCGAGTGGTTCGCGCCATTGGGCATCGGGATGACCGGGGTCGATCGAGTGACTACAACCGGCTGGGAAGACGACCTCATCCGAGAATTCCAGGACGTTTTTGACGGCTCACTGGGCAAGTACCGGTGAAACCCCATTTCTTTCAATTTAAACCCCCAAATAGCCCCACGAAGAATAAAAGCCAGGCGAGTTCCTTTTGCACTAAAGGCAAAAATAGAGGAACAGCTGGACAAATTAGTAGCCCAAGGGGTGTTAGAACCTGTGGACCATGCCAAGTGGGAAACGCCTATCGTCACACCCATTAAACCTGACGGGTCCATCAGAATCTGTGGTGACTATAAGGCTACCCTGAACCACGCATTACAACCAAGCGCATACCCGGTGCCAGTAGTCCAGCATTTGCTTCATTCCCTGGGAAATGGCAAAGTTTTCGCCAAACTCGACTTGGCACAAGCCTATCAACAACTCCCAGTGGACCCAGACACAGCAGAAGCGCAGACTATCGTCACCCATAAGGGCGCATTCAAATGCCACCGGCTCCAATTTGGAGTAAGCGTAGCCCCTGGCATCTTCCAGAGTCTGATGGAACGCCTTCTAAATGGCATACAAGGAGTCGTTCCCTATTTTGACGACGTCCTAATCTCGGCCAGAGATGAAACACAATTAAGGAACAGACTGAAAAAGGTTCTGACTAAGTTTAGGGAATCTGGCCTCAAGGTTAAAAGAGAAAAGTGCTGTTTAGTTAAGAACAGCGTCGAATTCCTGGGCTACTCAATAGACGGAGAGGGTATCCACCCCACAGATAAAAAAGTTAAAGCGAACAATGACGCTCCTGAACCAAGAAATAAAACAGAACTACAAGCGTTCTTAGGATTAATTAATTTTTATAACGTGTTCCTGCCAAACAAAGCCACTATAGCAGAACCATTACACCGTCTGCTAGACAAAAAGGCAACTTGGACTTGGGGTTACAAAGAAAAAAAAGCCTTCCAAAATATTAAAAGATTGCTAACATCAACAAACGTTCTCATCCAATTTAGCGACACTCTGCCATTAACAGTGACCTGCGACGCTTCACCATATGGAGTAGGTGCCATCCTGAGCCACCAACTACCGGATGGCAGAGAAGCACCCGTCGCATATTATTCTAGGACTCTATCAAAAACCGAGCAGAATTATAGCCAATTGGACAGGGAAGCTCTAGCAATTGTCGCTGGAGTAAAACGATTCCACGAATATTTATATGGGAGGACCTTTCGAATCATAACGGATCACAAACCGTTAATGGGGATTTTGGCGGGAAACAAGCCAACACCTAATATACTGTCCCCAAGAATGACGAGATGGTCAGAGTTCCTGGCAGCTTATTCCTACACTCTGACACACCGGCCAGGGAAACAAATTTCCCATGCGGACGCTTTGAGCAGAGCACCCTTACCAGCAACCGACGCAGACCCGGCACCAGCGATGACAACGCTACAAATCGAGACTTGCCCCGATCTACCCATATCAGCGTATGATGTCGCCAGAGCCACCGCGAAAGACTCATTGACTGCCCGCGTTCTTAGCTGGGTAGGTAAAGGCTGGCCGGAGAATCAAAAAACTGAAAACTTTAAACCTTTCCGGTCCAGACAGACTGAACTTTCTATCCAAAAGGGGTGTTTGTTGTGGGGTGATCGGGTAGTAATCCCTGCCAAATTACAGCCCAGGGTACTAAAGCTGTTACATGAAGGGCACCCAGGAATGGTTAAGATGAAAAGCCTTGCCAGAAGTTATGTGTGGTGGCCGGGTATTGATAAGGACATAGAGTATTGGGTAAGCTCATGCCACAAATGCCAGGCAATTAGACCATCCCCACCAAAAGCACCCGTTAAGGACTGGGAAACCCCTCGAGGACCGTGGTCAAGAATACACATTGACTTCGCGGGGCCTACCAAGGGGCATACCTTTCTGATTGTCGTTGATGCCTATTCAAATTGGCTTGAAGTAAAAATCATGCCATCAACGACAACAGAAGCTGTAATAAAGAAACTGGGCAGCCTGTTTGCCACCCATGGCATACCGGACATTCTCGTCTCAGATAACGGGCCACAGCTAACCAGCATACCATTTGAGCAATACCTAGCCTCCCTAGGTATAAGACATGCACTAACCGCGCCGGCTCACCCGGCTGCGAACGGCAGGGCTGAGAGAATGGTCCGGTTTACCAAAGAAGGGTTGGAACGAATGGACGCTGGAGATATCCAACAAAAAGTAAACCGTTTGCTCACACTCCAGCACATAACGCCCAGTACTATAACAAATAAGTCACCAGCAGAATTACTCATGGGGCGAAAATTAAGATCTCACCTGGATAGGTTACATCCAAATTTTACCCCAGAAAACCCCCCTGACTCCTCTACACGGTTCAGACAATTCGAAACAGACGATTTGGTATACGCCAAAAACTTCACCGGGGACCCGGTATGGCTACCAGGGCAAATTATCCAAATTACAGGCCCCAAATCCTACCGAGTAAAATTAGACGATGGCAGGGAATGGAAGCGGCACATAGACCAGCTTCGATCTCGAATTATAGAAAGAACCACAGACTTACAAACATTCACCAAAAAAACCGGCGAAATGCAAACCAAGGTGGGGGGGGAAAGGCGAGAAACAAATAAAGAACTGTTTAAAACTAAACCTAACAATCAATACGAACAAAAAGAGCCAATAAAAGACTCACTGTTTGAAGAGACTTGCGGAAAGAGACCATCGGAAGGGGCCAGCCAAGCCAGCTCGACCTGCCCCGAGGAAACGGGAGGGAGCGGCAAAACCGCCGGCCTAAGAAACTCAGGCGGCGGTAAAATGGCTGACTCACCCTTCCAGACGGTTCCAGGGAGAAGGACGGACGACACAGCAGCCCCATCCGAACCGGTCGAAGTCTTCACTGAGAATGAACCGCGCAGGTCAAGTCGAGTCCGGAAAAGCCCCACCTACCTGCGAGACTACGTCACCACGTAGGACTGAACTAAGGGGGGAGGGGTGTTCTGTATGTAAAGTGGATGACTCCAAATCTACAAACCTGATTGGCTAATAAAAAGAACACTGGATTGGTTCACTAGGAACCAATCCAAAGAGCTGCCAAAAAGGCGGCAAATCCAAATAACTGCCATTGGCTGCAAGCAGGCAAGCCAGCCTGTATAAAAGGCTGGCCCCGGCTTCAGCCAAGCGTTCCGTTTTACTGACTAGTTACAATAAAAGTATTTGTTGTTGGAACCCGGTCTACCTCGTGTGTTTTCCGAACAAAACAACCCCCTGTTCAAGCAAGAGACCCTATACCATTCCAGACAAGTGGCTGTCCAATCTCTTCTTCAAAGCCTCCAGTGATGGAGTATCCACAATTTCTGAAGGCAAGTCATTCCACTGGTTAATAGTTCTCACTGTTAGGAAATTTCACTAGTTCTATGCTGTTTCTCTCCTTGGTTAGTTTCCATCCTGTCATGCCTCTGTCAGAATCTGATTCCAAGGGGGAGACCGAGCAGCTGACAGGGAGTGGGAGTGTGGCTCTGGAAGAAATTGGTGAAGGGCAAAGAAAATAGCTTGACCCATTCTTCTTTGTGATATCACAAAGAATCACTATTATAAATAATAGATCACTGTTGCCATCAGAGCTGCAGAAGTTCCAGACATAAAGCTTGCATTGATACTGATTTCTGGTACATACTGCCTCTGATCCCACACTTTTGTGAGAGATAGCATAACAATTTTATCAAGAAAAGCAAATTACATGCATTATGTGAGTCTGTATGTAAAATATGTTTGTTTTCTGACATATTGAACAGAATGCTGGCATAGCTCCATGTTAGCTCTGATAGTCTACCTCTAAATTTCAGCATCTTTGATGAATTGGGATTACATATTAATGGGCCATTAGAATCTTCTATATGCCAATTGCCTTTATCAATTTATGTCAATGAAATATAATAAAACAGCATTAGACGTCCTTTAAGCAAAGTTTGGACTCAACAGCTCTGGTGCAACATATATCAATCACATCAATGTAGTGCTATAGATTTTTTTGTGAAGCAATCCATTACATTTCTCTTTTCTCCCGGTAAACCACAGAACTTTAAGGAAATGTTTTGAAACTTTTGGTTTGTGTCCCATGCGTTTGAAGCAAACTGCACAGATTTTCTCTTCTTCCATGGCCATAGATGAATATCAAAATAATAAATATGGATGACTGCATCTCATCTACATGAAACTCACAAAAGTGAAGCTAAAACAAATGGAATCCACTTCAAAATGTTAAAGGCAGAACACTCCTCTCTCTGTCAAGTTTCCCTCTAGGATGATTAATTACCATTTGCCACTATTTATTTATTTAGCTTATGGTAATTTTGCACAAATTTACCTCTAGAACCAGTCAGCCCTCCATAGCCCCTGGGCTCTTCTATATTCTTTATTATTACTTTTTGCCACACAAAAGGGTTGGTTTGGTTTGATTCTATTTTTACAAGGCTTAATATTAATATATTAATATTTTTATATTAATATTTTTCCCTTAATCAGAGATGGTGCTCTCTTGGCTTTATTATATAAGCTCTTGTCAAATGAATTTAGTGTTTAATCGATGGCCGAATCTGGTGGCTTTTTATACCATAAAACAAGCACACTCAAGAACACTCCTGTGAAATGTATACTTTTTGAGGCCCCTTAGTTCTTCATATGAAGCTACTGCCGAGGAAAATAAGATCATGCAGTAATAACTGGGTTATTTCCATTAGAATAATGGAAACAGTCCATCTTTATGCTGGCAGTAGCTTAAAGTATTATTTTATTGATCTTAGAAAATTATGTACTTTCACTTTTAACTATATAGTTCATATTGCTTCACACTCACTTATATTAATCAAATAAGAAAATATATGACCAATATACAGTATTACATGTACATATTTTCTAGCTAATGCAATACTACATAGC
>BLBF01000026.1:28565769-28579403 GCA_015471245.1 Laticauda colubrina
TTGTTGTGGAAGCATTCAATATTTTTTCCATTACTTTTGATATGGGCACATGTATATTTAATGAAACCTTAAAGAAACTAATAAAAATAGAAAGGCAATGATACATTTTCAGTGATTATGTTGATTTAGTTTTGTTATATGTATATGGTATTTGCATTAGCATGCTGTAGTGTTTAGGTTTTATGTTCAAAATAAGCAATTTTTTTATTAATATTTTATTTGTATCATTTTATAGAGTGCAGAACTTTTGTTAGCATTGAAAACAGTAATAAAACACATACAAATTAAATAGATGTGTTAAGTAAAGTCCATTGTGATAATCTACCAATCTGAAACAGTGTTTTTTAAAATAATTTATATACAAGGATAACATAAAATGACAATAAAAATAAATAACTTTTTGCATTTTACAAATGGTGCTAATAACCAAATCTTATGCAAAGATTTCAAAATGAGACAAACTAATGAATCATGAGGTTACCAGTTAATAGTTCAGAAAAAATGGCATATAATATTTTCAGACTGAAAATATTAGCATTAGAAATGTTACAAGTAATATTCTGTGCCATAGTTATATTTGCTACTGGAAAACTTCTAAAAATGTTCACTGAAGAAGCTGGAATACTGGGACAAAAGGCTTTTGGCAAGGACAAAATGAGCCTTTTGATCCAAAGGTGCTTTTTCAAGAGGCAAAATAACTGGGTTTTCTGGTTATTCTTTGAAGATGTTTTGCTTCTCATTCAAGAACCTTCTTCAGCTCTGTCCAGTCTAGTTGCTTCTTGAAGAAGCACTTTTGGGACGATTATGATCTGGATGACTGAGAATCTCTATGGATATAAGCCTTTTGAATTTTCCTTTCTCTAAACTTCATATTTGAACAAGAACTGAAATTATGGTATAATGCATATTTTTAACCAGAAACAATCAAAGTATCTTTTTTATAATAAAGGTCAACATAATTTAATCATTATCTACCAATATCAACAGGATTTCATCCATTTTTTTCCTAAATTGCCGTGTACGTTAGCTTGGTCACTCACAGTGAGATACTGGTGAAGCAGGCACAGCAGCACCAGCATTTTCTGCATGCATGAGAAGAGCACATCTTCATTCCCCTGTCCTTATCACTTTCTATAGAGGGATGACTGGAAGTATCCTGTGATATTGTACTGCTGTCTGGCTTGGAAGCATTACTGCCTCAGACAGGAAGGCTCTGCAGAGAGTGTGAGGATGGCAGAAAAGATTATTGGAAGTTCACTTCCTCATATCCAGGATATGGCATATCAATGCTGCTTGAGCAAGGTCAACAGTATTGTCATGATGCTACACATACTCTCCATGACCAGTTTTCCCTGTTACCTTCTGGGAGGAGGCATTGTGGTATCCAAAGTAGAACATCTAGATTCAGCCACTGCTTTGTTTCATATAGTGTCAACCTTGTGAACTCTCATATTTCCATTTTCCACTATATATTCAAAATGGACAGTGATTAATATGTGTGTGTGCATGTGTGTGTGTGTGTGTGTCTGTCTGTCTATCCATCCATCCATTTATGTAACTAATCTATCCAAAATCAGATTCAAGGTTGGAGAAAGATGAGTAGAAGGACATTCCTTTTCTCAGTTCTGCTGATAGAGATATAGTTTTCTGAGCCTCCCAATTCAGTAACTGGTTGCAAACACAACTATTCTGATAGAAAAAGAGGGATCCTCTATCAAAACATAATCCTACTCCACACTGAGAGACTATGGGAGTAATACTGTCTCTGGAGGAAGTTAGAAAGCCCTCCCTAGGAAAAGCTAGGAGTGGAGTTATTTATGAATTTAATTGAAGAAGCTAACATGAGCTTGTAACATAACTTTGCCACTTACAAAGATCAAGACAGAAATGTTCTCTTCTTTCCCCAACTGCCTTTTCACAGATAATTGTGTTTGACAGGAGAGAAATGAAAGAAGACTGTTTAATGGAAATGCATTCACATAGTGTTGTCCATACACCTTCGAGTCTACCATCCATAGAGAGTATATTTGGCCAATAGGTTAATTCTAAGAATAGCAGCTTGACAATAACACTCCTCTTGTTTCCCACTTGCAATTACTGCTAACGTTCACCCTTGCCCTTTGCACACACCACATTTTTGTCCAAATATGTTTGTAAACATTGCAGTGGTGGTTTGTATGTATGTATGTATGTATGTATGAATGAATGAATGAATGAATGAATGAATGAATGAATGAATGAATGAATGAATGAATGAATGAATTCTTTATTGGCCAAATGTGATTAGACACACAAGGAATTTGTCTTGGTGCATATGCTTTCAGTGTACATACAAAGAAAACATACATTTGTCAAGAATCATAAGGTACAACAATTAACACAAGGCAGCAAAGAGGCGAGTGATTTCTGAAATTAATATGGTAGTAATTGCAGAAATGCTTCAAAAAACTTTCATTCCCAATAGGCTTATAAATAAAGAATGGCTCCAGATGGTAACTGCAAGGGGGAAAACCTTAAGGAATAGGAGGAAGAACAGCAACCAAACCAAAAGTCAGATAAAAGAATTTTGAGTCTGGGTCAGAAATATATTTTGAGAAAGCATCTCTGAAAGGAGCCTATTGATACCCATGCAGATGAAAGCAGAGATGAGGGAGGCATATTTAGACTTTCAAGATTCTGTTACTATACTCTTATAAAAGTAGTATTAGCATTTATAACTTTTCTAGCCTGGTCTACCTTGAAGGGCTGACAAATTTGTTGTTCTAGATGAAAGGGCAGGGGTGAAGAGGGGCAAAAACAACTGAAACACCTAAGTTGACTGTCTTACATATTGGCAAAAATAGAAAATAAAATACAAGCTTGTTGATGACCCCAAACTATGACAAGGACCTTGGAGTACTCATCTCTAATGATCCAAGTGCTAGAGCCCACTGAAACTACATAGCCAAAAAGGCATTAAGAGTTGTTAACCTAATCCTGTGTAGCTTTTTCTCCAGTAATATCACATTACTAACTAGAGCATACAAAACATTTGCTAGATCAATACTTGAATACAACTCATCAATCTGGAAATCACATTACATATCGGATATTAATACAGTCAAGAAAGTCCAGAAATATTTCATGAGAAAAATTCTCCACCCCTCTACTTGTAGCAGAATACCTTATGCCACCAGACTTGAAATTTTAGACCTAGACAACCTAGAACTTCACCATCTTTCATCTGATCTAAATATAGTACATAAAATTATCTACTCCAATGTCCTACCTGTCAACGAACACTTCAGTTTCAACCACAACAATACAAGAGCACACAATTGATACAAACTCAAGGTAAAGTGCATCAAACTTGATTGCAGGAAATATGACTTCAGCAACAGAGTGGTCAGTGTCTGGAATACTCTACCTGACTCTGTGGTTTCTTCCCCAAACACTTGGAGACCTTAGACTGTCTACTATTGACCTCACCCCTTTCCTAAGTAGGGGGCATGCATAAGTGCCCCAATATGCCTACCATCCTTGTCCTATTGATTCTTTTTTTTTAAATTCATATCCATTTCATTATTCATAACCATGCTTATACTTATACCTGTTATCCAGTGGTGGGATTCATTTCATTTTACTACAGGTTCTGTGGGCATAGCTTGGTGGACGTGGCAGGGGAAGAATACTGTAAAATTTCCAGTCAGAGGTGGTATTAGCCAGTTCTCCAAACTACTCAAAATTTCTGCTACCGCTTCTCCAAAACTGGTCAGAACCTGCTGAATACCACCATTGCTGTTATCTAATACTTGCTTGACAAATAAATAAATAAATAATAAATGTCCACGGTGTGCTGTGTTTATTACAATTTATACATTTTTATTACTTAACTCTTTGTTTAATCCCTTGTTAATCTTACAGAATAATACAGGTAGGCCTCAAATTACAACCACAACAAAGCCCCAAATTTGGATTCATAAAGTGAGACATTTGTTAAGTGAGTTTTGCTCCATTTTATGATATTTTTGTCACAGTTGTTAAGTGGAAACACTGCAGTTGATAAATTAATAAAATGGTTTTAAAGTGAATCTGGCTTCCTCACTGATTTTGGTTGCCAAAAGGTTGCAAAAGGTGATCACATGACCTTGGGACACAGCAACGGTCATAAGCAAGAATCAGTTGCCAAGCATCTGAATTTTGATCACATGATCATAGGGTTGCTACAAGGTTGTGTGAAAAATGGTCATAAGTCACTTTTTTCATGCCTTTGGAACAGTAACTGTTGCAAGTCAAAGACCACCTATATTTATTTAAAAAGTCATATTGAAAAAGATGTCTTTGTCTATTCAACCTGTAAGATGATGTATTAAACTGTGAATAAATTCTAAGTTAGCTATTTATGATGGATGTGATGGTGATGATTGTATTTATATTCCCATCATAGTTAATTAAGATAGCTTACATATAGTATGATTGTCTCCCCATTTTATAGTTACTGCGATGATTGGGCTAAGAGAAAATAAATGCCCCAAAGTCATTGCATTGGGAATTTGATTTCAGATCTTCTCAGTTCAAGTCCAAAATCTTAACTACACTACATTAGCTTTGTAATTATGGGAAAATGGACAGTCTGATGTAAAATTCCAAAAGGCTTGATGAAGTGTGTGCTTATGCAATAATAACATTTTTAATCTTTTACCCAAATGATTACTAGTTATGCCTCTGTGTCCTCAGATTTGTAAAAAATTAATAAGTCATAACATTTTAAAATTTCATTTTTGATTAATAGATTATACGATAAGGAGATGCCTTATAGTACAGTGCATTTTTATAATCTGAGCTATAAAACAGATAAAATTTCATTATATATTTTTTATTTTACTGAAATTTATTTTCTATTTTGTAACTATAGCAGTGTCAGACAAGAATCCTACAGCCCCTTTTCCCACTGAACTACAAGTATATTTTTTTCCTGACTATTTAATGCTTGCAGAATGAAGTATAATTCAGAGAAATAATATGATGTTTTGTCAAGACATATCACAGATTATTTGGGGAATATTCTTGATATGATCTCACTATGTACACAATACAGGAAACATATTGTTCCAGCTAAGCTTCAAATCAATTCCCAAATCCAAGCATCAGCAAAGTGAAAACTTGTTCAGCACTTATTATGAGATGTGATTGATATAGCAGAGTCAAAAAAAAAAATTACAATGGAATTGTGAGGTAAAATTGTTCCTCAAAATGAACAAGTATAATGAAAGGAGAATGAAAATCAACTATCTCCCATTTATGACAGATGGAAAGTATGACCCAAAACTTCAAGTTAAATAAACTTTAATCTGGGAAAATGATAGGCTATATTATCTACCCATTAAAACATTTTTTTTTGCACAAAAAGCCTAAAATAATCTGATGTCTGGTTCTTTTCCACTGCCCACCATGTCAAAAGGTATAAGTTTGAAAGCCAGTCTAGTCATTCAGTCATTTTGAAAAAGAAAATCTCATATCTCCCTTATATGACCTGTGGACTTCAACTCCCAGAATTCTTGAGCCAGCATGGCTGACTCAGGAATTCTGGGACTTGAAGTTCACAAGTTATAAAGGGGCCATTGTTCCCTAGTTCTGCTTTAGAGCAATTAATTATTCTATAGAATTAACAAATAAGGACATAAAACCCAAACAGCTAGATCCCAAACCTTCATCTTTCATTGTCTTTATGCTACACACCAGAGGTGGTATTCTGCCAGTTCTGACAGGTTCTGGAGAACTGGTAGCAGAAATTTTGAGTAGTTCAGAGAACTGGTAAATACCACCTCTGCTTGGTCCTGCCCCCATCTATTCACTGCCTCTCAAGTCCAAGCTGATCGGAGTCCCAGCTGATTGGCTGGGTCTTCTTTTGTTGTCCTGCACAGGAGAATGGAGCTGGAAAGCAGGTTAGTGGGGCACGGAGGGAATGGGGATTTTACAGTATCCTTCTCCTACCACGCCCACCAAGCCAAACCAAACTCATCAAGCCACACCATGCCTACCAAGCCATGCTCACAGAACCAGTAGTAAAAAAAAATATTGAATACAACCACTGCTACACACTCTCTATTAATTGTGGATTTGGATGGGGATGAACTGTCTCCAACTCATTCACAGACCAAAGGGCTGTGAGTGTTTGGCTGGCCAGATCTAGGGATATTCCCTCCTTGATCTTGGATGAGATCTTTCTTCTCCATGCAAGAGTGGTATGCAATCTGGAGGTCTTCATGGACTCATGGCTTCTTCTCAATGAGCCAGGGAAGACTTATCTGGGACAACTAGTTGCATTCTTTCCTACATGTAGTCCAGGGAGTGTGATAGGCATGCCTCATTATACCAATATAATAATTCTCCTTCACAAAGTACACTGCTTGCTGGCCTGCTTACAGGTGTAATCCCTGAAAATGATTTCTTAATTTTTTGTTTGTTTATTTGATTTGTGAATCACATACAAGATAATAGGTATAAGTATAAAGAATACATGAAATAGGTACAAATAAATGGGGACAATAGGACAGGAACAGGAGGCCCAATGGTGCACTTATGTACACCCCTTACAGACCTCTTAGGAATGGGGTGAGGTCAATAGTGGATAGTTTGAGGTTAAAGGAGTGGGGATTTGAGGATGTAACAACAGAGTCAGGTAGTGCATTCCAGGCATTGACCTGTCTGTTGCTGAAGTCGTACTTTCTGCAATCAAGTATGGAATGGTTAACATTGAGTTTATATCTGTTGTGTGCTCTTGTATTGTTGCCATTGAAGCTGAAGTAGTCATTGACTGGTAGGACATTGTAGCAGATAATTTTGTGCACTAAACTTAAGTCAAACTGTAGGTGGCATAGTTCAAGATTGTCCAAGTCCAAAATTTCAAGCCTGGTGGTATAGGGTATTCTGCTGCGAGCAGAGGAGTGAAGTACTCGTCTCATGAAATACTTCTGGACTCGCTCAATTGTATTAATGTCCGATATACACTGCAGATGCCAGCCAGCAACCCCACAACCATGCAGAAGCACAGCAAGCCTCAGCCATCTGCTGCCAGCCCTGGCAAGAGGGACAGGGCTACCATCCCGCCCCCTGGCCCTCACTCTGGTTCTGCTGGGGCTTCTGCAGCACGGGCTCGTTCTTCTGGGCCTGGCGCTTCTGCTGCTTCTCCTTCTGGAGGAGCTGATGACAAGCACTCCAGCACCAGCCACCTCCACAGCACCTGCACCCTTCATCCATGAGACTGAGCGACCAAGAGGAGTGCCAGAGACTCATTTTTGTCTTATAGCTTGTTGTTAATAAAGTCTATTTTTGATTCACACACTTGCTTCATTTCTTTTTTTTAATAAAGTCTTGCTGGAAACTTTTAGAAATGGTTTAAGCCTTTGCATGCTTGTGGGATGGGTTAAGATAGCTGTGGGATGGGTTGATATAGCTGTGGGATGGGCAGGGATACCTGTGGGATGGGCAGGGATACCTTTGGGATGGGTAATAGCTGTGGGATAGATAAACCTCCAGTGCAAGCATAGTGGGACTGTATGGTCCACCCTCCCAGGTGCCATACCTATGGCCCTTTATTATCAATAACAATATAATCAATCATCCACACATGTCAACATCAACACAACTCTTTATTAAATGCCCTGTTCATTGTAGGGCCACTCAACATACATGGCCCAATCTCATCCATGTGATGAGACAGGCTGAAGGAAGCATCCATTAAGCATCTATCATCCTGTCTTGCCACTCCACCGCTCCAGCTGGGGAGTTGCACCAGTATTTCAGGAGTTGCACTGCTTCTTTCCTTCACGTGAGGCTCTGTTGGGGCCTTGCACATCCTGAGTGTTTATCAGGTTTCACCCTTGCCTCCATTCCCCAGGCTCCATGTCTCCATTGCCTTGCTGGAGGTCCACGAGCCTGTTCTGCAAGACTGGGTAGCGGGTGCACATGAGATTGTGCAGGATGCAGCAAGCTTCCATGATTGTCCTCACGGTCTGTGGGTGATGCTGCATGGTGGTGAGAAGTACCTGGAACCTGTTGGCCAGGATGCCAAAGGCATTCTCTACCACCCGCCTTGCCCTGGACAGCCTGTAGTTGAAGATCCTCTCTTCACGGGTGAGGTATTTGGAGGTGTAGGGCTTCATGAGGTAGGTTGTGAGGGAGAAGGCGTCATCCCCCATGATGAAGTAGGGCACATCTTGTGTGTCATTGGGCAGGGGTTCTGGATCTGGGAAGCCCACGATGAGGTTGCATTCCAGCTCCTCCTTGAGGTGACTGGCATTGTATACCTGGGCATCTGAAGATGAGCCGTTGCCTGAAGCATCGATGTACATGAACTTGTAGTCAGCATCGACCATGGCGAAGAGGATGATGCTGAAGAAGCCCTTGGAGTTGTGATAAGTGGACCCCGACTTGGCTGGCGCTTTGCAGGCCACGTGCTTGCCATCGATGGCTCCAACGGTGTGTGGTAAGTTCCACTTCTGATACCACTGCTCTGCAACTTTCTTCCATCCTTCTTCAGTGGAGGGGCACTGGAGGAGCTCCTCCGTGTATTCTTCAATGATGGCCTGCACCACTTCTCTGACCACAATGCTGATGGTGTTGGATGGCACCTTCCAGCCGTACTGCATGCTCCTGTAGGTGGTCCCTGAGGCCAGGTGGTGCAGAGTGAGTGCCACCTTGAGCCCAGGTTCCAGGCTGGGCTGGAAGTTGGTGTTTGTCTTGGTCAACCTGGGTGTCAGGTGTTGCACAACTTCGTCAAACATGGCTGGAGGCATCCTCATGAAGTTCTGGAATGCCCGAGTGTCTTCGTTCCTGAGCTCCACCATCAGCTTCTTGTACAGTCCGTCCTCTGCTCTTCTCCCGATCCATTTTCGGACCCAGACGCTTCTTGGCCGCCCCTTTTTCTTCCCGTAGTAGAGTTCACAGAGCCTGTAGATGGCTTCGCACTGTTGCAGAAGGATGGTGGCTGCCAAAAGGACCGTGTTATGATCCACAGTGGACATGACTGGATGCTGTGGAAGAGGAAGAGGCAGATGAAGGCTGCAGAGGTCCGCACCGCAGGGCTGCTGTTCTGAAAGTGAGATCCAGATGTGTTGCTCCCCCTTTTTATAAGCAGTATAGGTGTCCCTTTGCATCCTCTAGGTATCCTCTAGGCATCCTCTAGACACCCTTAATATCTGAGATAGGTCCCCTCTGCGAACGTTTTTTCTGTTTTAAACGCTTTGTTTCCGTGCTGCATCCGTGCTGCATCCGTGCTGCATCCGTTCTGCATCCGTTCTGCATCCGTTCCGCTTCCTCCCTGCGTCCAAGTGGATGCGAGTTGCGCGGATGCTCAGCGGATGCCTAGCGGATATAGCAGATGCATAACGGATGCATAACGGATGCATAACGGATGCATAACGGATGCGTAGCAGATGCGTAGCAGATGCATAACAGATGAATTGGATACATTTTCCACGCAAAAGTTTTGGGCAGCTCAAAACTTTTTGAGCGGATGAAACGTCAATAGACGGATGCTGGACGGATAGAGAGGAAGCAAAACGGAGGCAGTGAGTACATCACGTTAACCAACGGATGGCAAGCTTTTTTGTCCGTTTTACATCCTCTTTGCATCCCTTAGTGCAGTGTGACATGGGCTTTACATAGAGTATAAACAGTGTGGGTCCTAAAACGCTACCTTGGGGGACACCACTGTTAACTGGAGCAGGGTTTGATATATCGCTCCCTATTTTTACTATTTGTTGCCTGTTTGACAGGAATGCAGTAATCCACTTATGAAGGGATCCGGAAAGGCTGTAAGAGTTTAGTTTTAACAGTAGTTTGTCATGTACAACTGAACCAAAGGCTTTGCAGAAGTCTATGTAAATTGCGTCTATTGCTTTACCCTGGTCAAGTAGAGTAGTCCATATTTTTTTGCAGTGTAGGAATTGTAGGTTGAAATCTGGTTGCAATCCACCAGGTTTCCCTTCAGTTTTCTTTCAGCTGATCCTCAACCACCATTCTTTTTTTCATATGATTCTATTCCTCCTGTCCTCAGCCCCAGAGATCATAGAGCACTGTATGGAAATAGCTGATTTAGAAGCAGTTATTCATTGCTTCTCTTTACTTTTACAACAGATGATTCTTTCCTGGCTGAACTGCTAAATCATTGACAATATACTGAATTGAAAAGAAGCTTATACTGTAATTTGCTTCCTTAGTTCAGACATCAACAAGAATTTAAATCTGTACAAAGCATTCAAAAGAAACATTTCACAACACTGAAAAAATGAAACATCTGAAATCTTTGGACAGCTCTACTGAGTTAGGACTATCCATAGGAAATAAAAACATTCTTTTAGAAAAAGACAATTGCCCCACTGCTAAATTATTCTTGCCATTAGGTTCTCTAATAGTTCGTTGTAATGTGCTTTCTCATTACAGATTTAACAGATAATCAGAGTTGGAAGGGACCTTGTAGGTCATCTAGTCCAACCCCCCACCCAAGCGGGAGACCCTACACCATTTCTGACAAATGGCAGTCCAATCTCTTCTTGAAAGTTTCAAATCTCATAAAACTGTTTTGCACATTGGGATACCAGAAATTACATCATTCTTTTTCTGTCTTAAGTACTCAACAGTGTTCCCCAATATATAGTTTCCCCAGAACTTAAATTCCCCAGAACCTGGTGGTATTTTGTTGTATTGTATTACTATATTTTATTATATTGTACTATAAGCTCCTTAAAGTGAGAAATATTAACCAGTGGAATGACTTGACTCTGGAAGTTGTGGGTGCTTTATTGCTACAGGTGTTCAAAAAGAGACTGGACAGCCATTTGTCTTGAATAGTACAAGATTTCCTGCCATGGGCAGTGGGTTGGACTAGAAGATCTCCAAGGTCCCTTCCAACTCTATTACTCTATACCAAACTCCCTCAATCGCTTCTTACAGAACATAGTTTCCAGGTCTCTGATCTATTCTAGTGTTTATCATAAAACAGAGATGTCAAAGATAAAAGTACTCAGGACATGGTTTAGTCAATGTAGAATTTTGTTATTAACAAATATTCCAACAATGTCCTTATAAGCATTCCAGGTATGTGTTCTCCACATGAACCAACAAGTGAAGCAACAATAAGAAATTGTGTGAGTGAAAACATTGCTCTGATATTGTTTAAACCATTTTTATGCATTCCAGGTTTTTGTGTGACTGAGTTTGATTTTTGAGCCTGGTTTTTTTTTCTTGCCTTTTAGCTGCAATTTCACCTTAATTACAGGAAATAACAACAGTTTGCCCTTTCTACAGAGGAAGATAACAAAAGCTGAAAGAGGAAATAGAGAAGTGGCAGGCGGAAGGATGAGTTATAAGTAAACATAATATGTGAAAGGACCAAAGAAGTTTATTTCTTCCATGACCCAAAAATTAAATATGGGTTCCTTAACAACTCTTTCTGGCAGAATTCTTTACTTAAACTGCAGGGTCTTAAATGCTCCTTTATACAAAACCTTCTGCATGCACAGAGAATTTCTCTGTATTGGATGAAATGGTAACAGAGGCTCCACTATAAATGAATGCAGAAATATTTTATTGATTTTTCTAAAGAAAACCCTTTTGGGACCTTTTCAGATATAGCAGAAATAGGCAACGTAGGTCCTGGAATCACACATTCCCTGATCCCCTTTTGGGAGAATCTCTGTCCAATCCATATGCAGGATGCAATCCTCTTTACTTTGCAGCAGAGCAATGCTTATCCAGCCCCTCACTACTGAAAAAAAAAGATGTTTTTGTGATGACCTTCTGCTCTGAATATATTTATAAGCAACCACAGGGGCCCTCAATCATCATAGGTTGGCAAGCAGATCTGGAGTTTTAAGAATGCGTGAGCACTTTTGCAAAAAGATTCCTGGGTGGAAGGGCTTGCCTATGCATAAAATGATTGTCATGATCAATTGTGAAGAACAAATTTATTAAAATATGATATGCAACCCCCTCTGGTTTGTTCTTATTTTGGGCAGCTAGCCAGACTTTCAAATCAAGTGCTGGGCTGCAACAACCATAACTTTTCTTTGTACAAAATTATGAGACCAATTTTAGGCTCAGAGGCATTCCTGGAAATAAAGGAATGCTAGAGGCAATATCATGCTTGGTGACACATCTGTTTCATAGTCCTTTCCCAAGAATACCCAGGAATAATTGCAGAACTGATGCTGAGCCACAAAGAGATGGGGAACAAGGGCTAAAACATATGAGGAATGGTTGCAGGAACTGGGTATGTCTAGTTTAATGAAAGAAGGACTAGGGATGACATGATAGCAGGGTTCCAATATCTCAGGGGCTGCCACAAAGAAGAGGGAGTCAAGCTATTCTCCAAAGCACCTGAGAGCAGAACAAGAAGCAATGGGTGAAAATTAATCAAGGAAAGAACCAACCTAGAACTAATGGAGATATTTCCTGACAATTAGAACATTTAATCAGTGGGACCGCTTGCCTCCAGAAGTTGTGAATGCTCCAACACTGGAGGTTTTTAAGAAGAAATTGGACAACAACTTGTCTGAAATGGCATAGGGTTTCATGCCGAAGCAAGGGGTTGGACTACAAGACCTCCAAAGTCTTTCAATTCTTTTATTCTATTATTCTGTTATCTTCATAGCATTCAATAATTAAAGGAATCTTTTTTTTTTTTAATTTCTTAGGGTGACCCATTTTTGTTTTCTTTCAAATGAAAGAATTTTGCCTAGATGCCAGATTTTGGATTTTCCTGCCTAAAAGAATAATACTATCTTCTTTGAACTTGCCCATTTCGTTGGTTCACCAGTTTTCCCAGACTCCAAATTCTCTTTGGAGACAGAGAGATAATTTGTATACATTTTTTAATCCAATCTGATGCTTTGGTAATTACAGAACTTTTCTCTGAATGCTCACAGAAATCTCCCATTAAAAAAAACCCAAATACAAATAATATGTACTAATCTATAACACTGTGTGGTAAGAATTGCTCACCACCCTCATATAATAAATAAAATTAGAGAAAATCTAAATAGAACTTCAAAGCAGATCCATATGTATCAGAGAGGAGATGGGAGACCCAGATTTGTATTTCATATATTATAAAGCAAAGGTCCTCAAACTTGGCAAGTTTAAGACTTGTAGACTTCAACTCCCAGAATTCCTGAGCTAACGTGACTGGAGGAGGAATTCTGGGAATTGAAGTCCACAAGTCTTAAAGCTGTCAAGTTTGAAGACCCCTATTATAAACAGTAGATAGATAGATAGGTAGGTTAGGTAGGCAGGCAGGCAGGCAGACAGACAGATGGTAGATAGAATGATAGATGTACTCCTTACAACAGCTCATTTAGTGATCGTTTGAAGTTACAATGGCATTGAAAAAAGTGATTTAATGACCGTTTTTCATATTTATGACCACTGAGGAATCCCAGAGTCATGTGATCATAATTCAGATGCTTGGCAACTGACTCATATTATGATGGTTACAGTATCCCAGGGTCATGTGATCACCTTTTGTAAACAAGCAAAGTCAATGGAGAAACCAGATTCACTTAATAATCGTGTTACCAACTTTTAGCAACAGAAAGTTTGAGCTCAGTTGTGGTTGTAGGTCAAGGAAGAGAGAGAGAGAGAGAGAGAGAGAG